>CM077247.1:1575000-1957500 GCA_039654775.1 Spinibarbus caldwelli | reverse complement strand
TCTGCTTTCAGGTGATGTATAAACCTCAATTTCAAAAACTTTACCCTTATGACTGGTTTTGTGGTCTTCCCAAAATTATCCTGTTTTTCCCTAAGCAAGTGAGAACAAGCAGGTCATTGTGACATCTCTCTCTCAGGCCAAAGTAGGCCTCACTCTCAAACACTCATGTAGCATTCTATGATAGAAAAGGAATATTGCAGTGATTTATATGAAATGTGAATAATGTTGAATAATAAATATTTCTCACACACGCTTTTCCTCTCGGCTTTAATGGAGTTATTAAATGTGCATCATTTAACCTGCTTTATCCGTCACAGGCTTCTGATGATGATGATGAGGAAGAGGAAGCCGCATCCACACCCGCCAGCTCAGAGGAAGAGTCAGGATCTGACTGAAGATCACTGACAGCACAGAGACATTTCCACATCTCAGGTGTCACAGCGAATAACTGATGGTTACTCGGACCAAGACTTTCTACTTCAGTGCCTGCAAGCACATTTTTACACACATTTTTCCATTCAGACTGAGAACCTGGAAATAGACGGGTAACATTTTTCCCTCCTTTGAGAGCATTGCTTTTCTTATCAGTTTTGGTAGAAAGACATAATTCAGGGAAGTGTGGATAGATATACTTGTGGAGGGTTTTGCCCTCTTTTTATTTCCTATTTTTTTCAAAATGGTAAGACTGCACTTCGGTAAATGTTTTGTACTTTAAGCTATCAAAATGTCCATCACTGTTTTGCAATAAAAGTTCAGTTCGGTGCGCCTGTGTTTGTATGTGACAAGCGCTGACAATACAAGTTAAGCTTAACTGATTGGCATTTGTGGCATAATTTTCAATTTGTGAAGCACATTCAATAGAAGCAGTCTGTAATCGTTAAAATACTGTTAAACAAAGCTATTATATCAGGGATGCAAATTTGTATGGCAAGCCGTTTTAATCAATAAAATGTACTAGTATCTATTTCATGCTACTAGAAGCTATTTTTGGATACCCTCTAATCCATTAGGTACTATTACTTAATCATATTAATTATAATGGCAAAACATTATATATGGCAAAACATTTTAAATAATTAATGCGTAATAGTAATCCATCTATCATTAGAACACAAGGTATTGATCGTGAATATTACTATTAGGAAAGGGAATAGAGAATTTAAGCTTAATTAAAAAGACATTTTGGACTTTTTTTTTAATTTTTATTTTTTTATATATTCAAAGGGTCATGAAGCCCCCCTGTTTCAGCACTGGTCTTTCACACTTTAGATCTGAAAAAGACTTCAGAAATGGGCGTGTAAAACTGAAAAAGTGGGAGTGAGGAGGGGAGAAAACAACCAATAAAACACACTCATTATACAGGCAGATGAATATTAAAATATATTTAAAACAAAGAATACAGATATAGTTTTTGTTTTCTCTCCTTTGGATTTTCGGTCTATATCGTTGTTTGCGGTGTATCACAATAATCAGTTGTGTCATCTCGTTCATGATCAGACGTACCGCTGTATCAGCGCCTTTACTTGCGCATATTTCATTGAAGACATATGTTCGCAAACACGGTGCTTGTTCATGTTTGGAGCACGAGAGAATATGAAAGATTCGGCGTTCCGCGCAGAAACCGCTCTCTCATGCGCGTTTCACGTGTTGTTATTAAATATTGTTACGGTCATGTTTATAGAGATAAACTGACTGTGCAGAAGCTCTTTCATGAGATTTGAATTCTCCACGAAGACCTCATGCATAATACAGCGCAGTGATTGGTTCATAAGAGTTCATTCTCATGAATAATACTGAGTAGACGCGAACTCATTAGTCACGGCAGCCAATCACCACTCCAAATTAACGCATATAGGTCACTTTTCGTGAGGTCGGTACAACTTTTCTTTTTGAACTGGAAGAACGAAATTGCTCCAAAAAATGAAAAAAAATAAATAAATAAACACTTTTGCCTTAATAATATACATAATGAGTGCTACTGTTGTTTTCACTGATGTGCAACCTGTTCATATATGTTAACATCTCTAAAAAAAAAAAAAAACTGTGGTGAGAATAAAAACCATTGCTGATTAACAAACATCTACTAAAGAACACATTTGTGATGATTTGCACGTCTTCTGTCAACTTTTACCCAAGTCTGAATCCACGAGGTCTGACACAAAATCATAATGGATGATGTTCCCTGTTACTCCACTGGAAAAGTGAACATCAGAAGTTTATCTAGGATCTCTAAAGTGTATAAAGCTTTTATTGTACTGTAAAGATTTTGTTGTCCACTGTGTGGTGCTGTAATATAGTATAATTAGAGCACCTGTCCTGTGCAATGAGTAAAGGACAGGTGCATCGCCAATGGCACACCGTTTTTGACTGTGCTAAAGGGTACAGTGTGTGTTATGCAGTGTGCAAAGATGATATAATCTGTCTATGAGGTATGTAGTAGGCTACATGTTTATGAACTGTCATTGCACGCGTTAAAAACTCGCTCCTGTTATCAACAGCGTCTTAACGGAAAGCTTAACTTAAAGTGTTTTTGAATATTCCTGAAACAAAAATGAGGGACAAAATGGCTGTGAGTCAAATATAGCCTACAGAAAAAAAAAACAGCTAAATAAACCAGTTGTCATAAATATTTATAATATCAGTTTTAAAGCCTGTATGTATTACAGTTTTTCACATTTGCTAAGACACTAAACCCCATTCTCTGAACCAAATTCTCAATAGCCTAAACCACTCTTTCTGCAAAACCTTTGACAAGTTCAGGCAGTTTAGACACTGTTTGCAGATCTCATGCACTTTTTGCAAAACACTAAACCCATTCTCACTCACTAAGACAATTTGCACTGCGATGAACTTGTGATGCAAAACCCTAAACACACGCAAAAGCACAACTGCAACACGGCTGTCATCATTTACACACAATAATTCAAAAATTTTCCACACTTTTTTTAAATATGTAAATACAAAATATAAGCCAGTTCAAAGTGCACAAATGGCACGGGTGCATCTATCAATCTGAGAGGTAGAAGAAGAGTGCATATACAAGGTGGAGGAAGAGGAGGATGAAGAAGAGCAAGACCAAGAATTCAGATCATTCATTTCAGATGAAATCAGAGCTACTGTGATAGACCATGTTCTTGTGCATGGAACCACAGAGGCAGGACAAAGGCTGATGATCCACGGGGCAAATTTATGAGCAATGTTGCTGTCAACAGGCAACCAGGTGAGAGACAGGGCCCACGATCAAGCTAAAGTATCCCAGAAATTTGTTACCCATTCTCAATGGGAAAGTGCCCAATCAACATTCCTCAAAAAAGTTGCCTGGCAAAATTGCTCAAAATGTTCAGTCTAATTTGAGCAGATTCTCTGTGGCCACCATAATCAGTTGGAACGTTCAAAAGAAGAGTGGAAGAGAACATTTTTTTTTTATAATGTATTTTACACTTTATTTTTTTACATTGTATTTTTTACACTGTATTTTGGTCATTCCAATACATTCTTGTGTAGAATTGCAAAATATATGTGTGTGTGTGTTTTTTCTTTTTAGAGTAAGTTTTTTTTTTTTTTTCCTTCACCAAACTTAGGTGTGTTTCTTTTGGGTGTGTGTGTGTTTTTTTTTTTTTTTTTTTTTTTTTTTTTTTTAAATTGCAAAATGTTTACTATATACAGTAAACTGTGTTCTCCATTTTTTGATGTAGTTTGTAATGAATGATCTGTAGTGTGTGTATTATTGACAAATATGCGTATGATTTGAAGGCTTTGTTTGATTTTAAGTACAGGTGAAATGGTTTTGAAGCAATTGATTGATTTTGGCAGAAGAGTCAGGGGGTTCTGTGAATTTAGAAGATTTGGATTTGTGTTTAAGGTTTTGAGAAAATGAGTCATGGTTTCAAGAAATGTGTTTAGCAATTCAGAAAATCTGTAACAAAGCTCTCACTGATTACTGCAGTTTGTAAAACATTTCCTCCTGATGAAGAAGCTCAGTTTGTGCTGAAATGATGAGACTGAGATCTCTGTCATTACTGAAGTTCAGCACACGAGGTCTCCATCAGCACAGAGCTATCCATCTGCTGCTGTTTCAGCCTCTGTCAGGCCTGTTTATAGGCGTAGGCAAACTAGGGTCACCAAGGGCGTGACCAGCAGGAGAGGGCACCAATGAGCACACGTACTGGCACTATATTTTAAATCATGCTGCAAAATTGGTCCAAAAGGTGTGCGTTTTTGCACCAATGCCAAATGTCAAAGGAGTCATGAATTGCCTTTGTTGTTTTAATATGTACTGTTCGCTGATTTTTCCATCCAAAACATCATAATTTAGAAGTAATAAGCTATTTTCTGTCCTGTTTTTAACCCCCTCATCAGAACGCTCTGTTTGAACAGGTGTGGAGGATTGTAGACTCGGAAGTAAACGCCCACTGCTGTGATTGGCTGATAGTTGTGTGTGTTTGACAGCGTACGTTCCTCATAGATGGACACTGCTGTGATTTAGGTTAAAAACACATAAATACTCAGTACATATCAAATGATCTGTTTAACAGACAAAGCAATAGTGACCATGTAATGAAAACAGTCACTCACACTTGTGTTGTGACATTACTGTCGGGTCTAATATAGTTGCACAGCATTGTCTTTTAGTTTCAATCTTTCTGAAAATCCTGTGTCGAATTGTGTCTTGTTTGTAAACGAATCCACGATAAAATGAAGTGAACAAAGGACCAAGTTCCTACTGACGCGGTCTGGAACTTGATTAAAAATAAAGTTCATTCACTCTTTCCTAATGTTAGGATCAGAAGGAAGGTATGGTGGCTGAGAGAGCTCAACGCGCTGCAACTTAAGAAAACACATTCAAATAGAAAAAGCACCAAATCAAGAAAACATCTTATCAGTTTGACAGCATATGTGCTGCAAATACTCGCAACACAACCAAAAACAGAAATGCACTGCAAGAAGCACAGACTCATAGGAATTATATCAATAGGGCTTTCGCCATATTGGTGAAACAGATCTGGCAAACTATCCAGTTTGCATTCTAGAGAGTGTCATATGTTTCTATTTACAACATACTTTTACAGCTTTAAGCAATGTAGTCAATTTCATGAATGCAGTGACCAATGCAGGAGACTACTTGAAAAATAATCTGTCAACAAATTTTGCGACTGGACAATAGTAAACCATTTTTTCTTTAGGACTACGCCACTAGTTGCAAGTTCCTTTGAACTCTATTGGTAACAACAGAACTTGTGACCATAGTTGCTTTTGGGACACACCCCAGAGCTGCAGTGAGTCAGCAGTGTGTGAAACAGTGTTTGAAGGTTTTGCCTAATGTCAGCTGCTTGATTATTCATCCATGTGTCTAAACACAAGGTGTCTTGAAAGTCGAAAGAAGTGACAGATTTAGTGAAACGCTAATAGCAGCAGAGGCCAGCGGGTTCGAGTCAGTGGTCGGTACCTTTGTGTGCACTGCGGGAGAACAGGAGCGCACTGATAAGAGGACGAGACTCTGTGTGTGTGTGTGTGTGTGTGTTTACACACATCAACCGAAGCTGCTGAAGAAAAAGGAAGAAAACTGTTGAGAGAGAGTTTCAGTCTGAAAAACACATTCAGGGGGTTTCAGGAAAGTCTATATGCCTGCATCAGGGTTATTTTAAGTAACACTGAGTTATTATTATAGTTTTTGTTTGTAACCTTTAAATAGTAAAAATTATACATTAGTAGGCTAATATTTATTTATATATTTGTATTTTCATTTCAGTTTAAGTTTGTTTTTCGTAGTGAAATTAAATGTTTTTATTTTTGTTTTCCATTTTCATTTAAATATTTTTAGTTGAAGTTTTAGTCATTTTGTTGTGTTTTTGTCATTTTTATTTATTTATTTATTTTTTAAATATCTCTACATAGTATTTACAATTTTTTATTTCAGTTTTAGTTATTTTAGTACATCAAGTTGAACTAAATGAAAATGAGAAATGTTGCTTTGGAAACTGGCTGAAATAAAATAAGTTTGTGTGTGTTTTTGTCATTTTTATTTATTTATTTATTTTTTAAATATCTCTACATAGTATTTACAATTTTTTATTTCAGTTTTAGTTTTAGTTATTTTAGTACATAAAGTTGAACTAAATGAAAATGAGAAATGTTGCTTTGGAAACTGGCTGAAATAAAATAAGTTTGTGTGTGTTTTTTTTAATATTTTATTTGAATTTAAATTTGTTTTATTTTTGAATGTTCTGTTTTCATTTTCATTTTAGTTTAAGTTTTAGTAATTTTCTTGTGCTTTTTGTCCTTTATTTATTTTTTTAAATGTCTGTATAGTTTTTATTGATTTCTATTTCAATTTTAGTCATTTTAGTAGGCCTATATCAAGTTAAACTAAATAAAAATGGAAAATGTTACTTTAGCAACTAGCTGAAATAAACATTTTTTTACACATTTTATTTATTTTTGAATATTTTATTTTTTTGCATTTTCCATTTTTTTTAAACTTCATTTAAAGTTTTAGTGTGCATTTTAGTCATTTTTATGTTTTTGTCTATATAGTTTTATTAATGTTTAATGTTTTTATTAATGTTTCATTTTAATGTTCAGTTTTAGTTATTATTAGTTAAACTAAAAGAAAATGAGCAATGTTGCTTTGGCAACTGGCTGAAATAAAATAAGTTATAAAATAACACTCATTTACAAACAGACAGGCCTGAAATCCAAGAGCTGCCGAAGCCGATGACACTCTGGTCAGAACTCATGAGCCTTTGACATCCATCTGACAGCCAGAAAAATATGCTGTTGATGGGAATCCTACATGCAGGGATCTGCTCTATTTTTGAGTGATTATAATGTTTCTGTGCCACAACATTGAAGACATTTTAAAAGTGAAAGGACAAAAGTATTAATATGAAGTGACCTCAAACATATTTGGATCCTGAATTCACTTGCTGAATGTCTGATTTAGCTGTTTAAATGTCACTGCAAAAAAAAAAAAAAAAAAAGGCTCAGAAAAGAGAAGCTGATCTAAGAGAAGCTCCAGCAATAGTGGAGAAGATTCACTTGCTTTGTAACTTTCCAAGGTAATGTAATCATATTTAAAATGTGACTTAGTGTCACTTAAAAGTACTTTTTAATGGCCAGTGAGTTTTTAAAATAACTTTTTTTTTTTTTCATGTAAGACAAGGTTGTGTGTTTTAGCACATGTGGTTAACACTAACATCAGGCAAACAGAACATCTTAAGAGGAACCAAAAGTCTGAAAGGAATATGAAGGTGGTTTACCACCAATATTCTCCATCAGCCTCTGTAGAGCATTGAGCATGTTAATATTAGCGCACGAACTGTTGTGGATGGTGACAGATTATAAAAACAGGAACTGAGATCTCAACTGCTGCCCACCCTTTTTCACAGCCAAACACTTCAAAAACATTTCTACACATCTGGCTTTCTATTTCTTTTCTATTCGCTCAAGTGTATAAGTGCTCTTTTTACTGAAAAAAGCAAAGAATCATCTCATCTTTCGTCGGTGGATTGATGTTTTAGATCACAGGGACTGATCAAGCTGCACAAACCTTAACTAACTAAAATGCAACTACATGAATGTTATGCAAAACCTGAAAATATCAGGGGATTTTCAGCTTATTAAAGGTCATGGGAACTGTTTAGTGCATATAACATTTAAATATTGCTCTTTGTGCACAGTAAAAAGACTGTTTTCGCCTTATTGTTAATATTTGTAATCAAATAAATAATCTCTTAAGGCAAGACACTACAGGGAAACATTTTTTTTATTGGTAATTTTTGAGATTTTGGGCTATATGGCTTTTCATAATGTGTTATTTCAGACTAGTGAAAAATACATCCAAAATACACATATAAGTGTCTAACTTATTGAACTTTATCTATTTGCGGCTGTAGATTTCAGTTACAATGCATACCTTTAAAAGTTTGTTTCTCCACTTCAGGCATTTACATACACCAAAACTTGCAGATTTATTCCTCTATATATTCTGAAGGTTTTTACTGAGGGATATATCATTCACTTGATTTTCTTACAGTTTTTCTGAATTGCTAAAACACATTTCTTGAAATCATGACTCATTTTCTCAGGACCTTAAACACAAATCCAAATCTTCTAACTAAATTCACAGAACCCTTGACTCTTGTGGCAAAATCAAACAATCGCTTCAAAAGCATTTCACCTGTACTCAGAATCAAAGAAAGCTTTTAAATCACACACACATTAGTCAACAATATACACACTACAGATCTTGAAACTACATAAAAAAATGGAGAACATGGTGTCCAGTGCATGTAGTTACCAAAAAAAAAAAAAAAAAAATGTTTACTGTATGTAGTAAACATTTTGCAATTTAAACACACAAACACACACCCAAAAGAAATCACACCTAAGTTTGGTGAATATACCCCCAAAAATAAATAAATAAATAAATAAATAAAAAATAAACCTCCGGTGTGGCAGATTCAGCCTTGATGAGACAGCACGTCTATGTCACCACAGGCCAGTTCTTCCACCCAAACGTGGTAGTCTTGTACTTCTACACAAGAATAATTTTGAAATAACCCAAATACAGTGTACAAAAAATACACATACTTTTCTTTTGCTGTTCATTTGAACTTATATTAGAACTTATATTTTGTACATTCACATATTTAGAAACAAGTGTGTAATTACTGTGTATAAATGATGACAGCCGTGTTGCAGTTGTGCTTAACTTTTGCTTTCTTGTGTTTAGAGTTTTGCATCACAAGTTCATCGCAGTGCAAATTGTGTCTTAGTGAGTGAGAATGTGTTTAGAGTTTTGCTAAAAGAGTGCATGAGATCTGCAAACAGTGTCTAAACTGCCTGAACTTGTTTAAGTTTTGCAGAAAGAGTGGTTTAGGCTATTGAGAATTTGGTTCAGAGAATGGGGTTTAGTGTCTTAGCAAATGTGAAAAACTGTATTGCACTTTTTCTAACTGTGTCTGTAGATTTCAGTGACAATATATATTTTTAAAGGCGGTTTTCTCAAAACGAGTTTGTTTTTCCACTTCAGTAACACTTACATACACCAAACTTAGCAATTTTATTCCTCTCTAACTTCTGAAGGGTTTTTACTGAGGGGTTTGTTCATATATAATTCGAATGGTTTTATTATCAGAATGATATATGAACAGCATCTATTTGCATCTGTAGATTTCAGTTACAATACAGATCTTTAAAAGTTTGTTAACTTCAGCAGCACTTATATTCACCAAACTTAGAAGTTTTATTCATGTCTGTATACTGAAGGGCTTTACTGAGGGATTTGTTCATATGTCATTCACACTGATTTATAGAACATTTTATTTCTAAAATAACATGTTTAAAATGTTGTTGACAGTATTTTATGATTTATGGAGTGATAAAAATAGAAATCCAGAATCCTCTCTGGAAAAAAACTTTAACACTAATATGTCAACAAAATCACAAGAATTTTGAACCCGGCCTAATCCATTTCTCTTCTAAAAATTAATGCAAATTAGGGCATATTTATTTAGATTTAGCATTTGCACATGTAAACATAACATCTAAAAAAACTTGATACAAAAAAATGTTTGCAATCCTTAAATAGTTATTTTTTTTACACTGTTGACCTGGGTTGTCTTGGCTTAAATACAGTAATTCCAGTGACTGGAATCTGACACACACATAGAAATTTGGCCCAATAAACCTTCAAGAACTACAACGACTGAATGTGGAAATAAAACAGCCCTGTTGTGATTGCAGGAGGGAAGACACGGATGAAGGACAAAAACAGCTGGAGCTGGAGCAGGAATTTAATTTCAGCCACTATATCACCATCAGACAGAAACTGGAGCCCTGAGCCAGAACGATCAGAAAGCCAGGTATGTTGATTAAGATCAGAAAGAGGAAGTTAAATGAGCCTGCGAGTTCATGCTGTGAGGTTCATCTAATTATAACTGAGTTTCTTGTGAAAGGACCTGATGTCGCTGTACGGAATGAGATGCAAGTATTGTGATGGTGATAGTAATAGCAGAATATTGAAAACCACAGGAAAAGTGCTTAAATGTGCTGCATCTTTAGAAAGAGGAAGATAACAGACAATGCCTTTTTAAAATCCCATTACTCACTTCTGTCGAAACAGTGAGTGTGAAAAAAAACATCCGAATTTCACCCTAAAATCAAAACAATGAAATGAGCAATTTTGCAAATTTTGTTTAGGATAATTAAGATTGTTTGCATTATGACTAATTTAATCATAATTTAGTACTTTACTCCCCAAATTCTCATTACTGTAATGCAAATTTGGAAAAATAATGTAATTTTTATATGCATTCATTTTTTGGGGGTCTGAATAAACACTGAGATGTTTTTGAAATGATCTTCACAGAGAAAAGAAAGTCACAGGGCATGAATGAAAATAATGACAGATTTTTTGTGAACTATCACAACAGACATGCAAACACGCTTGGGTGTCAGATAAAATAGAGAAGGAAGACTGCATTCATTGAATTATAAATGGAGAACTTCTTACAGCTGTAAAGTGCAAAAAAAGAAACACATTTATGTAAATGGGTCAGTGTGCATGACCTGTGTCCACATATAACTAACTGCATGCTGGCTCATGCTTTAGAAATAGATCACTTCAGTTTCCTGCTGTTAAAACTTATTCAGCCTATTTGAGCAGCATCACATCCATTAAAAAAAGGGATTGCTCTCTTGTTTCACACTTCAGTATCTTTATTGAGGACGCAAACACAAGAAGCATTTTACACAAGTTTGCACTGTTTACATTTTTATCTCGATGAGTGTGAAAAACACACAGAATACAGGAGAATGAAGCAGAATCAAACTTCAGAAAATAAAAAGTGAATGAATTCCTCTCTCTCTCTCTCTCTATATATATATCCAGATAAGACATTATTTCCTTTTCTTGTGAAAGTGTGTTTACAGCCATGCAGATAACAGCAGGACGTTATTCTCTGTGTGTGTGTGTGTGTGTGTGTTAATCATTAGCTTCTGTAAACAATGCTGCTGAAGGAGGAAGAAGACGAAGATGCAAAGGCAGCATCTACATCTCTTTAACCTCACAGCAAAAACACACTCGAAAATACTCCATCTGACAGATATTACTATTTCTGAGGGCTTGAGTGCGAGATTATTACAGTACATATACATACACACACACACACACACACACAACTAAAACTGTAATAAAAATTTATAAAAAATTATTTAAAACTATGCATATTAAAAAACCTGGCAAAACAAAATTACAAACATTTTAAATAAAAATTACAAAAAAATGTGGAAAATATAAAAGCTAATTCAAAAAATTATTAAAACCTATAATAGCATCTCAGTGATGCTAAAATAACACTGCTTTGGTGGATTAATAAGATATATTCATGTTACTACAGTACTAAATATATTAAATTAAATCTATTCATTCATTCATTCATTCATTTATATGAAGCCCAAAAAAATATTTATAAATCACCAGTCACTTGAAATCTCATTTATATATAGATATAGTCTTTGACCCTTAACAGAACTGAATATGTTTCAGAAATGACTAATTTGCACCCTGATGCATGTAGATGACAGAGATAGATGTAAATGTCCACAGCATTCACCTTTTGCACTCAGAAGGCATGAGATGTTTCCTTTCACACGCAGGAAGTCACATGACATGATCAGGAAACTATGTTGAAGAAATCCACCCCGGACCTCGTTAAGATTTCCCAACCCACCATTTCAAAAGGTTAAAAACCAATGAAAATAAAGTGGTAATCTACAATGTTTGGCCAAAACAATGGTTTAATGCTTTAAACCTTTAATGGTTTAAAACATTAATTTAATATCTTAATGTTTTATAGTTGCATTAAGATCAGAGTTGGATGCTAATGTAGTTACATTTTGCAATGATATAAAGAATAAAACAGCTGAGATTTGCTACATAGTATATATTGTGCACTGTACAGTAAGTATGCAAATAAAGCTTGATATACTTATATATATATATATTCAACTTTATATAAAGATCTGGCCAATAATATACATAAATTTTAACATTTAAGAAATGACCAGTAACATTGAACTAATGTGAAGTTTTGAAGTATACAGACTGAAATAGTATTTAAAAAAAAAAAAAAAAAAACATTTAAAATATAATCCTTATATTTACAACTTTCAAAAAATACTTTTTACAGTGTACATTCAACATTATATAAAGAGTTGGGTGATAGTATAAATTAATTATTTTAAATTAAAAATATATTTTTTTAATTAACACTAATTTTCACTGAAAGCAACAAAGATTCAACTGCATTTCTATTTCTGCTTTAGTAGATGCTCTTTACTGTGAATTCAAGCAATAGAGGTTTTATCTGGGAACTGAACCCTGGACTAGTTTAACTAGTAGAAACTAATACAGTTTACTATCAACCAACACTACAGGACTTTTAGACATCATCAGGCCTTTTTCAGGTCATTCACTGTGCTTGAGGAACTTAGGAAATTTAAGACATTATTACAGCATATTTATCTGTAAACAGAAACATTCTGTAAACATTTTGAAACAATGTCTGACAGCTTCAACTCACTCAAACAGCTAAATGCAGATGTTTGAACTGGTTTAACCTCTAAAACTCTCTCATATCACTCTCTTCACTAACTAGTATATCTTCTAGAACTCTGTGACTTTTGAATTTCAGTTTTTGAAATGCTGTGTTTTCATGACTTCTGAGCACTTGTGCACATCGATCAGCTCCTTGAAATTCATAATTAAAAGCTGACTGTCATTTAAGCTTTTTCTTGCCGTCATAAAGTCGCAGCTACAAATCGAGAAGTACTAAAAACGGAAGTGCTCAGTAGATTGAAGGAAAATAACATGCAATTGGTTTCCTCTTTTGTTCATTATCTACAGTCCGTATCAACATACAGTACTTGTCACACAAAATAATTTACAATTGCAAAGAGATATGTGCTTTATATAACCCGTAAAACTCCCAAAGTCAAAGATAAGTGAACATAAGCACTTGGTTTCCCAGGTAAAGTGCGACTGGACACTAGCGTCTCTGTACCTGGGAGTAGATACACTCCTCTTGAGGCTGCTGCGGCGTGATTGAGTGGTTCGGAGTGAACGTCACCTCGCCGTACTGAACCTCGTCCTCGTCTTTCTCCTTCCTCTTCTTCCTCTTTGTTTGCGGTCGAACCACAGCATATTCCTCATCAGCAGCCGGGAGCGATTCTGCGGAGAGAAATGAGAAATGATGACTAGACAAGACGTCTACACATACTGAATAGCTGTTAGTTACTGTTAATCTACTGCAGAAATGGCAGCTTTACCACAACTGATAACTGACAAATAGAGCTTTTCTACATTGAAACTATTTTACTGAGAAAGTAGCAAACAATAATAATGAAAAGATTCAGTGATGGGAAGATCAGATCATTTTAATGACTATTGTTCACTCTCCTTCAATAAAATGAACGAATATTTGAGTCATTTCGTTCACTTGAACAGATTTAAAATGTTATGTGTTTACACAATCTTTGATCATATTCCAAATTAGAAAATCATTATATTGCAGCAAAACATTAACACATATTAGTTCACTTCCTGAGTCTGTTCATTTGTAAATATGACAGACGCAATGAACATTTATGAACCAACTCATCACTAAAAAACTTATAACTACTTTACATATTAATTAGCTTAGTTACTAAGTTGAATGAGATTTATCTTCTAAACCACTAAACTTTGTTTCTAATGCTGCAGTTTCCACAGAAGGCATTAAGAAGTCTTAGCTTACAACCGAAGACCAAAAATTTTAACTACTGTTTATATGTTAGGCAATCTTTGAAAACATCATACTGATGGTTTTGAACATTCTTCTTCTTCTATTTAATATAATAGTACAACTTAACATTAAAATTCAAATTAAATAGCAAAATTTAACAATTAAAGGTAGAGTAGGTGATTTTGGAGAGCCTAGCAATATTAAGCTTTGAAAGCATAAGATCCCACCCTCCCTGCAAATCACTCTCCAAAGCCACGCCCCCTCCAGAACACATGACCGCGCAGAGGCTAATCAGAGACATGATGAGAGGCCAATCAAACTCTCAGACACTAGTAAAATGGGTAATGAGTTGCAGATTTAGGCTACTGTTGAATGGTTGAGCTTGACTAGTCAACCCTGCAACTGACGTCTTTCCATCATCCTGTAGAAAGAGTTTAATGATGACACTTTCTTAAGTCACTTCTCCATTTGTGTAAAAGGGGAAAAACACAGTAACAGGTTTGCATTGAACATGGGATGGGAACCGTTTGACTGATTCAGAGCAAAAGAATCAACTCCAAAAGAGTCAAAAAGATTCGTTCATTTACCGGACACGGTTTTAGAGTTTGCAAACATTATTTTTATTACACTCTAAAAAATGCTGGGTTGTTTTAACCCAATTTTGGGTCAAATATGGACTAACCCAACTTTTGGGTTAAAAATTTAATGTAAAAATTTAACCCAACAGCTGGGTTAGTCCATATTTGACCCAAAATTGGGTTAAAACAACCCAGCATTTTTTAGAGTGTACCTACTCCATAGTTCACTTCACTTCAAACTTTAAACTAAGTGAGTTTAAAATACAGAAATCTGGTTTTTACAATCTTTTATTGTAGTCTGAAAGAGCAACAACAGAACGATCTGCAATGATAATTCAACTAGAAGTCTTTTGTTTCCAATTAGTAATAGTGACTGTATGACCTTGGGATTTCAGCAGTAGCATCACTAATTCAATGATTGAGGCTTATAAACCACAAGCTGACAAATTGTGTTGTTTTACAGAGTAAAGTAGATCCCTGAGCTTCATTGAGTTTCTTACCTTTATTCTTTTCACTCTTTTTCTCATTAGAGATATCAGCGTATGTGAGCTCTGTATCTCCAGCAGTGGCTGATGGGAAAACACTGACATTAGCAACAGATCAACTACAATCTCATATTTCAGTCAATAAAGTATTGGCTTCAAAACTAGCTTTATAACAGATCATGCCGCTTAACTGTTTTTCACATATCAGACTGTTTGCATGTAACACATTGAGAAACAAGCAAGGAAAGAATACAGAAAGTGAGGTCATATATTCACCAATCTTTGATTTATTGGATCTCATTCATAAAACTTTTGTAAATATATGAGTAAATTGTGGGTAATATGCACATATAAAGTACCTTCCCAAAAATTCAGAAACACTTAATTAAATCTCACATTTCACAGTTAAAAGGATACATTAATGAGTTTGTAAACAAGGCATGCATGTGTGCACATTTATAATTGACAATTTATTTTCACATTTAACTAACTGGTTAACTAATTAATTTCTAATTTTATGTTATTATGGTAAATAGTGTTAAAATGCGGTGTCAAAAGAACACTAAACATTTAAATGTTTTAATACGTTTCACATGTTGGAAGCTGGTGTACATTTTTTCAAACCAACTAACAATATGAAAATACAAACACGTTTGTGAATCACAACAGCTTTATGAATAATTTACATAAAAAATTAATTATGCTCATGTTTCATGAATAAGGCCAAATGATCTTAAGCTTCCTACTCATACTGTGATCATACTTGAGTACTACTAGCCAAAAATAAATGATCAAAAATCATTATTAAATCAAATAATCTGGTTAAAACTAAAGATTTTTCTGTCCATATATTCATGATGCTTGAGGAATAATGTTGGTTCAAAGCCTTTCTGCTATTTTGAAACAATTTTAACCATAGAAAGTTCATCAAATCTCCACCAAAACTGGCTCAGATCATTTTCACCACATCTATAATGTTTCTACTTTTGGTGTAATTGTCTTTAAAGCTGTTTGTAAGGGAGTGCAATGACCAAACAAATATAAGCAGCACATTTAACATATAAGCTACAAATATTCTCAGCATTTCAAGGCATAATAACCCATGTGTTTGGCTCTGTAATTGCCGCTTGCATAGAATAGTACTACATTTTAACCTTCATCAGTTAGTATATGAACTACAGATTTAAAACGAACTGACCTGGTGTTGAATTGAGCTGCTTCTTCTTGTAAATGTAACATATGGTGATGAACAGCAGAATCAGGATCACAGCAACGCAGCCCAAAGCAATCAGATAGACTAAAACGATGGAAGAAAAACACATTTAAATCAAACTCCAAAACTGCTTCGAAGTGTTCATTCATACCAACTGCAACAGCAACAAGAAGAACAACTTTAGCAACCTCATGCAATTAACAGCACATTTAATTAAACACATTACAGAAGATCCCTGTAGATCCCTCACTGCCATAATTATTTTTGGGTTTATTTGTAATTCACAGTATTTGTTGTAGCTCAACACTCACACATCCACCGACGTTCTTCAGGGCTTGATTGGAGGTGAGGTGAGGTGAGGGTTTGATTCATACCAGCTGATGAGGAACTCGTACCATATTCTGATGTCTTTGTGCTGCTGGTCACTGTAGAGGTCGAACTAGAGGTCACAACTGCAGTAGTTGGTCCTGTAATAAAACATCAGTGAAGAATCACCTGCTTTCTCTCTTAATATTAATTACTGCAGAGATAATTTATCATTTTGAGGAATTAAGTAGCCAGATCTCATCAAGCCAAGGACATATTCCAGGTCACTTTTAGTTCAAAACTGCAAGTAGCAATAATATAAATGTGACCTGTGCTGGCAAAATGAGTGTGAATGCGCACAGGCTAATTTTGAGCGCACAGGCTAATTTTGAGCTACAGACAAAAAAAAAAAAAATAAAAAAAAAAATAAAAAAATAAATAAAAAATAAGTGAAAAATGTTGATTTTGGTCGAATTTCAGGTTTTCACAAAAATGTGCTCATTAAGCCCTCATCTAGCAATCCCAATTCTCCAAATAGTAATTAAACATCTAAAATTATCTTTATTTGTACATTTTCTAAGAGGAGTACCTTTTTCTCTGCTCGCTTCTTGCGCTGCCGCTGAATGATATATGAATCCCGATAAATATACACATACCGTATACACAAAATTACAGTATTTAAGTAGGCTATTCATGCAAACATAATCAGTTATGTCTTAAGTGAATGTTTAGGGGACTGTTGGGGAAATCATCAGATGTGTAACATTATATTAGATGCGTGCAGTACAGTAAATTAATATATAGGCAGCCTGTCTCATTAATGTCTAGTTAATCTAACAATAAAAGAAAAGATCGCTGCTCTTGATTGAACTGCTTTTGTAGTTTTAATAATCCATTTATTTGTAATGAACACCCTAAAGTGATTTTTCTTACTTGAATTCTTTTAAGATATAAAATGAAAAAAGTAATGCACTATTTGTTTCTTCCTTATATTTGTTCTGCTGTTGTTTTTTTGTTTGTTTGTTGTCTGTTCTTAGTTACAATAACAAAGATAAAATTAAAAAACGGCTATATTGTGATTATTAATATAGTAATTATCATTAAGAAAAGAATTGGAGGTAAAGATGCAATGCTGCTCGGTGATTTTGCTTTGGAACCTTCAGAAACCTTTAACTCTGTTTTTCTCAGAATAGACTTTGCTGACTCTATTGACTTCAAACGTCTGTAGCTCAGACATTTTTCGTCCGATTCCAACAAATCATATATCAATTTGAAGGTCTTTTAATGTGCAAATAAAAATAACTTATTTTTGAAAATTTGCTCATTGTGACTCATTTTGCCAGCACAGGTCACAAATATTTTGCATGTTTCATTGTATGTTTTTATGGTCATTAAACTGTTTTGAATTGTAAAATTTACTCCTCAAATATCATTTCTGACATATGAGGAAAAAAATATGAAAAAAATCTTCAATACATTAATGCAAAAACAACAAAACAAAAACAACAACAACTATATTATAATGAATACGTGTATAAAATGATTATATTATAAAAATTAAAGTGTACATACTGTAATTTACCTTCATTAAGTTATGCTAATTAAAATAGAACATTATAGTAAAGAAAGTTTAGAATATGGAAATGTTTTAATTGTCATGAAAATAACATCACAATGCAAATAAAATAGTTGTAAAATAGTCCTTGTGCAAAACATAATTTCTTTTGATTTTAGGATGAAATGTTTGTTTGTTGTTTACAATTTAGTGCTATGCCAGCAACTGCCAAGAAACAAGTGAAAAACAGTAAAAGTAAATAAATAAACTATATATAAACAACAAATAATTTTTTTTAAAGTTTCTTTTTGATTTAAAATAAAATCTAAATTTGGTCTAAATATGGTCTCACTAAAAATATTTTATTAAGAATCAACCAAAAAATTAAAGTGTCCTAGAGCAGAGGTCCCCAACCACCGGGTCGTGACCCTGTACCTGGGAAAATGTGTATAGATATGTTACTCTGTTATTTATTATGTATTAATGATTATTCTAATTATTCTGTATTTTTGATTGTTGTATGCGATTGCTATGGAGTAACAATTTGACGATTTCATGTAAATTAAATATTCAACTAGTTAATGAATGATTGTTCTGATTTGTAAAATATATTAGGGGTTAAACAGATCGTGATATATATGGACCAGGCACCACAGTTTAGCACACATGTGCAATTTACACATTCAAGCGATTCATCTCGATTTGTTTCTCGCACACTGTTTTCCAAAGCATGCATGCATATATATATATATACACACACACACAGGTGAATCTCAATAAATTAGAATGTCGTGGAAAAGTTAATTTATTTAAGTAATTCAACACAAATTGTGAAACTCGTGTATTAAATAAATTCAGTGCACACAGACTGAAGTAGTTTAAGTCTTTGGTTCTTTTAATTGTGATGATTTTGGCTCACATTTAACAAAAACCCATTTATATATATATATATATATATATATATATATATATATATATATATATATATATATATATATATATATATATATATATATATATTAGGGGTGTCAACGTTAACGCGTTAACGCATGCGATTAATCTAAAAATTTTAACGCGTTAATATTTTTTTTAACGCAGATTAATCATGTGATAATGCTTGACCCCAACTTCTTCCCGTCATCGCAGCGCGGAAGGTTATCTATCAGTGTGTGATGAGGTTACAGTGAACCAGTGTTGCCAGGGTAACGGAACAAGTGGGTTATTTTGAAAATACAGTCGCGGGAAAAATTACAGAGCCACGGGGTTGCGGTTTTTTGGGCTACTTTTATAATGTACCGCGGCCGCCCAAAGTGTATAAAGACAAATAAAAATGAAAATAGATCCTTTTACTAATGTGTATTATAGTTGGAATGTATACCTGGCATCTTAAGAACAGAGAGGCGGCTGTAAACATCACAAACAACGTGAGTTCAGCAGAGCACATGTTAAGGCTTTTACACAGCAGAAATAAACATGACAACAGCCACTATAGATTATACAAGATAATAAACACACGATTACGATAGGATATGGTTTGTATGTGATTTTCTTGAGATGAATGTGTACATCTGAAATGCTAATTTGTGCAGCGATATAAAAGGCTATAAATAGCATATTTTAACAACAGTAAACGACCAAATTCCACATGTGATCATAAAAGGAAGTTATTACAAACACTCGATGGTGGTTTAAAGTGAGTTCTGAGTAAAAGTGTACTATTAATCTCATAAACTGTCTTATGAAGTATGATGCTAATATTAGCTCTAATGCTCCTGCAGAACAGGTCCAATTCTTCTTCTTAATGCATTTTGTCATAATACTTCACGTAAGGTCGCAAGAAAATGTTTTGTTGTATTTATTTAGAAACACTTTTTAATAATAGTTGAGTAAATGTATACTGGGATTGAAGCGATGTGGCTTGGTAAACGTTTTATTGTCAGTATAAAGGCTGATAATGGCTGAATAAAAACAAAAGAATAATGATAAAAGAATAATAAGGATTATGTCTCATACCTGGCGGAAGTGTGAAAGGTTCTGTTTCCTTAAACTAGTTTGTCATGCATTTCTTTATTTCAACACATTTACAGGTAAATCCTAGTATTTTAAATGCGCGATTAATCATGATTAATCACAGTCCAGGACTGTGATTAACGCGATTAAATTTTTTAATCGATTGACAGCACTAATATATATATATATATATATATATATATATATATATATATATATATATATATATATACGGTATATGTGGTATAAAAAAAGTTAGAGGAGTTAAAAGAGTTAAAACCATCAAAGTCCATCAAAATACACTTCAGAGATACTGCACTCTGGCACTTAGGGATTTTGTGGTGAAATGTGACTTTGACATGTTCTTGACAGGTTTTGTCAGATTTTGCATCACTTTTGTTGCTGTTGTTTGGCAAATACATGGACATTCATGTATTTAAAGCTCACCAGGGCAAGGTTCGATTCTAATGGTCTTCTGTGTGTGACTGACGTGGTTCTTCACGCTGCAGCTGATGTTTCCATCAGTTCCTTCATTTAACTGAACAGTAGTGTAATGGTCCATAAGTAGATGTGTTACTGGATCTCCATTCAGAGCCCAGCTGTAGATGATCTGATCACCCTCCTTAATGAAGCAGAACACTGACCTCTGATTGGAGGAGCAGTTGATTGACACTTCCACTGAGCCAATAGGAGCTGGAGGGAGAGTCACATGAGACACAACACCTCTCAACATTAATGTAGGCCTCCAGAGTCAATATGAAGACATTTTTCCATACAATTTATAGCTGAAATGTAGCTAAACTGAATTAAACATTCAGCTTATGTGACAAAAATAGAGCAAATGACTTTGAAATTATTTTTTTAACCAGTATTCAATATAAAGTAAGCAACATGCAAGTGTTTCAATCTGAAAATAGTTTTAGTACATGGAAAGTGCAGATGAATTTGACTAAATTCTTCCAGACATTCAAGAACGAGCTGCAATAAAAACCTTCACAGAGATTCAACTGATTTATCTGCATGAGAGTGAGGTCTTTGGAGAACATGAGATTGGAATGAGTCTGATGAGAGAGCTTCTGTACCTTCAACAATCACTTGAAGATCTCTAGATGTTTCTGTGCCATCTGAGCTACTGAGTGTTAATCTGTAATTCCCTGAATCTGCTCTGATCACATGGTTTATTATCAGAGTCCCATTAATGACTGTCACTTCAGGTCTGTTTTTATAAAGATCACATTCCCTCATCCTCATGCTGCCATTCTTTACTCTACAAACTGGATCATCTGTGTTGTTGTTTATTCTCTTTTGTATCTTCAGGTCATATTCACTAGCGTCCACCATCAGCAGATTGAGTTTGTGTCCCAGAGCTGCGTAACAGGGATCTGACTGATTAAAACTGCAGTTTAACTCCAGACCTGAAGAACAAAACACACACACACACACACACACAAACACACAAACACACACACACAGAGGAATGTGTATAAATATCTCGCATCATGAATTAAAATTAGGCACAAATTACACAAACATTCACAGAATTAAAGTACTACAGAAGAACATATGACAGACTCTTGAGGCCTGTTGCACTAAGCTGGTTTCTGTTTTTACCCAGGTAAGATCACGTTTAGTTTGAGCAAACTTTTTTTGTTTGAGTTGTCAGGCTCTAGAAGGTGGGTTGGTTCTGCTCCACAGCAGGTTTTATTCTGGGTTAGAGATCGCAAACCCAAACTGGACCAATCAGCGGTGAGTAAAGTGATATACGTATATCTGATGAAATTAAGTCACTCCTCCATATCTCACTTCAAATTAAAGCAGTTTAGAGTCAAAGAATTTTAGAGACAAAATTGCATATCTTTTGCTGCTAATTATTTATTATATTCATATTATATAATTATTATATGAACTGGCAATTAATATTAACCTTTCCATTTAAATTAATTTAATAATAATAATAATAATAATAATAATAATAATAATAATAATAATAAAAATTTGTTACATTTATATAGCGCTTTTCTGGGTACTCAAAGCGCTTTACATGGGGGGGGGGGGTAATTTAAATAAATACACATAAATAAGTTTAAATATATAAAGCTTTTAAAATTACTAAGCTTGTGTGTTTTCTTTTGAGCTCTTTGTAAACTAAACACATTCTTAAATTCAGTTGATTCATTTGCATTTGTCATATATTTTATTTCTGCTGCTTTCTCAAACTTTTGCTGCAGCAACAGTGTTTATTCCTGCCTTGTAAATGCATTTAAATTCATTATATTTTTAATAAAGACATCTCTTAATCTTCAGATGTGAAGTGAATTGCGCTGACTCCAGAGTTAATCAGAGTAGACAGAGAAGCTTTGTGAGCCCGCTGAACCTGGGGCCTGTACCCTGATGGTAGCTGAACAAATTCCGAGTTACAGGATTCGTTTCGAGTTGAAAAAACCACCACTCCAATCCGGCTTTGTTGGTACCATGATGCTGATCATCAACTTTCTTTGTCAACTCAAGCTTTGATCCTGAGTTTGTGGAGCGCATGCACAGGAATGTGTGACATCAGTGGCAAACAGCCAATCACATGCCTCAAAACACAGAGCAAGTGTGATTCACTTCTTGCGACAGAGCCAACGAGATCCAAAACTCTTTTGCTAAAGGTTAAGAGATTGAAGAATATAAGGCATTTAAACACATTTACACTGAAGAAAGTACTTGTCCATGAAAGATGACAAATAAAAGAAATTATCTTGCTCTATCAGCGCAGGCACAAGTGAAACTTGTGAAGTTGGTTTATATAGTTGATAATATATAGCGATAGAGACTCAAACATGTAAGATCACATGTAGCCATTTTTAAAGTGTTATCTATTGATTCTACAGCTTATTTATATTAATATTCATTTAAAATAAATGCTTTATAATAATTGTTAAGCTAAAATTTATTCTGTGTAACAGATGAATAATAATAGAAATCATAAAACAATTATAATAATAATTATTATAATATAAATCAAATATAAATCATATAAAATAATTCAAAGTGATTATCATTAAAGCCAAACAGTTTTGTTGTTAAATTGTTTTCAATTATTTATTTATTTATTTATATATTTTTTTACTATATAGTGACCTTTAATTTGGAGAAAGAGAAACTGGGGGAGTGATTTCTTGTGTCAGATGTGTCACTTTGCTCACGTTTGATTGGTCCAATTTCAGTTTGAGATCTCTAACCCAGAACATAACCTGCCCCGGAGGAGTGGAGTGTAAGTTACTATGGAAACGAATGCTGCTAAAAGCCAAGCCACTTTCATGGTACCTAAAACCCAGGATTGGTGCAAACTAAACTGAAACTTACCTGGCTAGCCAGCAAATCTGGCTTCATGGTACAGGCCCCTGATCTAAACCAGGTTGGATTTGTTTGGTTTTGTCAAATCTAAACCTGTTTAGTTTCATGCAACAGGCCACTGATCTGATCTCACACATCTGATCTCAGGTCATCTAATATAATGCTCATCTTCGTCAATAAACACAAATGCTCAACTTTTTCTTTAAGGAAAGTGTCATTTGCGTCTCTCCTTCTGACTTGCTATTTATATACTGAACAATATCATATTATTTGACAGATTTAATACAACTTAGTGTGTAATAAAAAATGTTAAGATAAAATATTCATTTTAATTTAAATCACTATATTATTAGCTAGTCTGTATGCCAACAGTCAAAAAGCAAATCTAAATGTTGATATTATTAAACTAAACTGTCATTCTTTCACTTTCTACAAATGCTTTATGTATGTTAATGTGACACTCTGATAATGCAGAATTTGTCTTTGTCCTGCACTTTCTGTTCAATCCTGTTAACCTGTGACATTTCTTTCTTTAATAATAATGTTTCAATCTTTCTGACATCATATTTAATAGACAGAAATTATTTGAAGAATCATGCATTATGTAAATATTATATATATTACAAATATTATATACAAATAAAATAAAAATAAATACATTTACAAAATACTGAACCTTTCCAGTACAAGAATGGACATGAAGAAACACACACTTCCTCTCACATTTTGTATACTCCACTAGTATAAACTGTTCAAAAAACACTGTGACTAGATCACCGCAGACTCTTAAAGTAATATGACAACAAAAATGTTTTTATATGAGAGATTGATCTGATTGATCAGCATCATGAGATGAGTTTGATGTGAAAGTGACTCACATGCAGCAGTTTGCAGCAGCAGCAGCATCAGTCCAAAGATGAGCATCATTTCTCTAAAGTCCAGTTTCCAGAAGAGCTCAATCCCAGCAGAAGAGTGTGATGCTGCTTCAGATCGTCTGTGTTCAGGCTCTCATCAAGTGTCTTCACAGCGAGACTCACACTGGACTGACACATGAGGAAAAAACCTCTGACTGCTTCACTGAGAAACGAGGAAGTTTCCTCATATGGGGGAAGACACATGCTGTTAGTTTGCATTACAATACAACTAAAACAAGAGAAACTATGAGAAAGAAGGAACAATTTTCAGGCACATTTTCTAAAAAAAGTGAAAAAAAAATATTGTTTTAGGAGCAACAAATGGGAAGAATGTGCTCTTAAGTTATGTAAAATCACTAAATTTGCAAATTACTTAACAGATTCTCCTGCAAATCAAATAAAACAGTATCTTTACTGTATTGATGAAATGCTCTGGAGAGTTTTATTGAGAGTAAACCAGAATCAGGTCTACATGTGGTTGTTTCAGCAGCTGTTTGTAATGTCTTCCTCTCATAAAGTGTGTGCTGATGTTTAAAGTGTTTGACTCCGATCCAGTCAGTTGATATGTGAATGAAGAGAGCGACACCTGCAGGAGGAAACTACAACTACAGCTGCTTTCAGTTCATTCAGAATATCATGGATTAAAATTAATTCAATCTGATTTATTTGAATTTAATTTATAATTAAAGCTACATTATGGATGATTTTTAGTTAAAATGTTCAAATTACTCATTAATAATCAACGAAACATTAACGGATTATTCATTAAATGAGTGAGTACATTAAAACCTCATGTTTGTGCTCTCTTTATTTGTATGCTTATTTTCTTGATTCACTACGCTACGCCTGCAAATAATCTATATTTTCAGCTGTCGGGTCAGATTTTGCAGGAAATTCAATATTTACCTCAAGAACAGTGACTGTCCTCAAACTATTCCACACGTGATGCAATTTTATGTTTTAACCACATAGTTTTGTAACAGAGATCAAATCTAACTGCAAATAAACTTTTTAAAACTCAAAACAGGAATAATATAATTCTATACTGTAACGCTATCAAAGACAAAACACACTTTCTTTGTTATGAGTGACATCTGCAGAAGGAAACAAGAGCTACAGCTGAAACTATTTGCTAAAAATAATTTGATTTCTGTCTGGATTTATTGTTTTTTATATGTGGTTTGTTTTTATGTTTAAATTCATTGATGTGTGCTTTCTGTTAGATAAAATGTTAATTGACTGTGTTGAAAAATAAAAATTGTATGAGCTTGCAACATTTGACAGCAAATACTGTTTCATTTCAAAGTGTATTATTTTCATTTAACTCAAAAAACAAATTCAGCAATGACCCCATTTACAATGTCTAAAGAATGGCATGTTTAAGAATATTCTATAATGATGCAAATATCCTGTGAAGAAAGATGTGCTTAAAAATGTTTAAAGTCATCTAAAAAAACTGCAAATTCAAGCAAAACCAAACCACAGACAACAAAACACCAGACACTACAAAACTGAAAAACGGATCAAGAGCTTCAAACAGACACCTAAAACATCTAAACAGAAACTGTAAATGAAGAGAAATCAACCAAACAACAAAATAAAGTAAAAGAGCAAGAGGAGAAAAATGTGACAGATCTGATTCAAAGAAACAAAAGTTTTATTATTGATTAACAGAAGGGGTTTCATGTCATGAAATACTCCTAGTTCATTTAAAGCATAGAGTCAAATAAATAAAATAAGCAATAAAGCTGTAAAATTCTTAAATAAAACCGTAGAAAATCTGGTTTAATTCATATCTCCTGGTTTTAATTCATCTCGTTGTTTTACACTATAAGATCTGCTGTCAACAGGTGAAAGCTGGATTGATGTGAGAATCATTGAGATTTATGAAGTCATTTCTCATAGATGTGATGATCTGCTGCTGCTCTCATGAATCTTCTGCTGTGTGTTCATGTCCTTCTCTAAATCTTCTCATTCACACTTTCTGATCTTCCTGTTTCTTTCCTAAAAGCATCACATCATCATCATCATCATCATCATCATCATCATCACTCTCTTAATATTTGCATGTCAAATCCATAATGATGATGATAAATGTGTCTCACCTGACGTGTGTCTCATGTAGATGTGAAAACCTCCTAACAGACCCAACAGAACCATCAGCTGAAAACACCAGACCAGCACAAACACCACAGACACTGAACACACTGAACAACACAAACAGCAATCAATCTATGTGTATATTTGATATCTGTAGATTCACAGAACTGATCTCACCAGCACAGGGTTCGACTCTAATGGTGTTCTGTTCATGACCGACGTGGTTCTTCACGCTGCAGCTGATGTTTCCATCAGTTCCTTCATTTAGCTGAATGGTAGTGTAATGGTCCATCAGTAGATGTGTTACTGGATCTCCATTCAGAGTCCAGTTATAGATGATCTGATCCCCATCAGAGGAACAGAACACTGACCTTTGATTGGAGGAGCAGTTGATTGACACTTCCACTGAGCCAATAGGAGCTGGAGGGAGGGGCACATCACAGTCACATGACAAACACAGGAGAATCTTGTTACTATTACCGGAGTATGTAGTGTGTTTACTGTGTGCTACAGAAATAAAAACCTTCACAGAGATTCAACTGATTCATCTGCATGAGAGTGAGATCTTTGGAGAACATGAGATTGGAATGATTCTGATGAGAGAGTTTCTGTACCTTCAACAATCACTTGAAGATCTCTAGATGTTTCTGTGCCATCTGAGCGATGAGAGAGAGTTAATTAACTTTATGTAATAAACTTTATGTGTAGCAAATTTGCCACCCTTGTGTAAATGAAACCAGAAATAACACTTATGTAATAGTACCAATAAATCCAATTTGTTTTAAATGCATAAGAAACATGTATATGTATTATTAGGTAATAAATCCAATCTACTTAAAATGTATCACATTTACATATTTTTTTATCAATAAACCCAATTCATATATTTAATCCTACCCCACCCAATCACACTGTGCTACAACAAAATCTAACTACAACACACACAAAAAAGAACAGCAAGCCCACCCTGTTACATTATATCAATTTATTAATGCTTCAAAGCATTTGGCTATATATGAGCTAGCAAGACATACTACTACACAGTGTTCATACACTTGTGCAACAACAAGAAACAAAAAGTGCCTTCATATTTACATGCACATTAAGGTTAAACACTATTTTCAAACAGTTTTGCCACAATCAACCATACTGCTGAAATAAATGCAAAAAAAAAAAAAAAAACTTTAACAGAAAAAATAACAATTTTAACCATTTGTAACAGAGTGCAGAAATAAGACCAGTTCCCTCAAGAACTGTGCAAATTTGAGGTAGACAGATACATGAGGTAAATCAATGATAACAGTACTGCTTACGTTGCACTAAAATGGTCAGAAAAAATGCCATAAGGCTCACCACCAGACTTACCATGCATATTCAATTACGTGTTAGGAGTACATGAGTACGAATGGATCGTTCTACATCTACATTTTAAACTTTTAACACTCAAATGGACTCAAGTACAAAAATTTGACGTCTCAAAAATGACATCTGAATTGTTATTACTTAAAGAGTTCTTTGGTGACAGCTTGGTTGTATCCAGGATTTTCTTCAAACGTGCACTTGAGCTCCGTTGCGTAGCTTCAGTTAAGCACATAAATCAGTCCAAAAAGCATCAAACACCCAAGAGTGACACTGCAGAACTTCCACACCAATTTCCATAGGGTGGTCTCCAGGACCAACACCAGCACACTCTGAACGAAAGATGCACATGCCCACTGTTGTCGGTGCAATTCCAGACTCAGCCTCTGCACTTTCACAGTCCTGGAGGATAAACAAAGTAGTGTTCCAATGCCAGTCACGGTGTCATCTTCAGAAATTTTAAGGGCACACTGTTTACAAATTCTGACATTTTGGATATGTAGACTCGTTCAAATGCACACTGCCTGGTCAAAAAAAAAAAAAAAAAAAAAAAAAAAAAGTCACCATTTGGATTTAAATAAGCAGATATTGAAGAGTCTAGAATTGGATGATTATTGCAGTGATTTTTATGTTTCCGGCTTGTTGTATTTTGGCAATAATTCTTTTAACCCAAATTGTTGCAGTGTGTAGCTTTTCATTTCTTAAACAACCATGTCGGAGGACGTACCCATGTACACATTCCAGCATGACAATAATAAAATTCATCAGGTTCAGTTTGGGAAATAGTGGTTCAGTGAGCACGAGGAATCATTTTCATGTATGAATTGATCACCAGTCCTGAGCTTAACTCTACTGAATGTCTTGAGGATGTGCTGGAGTCCACTTTACAGAGTGGCTAGACTCTCCCATTGTCAATACAAGATCCACGCCAAAAATAAAATGCAACTCTTGATGGAAATAAATGTTGTGATGTTGCATAATGTTGTTTAAACAATTCCACAACAAAGCACAATGTTATGAAAGCTATAGGTGGTCCAATGAAATATTAGAGTGTGCAACTCCTTTTTGGACAAACAACCAGG
This sequence comes from Spinibarbus caldwelli, assembly GCA_039654775.1. NCBI lineage: Eukaryota > Metazoa > Chordata > Actinopteri > Cypriniformes > Cyprinidae > Spinibarbus > Spinibarbus caldwelli. Next base: position 1,928,772 of record CM077247.1, on the reverse strand, counting down.
TCGGAAGTCTATGTAAAGTCGACTCCAGCACATCCTAAAGACTTTCAATAGGGATTAGGTCAGGACTCTGTGGTGGACAATCTTTCACAGTTTGAGCCTGATTAATATAGACATGGGTACGACTTCCGACCTGGTTGTTTGAGAAATAAAAGGCTACACACTGCATCAGTTAGGGCTAAAAGAATTGTTTCCAAATACACAACATGCCAGAAACATATTAATCACTTCAAGCAATGAGTCAATCCTTAAATATAGAGTATTTACTCATTTAAATCCAGACAGCGACCTTTTTTGGCCTGGCAGTGTAAAATAAGAATTAAATGTACAGCCAGTTATTTTGAACTATACTACCTTAAGGAGAAGATAATTCTGATGGAACTGGACACAGCCAAACTTAAAAACATGAGCACTTGTGCTGTTCCAGGACGGTCAAGTGGCTTGATATCACTTGCACTGCATTAAAAAAAAAAAAAAAATGAAGAAGAAGAAAAAAAGCATTAAACACTGAGTACATTTTACAAGAAAACACCATTTCAGTATTTTTCTTCAAAATGTCATTTTTTTTTTTTTTTAAATTTAATCAAATTTTCTTTGTAATTATTTGTACTTAAACTTTACTCTGCATTGTCATAATTTGTAACAGCTGCAAATGTGCTATTATTTCTCAAATTAACTGTAGAGAACAAGCTTGTTAAGAAAATTGTTTTGAATTCAATGTACTTAAATCTTTAAGTTGACTGAACTTGTAAAACAGTTACCAATACTCAAGTTTTCATACTAACTTCTAGTTACTTCTACTAAGAGATAGTGAGTTTTATCAAATCAAAACTGAGCTAATTTGCTGCATACTACACACACATGGGCAAAGCGAGGCTGATGCCAATAAGAGAATTAACATAACTATCAATGTAAATATATCCATAAGAAATTTATAATGTAAAACGAGCAGGTTGACATACACTTACCACATATTCTTTATGTCTTCATTGAGGTAGATACTTGGGCTCCTCGGGATGCAATTGCAGTTGATTTTAGTCTTCATTCTCAAACATGCAGAACAACAAGATCCCAAAAACATGACATTAGTCATTGATTTACTCAGACATAAAGCTGAGTTAAAAATCTTGCTCAACTAATGCTGCAACTATACAATAAACCCTGTTGACTGGTACATTAGTATATTACAGTGATTTGTAAAGAAACTTTAAAATTGCATGTAAGGCTGTTTTTATATTATTATTATTTAAATAATATTTCTAATGATATTATTTTTCTTCTCCAGTTTGCTGAAATGCAAACATTTAAACAGTGGATGTCATTGCTTGTTTTTTTTTAAGACTAATTTATTCAAAATTGCATAACATATTGAAAAACAGGTTAAGTAAAAAATATAATGAATGTTATCTAGTGCATATATTTAGCAAAATTATCCTTTATAAGAGACGGACCTGTGTGAGAGAGCTTTATCTGGTATAGAGGTCACACCTCTGGGGAGTCAAAGAGCCAATGGACTCCAGTCTCTTTGGAGGGAAGGTTTTACGACTCTTTGTCTCTGAGCATGGTAATTTGCATGGGGTTGAATTGGGAGTTCATATACAAACTATTAAAGATTCTTAGAACACTTATATGTTGCATAGGTAGCAACATATAATATACACTCTCAATTAGATCATCCGAGGACGAATTGATAGAGATCAAACATGATATAAGTGAGGTAATATTAACTAGTGATCTATCATAAGCATGCATAAAACAGGATACAGTACAAAAGACAATATACAAGAACAGTAACAATATACACAAGACCTGAGGAAGTGTGTGTTCATTCAAAGAAAGGTTTTTCAATGAATTAATTAGAGAAGAGTCCATTCTTATGTGCCTTAATGTCTCTTTCCTAAGGGAAAATGAGGTGAGTGTTGCTCGGCCCGCATTCCTTAGAGCAATAAAACTAGTGTTATCAGGTTGGTTGCTATGGAACCGGGGGCCTGGGGTCATCCACAGACATACGGCACCCAGAATGTGTGTTGGGTGAGGGGTCTGTGACTGTTTTAATCTAAATCTAATCTATTTGTTAAATCAGTGTTAGAACAAATGTGTGTCTGATTGGTCCAAATGCTACATTTAATAACATGTTAGTTTGCAAGGTAAAGTAATATCTTTATACTGTTACACTTTTGAGAGATTTATGATAAGATTTTATACAGATGGAGGAGGATGTCATAGATTCAGACTCCTTCACATAGTGAACTTAAAGCCACAAACTTACAATTTTGATTTCATGGTTCTTTAACACAGATGCTGAACTCTATTACTGTGACTGAAACTCTGTCTGACAATATAATACTCCACTAACTCTACACGGATAAGAAAACACTATTAAACACCAAACAAAACATTTAGACATGTAAAACAGAAAACTCTATTACTAGATCACTGCAGACTCTTTTGGAAGATCTCCCATTGTAATATTACAATGTTACAATATTATTATATTACTACTACTATTTTTTTTTCAGATATTTTTATTTCATTAGTTTTTTTTGTATTTCAACAGCAGCATGAGTTTGATGTGAAAGTGACTCACATGCAGCAGTTTGCAGCAGCAGCAGCATCAGTCCAAAGATGAGCATCATTTCTCTAAAGTCCAGTTTCCAGAAGAGCTCAATCCCAGCAGAAGAGTGTGATGCTGCTTCAGTCACACAATCACTTCTCACTCTGACAGAAGAGCGACTGACACTCATCTGTGCTCACAATACAGTTATTAAACTACTGCTCAGTTTCTGTCAGAGAAGAGGAAGTTGAGATCATTACTGAAGCAGTTTGAGGTTTAAGGTCTTGCACAAGAACACAAAAATGACTAACATACATGTGATTTTCTGTCATTGTGTGACCGCAAGTGAAAACGGGCTTTGATGAGAATAAAAACCATTGATGACTAACAAACATCTACCAAAGAAAAATTCTGTCATGATTTGCAAGTCTTCTGTCAACTTCTACCCAAATCTGAATCCATTCACCATCAGAAGTTTATTCCTCACATTTAACCACTAAAACAAAAACATGAGGGACAAAACCAGCTAAATACACCAGTTGTCATAAGGATATTTATAATGTCGGTTTGTGTGGTTTGAAAGTGTATTAAACTCTCACTGATTACTGCAGTTTGTGAAACATTTTCTCCTGATGAAGAAGCTCAATTTGTGCTGAAATGATGAGACTGAGATCTCTGTCATTACTCAAGTTCAGCACACGAGGTCTCCATCAGCACAGAGATATCAGTCTGCTGCTGTTTCAGCTTCTGCTTCATGTCTGACCTCAATCTCCTGCAGTTCAAGAGAAAGTTTACTGGACTTCAGCTATCAGATTGAATTAAATATTGAAAATTGTTTGTTCAAAAGGGAAAATGTATTCTGAAATTGGATTTGATCATGATAATCCAGTGTTGGTTCTGATCTGGGTCAAACCTTCAGTGTTGGTCAAAACATTTTAGTAGGCTATTGGGATACATTTGATCAGAAAAATATCAGGATTTAGGGTTCATTTAAGTTACAAAATATTTTACTTAACACATCTAGTGTGAAACGGGCCTCAGATTAATAAACAGAAAAACAACAGCAATCATTTCCGTGAGTTCAAGATCTCGAGGGAGCGGGGCTCAGATCTCGGTTCGGGTTCTGGTGGGGTCAGAGCAGATGTCCAAACATATGACCCATGCATGAAACATTTTTGAATGATCAGTGTTTAATTAGAAAGCCCTGATGTAAATATGCATTTAACTAAAAAACATTTAGGTCAACACCCTGTTTTAAAAACACTTTTCTCAACAAACAGCCTGAGTTTGTAATCAAATTTATTTGCTCTTCCTGGTAGTGATGATAGAAACAAAGCTTTTCAAAACTTTGAATTAATTAATTTCAACGAGTCGGTTCGGAGCGCTGGTCAGAACGGTGTAAATGCAACAAAAGCAAAGACCAAATTTGCATATAAACACATTTTACATCAAATTGCAAATGTTTTATTGAAGGTATAATTTACTAAATGCAATTAACAAATCATCTAATACTATTAAATATAAGGTGTCCGTGTTCTTCAGTTATTGCTGGACAATATTTGATTTCTGACTGGATTTGTTTTTATGTGTTGTTTGATTTTTTAATGTCTGCTTAACTTTTAATGTGTGCTTTTTGTTGATGAATATGAAAATTGACTGTATTACATAAAGCCTCATAAAAATAAAATGATATTGTGACTTTTGACTGGAAATATAGTTTCATTTCAAAATATTTAATTTTTTATTTAACTTGATACCAAAGTACATTTTAATTTCAACACTGACTCAATTTACAGTTTTAAAGAAAACGTTTCAATAATAACACACAGAGCTTATGAATAAAAAAATACATATGTGTGGCTAAACAAGTTCAACATTATGTAAAATACAGAAGATCTGCTGCTGCTCTCATGAATCTTCTGCTGTGTGTTCATGTCCTTCTCTAAATCTTCTCATCCTCACTTTCTGATCTTCCTGTTTCTTTCCTAAAAGCATCACATCATCATCATCATCATCATCATCATCTTCACGCTCTTAATATTTGCATGTCAAATCCATAATGATGATGATAAATGTGTCTCACCTGACGTGTGTCTCATGTAGATGTGAAAACCTCCTAACAGACCCAACAGAACCATCAGCTGAAAACACCAGACCAGCACAAACACTGAACATATGAACAACAATTAGACAGAAATCAGAACCCATCCTTCATGTTTCCAGGAGTGTGTTTGTTAAACTCGTACCATATTCTGATGTCTGTGTGCTGCTGGTCACTGCAGAGGTCAAACTAGAGGTCAAACTAGAGGTCAGACTAGTGGTCAAACTAGAGGTCACAGCTGCAGTAGTTGGTCCTGTAATAAAACATCATCACAGAATCACCTGCTTTCTCTCTGAACCACATCAACACAATTCACTGCTGAGATCAAACTGAAACAAACTAGTGATGCTTTTCAAGAGTTAAGAGCCCAATTAAAATAATTGCATTATTGGTTGCTCTGGTTTATATATATATATGTGATATTCATGTATTTTAATCTCACCAGGGCAAGGTTCGACTCTAATGGTCTTCTGTGTGTGACTGACGTGGTTCTTCACGCTGCAGCTGATGTTTCCATCAGTTTCCTCATTTAACTGAACAGTAGTGTAATGGTCCATCAGTAGATATGTTACTGGATCTCCATTCAGAGTCCAGTTATAGATGATCTGATCACCCTCCTTAGTGAAGCAGAACACTGACCTCTGATTGGAGGAGCAGATGATTGACACTTCCACTGAGCCAACAGGAGCTGGAGGGAGAGTCACATGAGACACAACACCTCTCAACATTAATGTAGGTCACCAGAGTCAATATCAAAACATTTTTCCATACAATTTATAGCTGAAATGTAGCTAAACTGAATTAAACATTCAGCTTGTTAGTCATGTGACAAATATAGAGCAAATTACTTTGAAATTATTATTATTTTTTTGACCAGTATGTAATATCAAGTATGCAACATGCAAGTGTTTCAATCTGAAAATAGTTTTAGTACATGGAAAGTGCAGATGAATTTGACTAAATTCTTCCAGACATTCAATAATGAGCTGCAATAAAAACCTTCACAGAGATTCAACTGATTCATCTGCATGAGAGTGAGATCTTTGGAGAACATGAGATTGGACTGAGTCTGATGAGAGAGTTTCTGTACCTTCAACAATCACTTGAAGATCTCTAGATGTGTATTTGCCGTCTGAGTCAGTGAGTGTTAATCTGTAATTCCCTGAATCTGCTCTGATCACACGGTTTATTATCACAGTTCCATTAATGACTGTAACTTCAGGTCTGTTTTTATAAAGATCACATTCCCTCATCCTCATCCTCATCCTGCCATTCTTTACTCTACAAACTGGATCATCTTTTGTGTTGTTTATTCTCTTTTGAATCTTCAGGTCATATTCACTAGCGTCCAGCATCAGCAGATTGAGTTTGTGTCCCAGAGCTGCGTAACAGTGATCAGACTGATTAAAACTGCAGTTTAACTCCAGACCTGAGGAACAACACACACACACACACACACACACACACACACACACACACACACACACACACACTGAAATGTACCAATATCTACATCATTAATTAAAATCAGACACAAATTATACAAACATTCACAGAATTAAAGTTAAACTAAAGAAACATCGAACAGACTCTTGAACTGATCTCAGTTCATCTTAGTGATGCTCATCTTCATCATAAACACAGATGTTTAACTCTTTTCTCTTAGGAAACAGAGTCATTTGTGTGTCTTCTGATTTACTGATATAATTAGCAAGATACTAAACATAATCATATTACTGGACAGAGTTAACTTGGTTTAGTATGTAATACAAAATATCTGTTAAAATAAAACATTAATTAAGTTGGCTTGAAAAAGCCAACTTACTGAAATCCTGTCTAAACTTCTTCTTCTTCTTCTTCTTCTTCTTCTTCTTCTTCTTCTGAGACCAAATTTTAAAATGTATCTCCTCCTAGACCTTTAAAGCTACAACCACCAAACTCAGCCCAGACCTTCAGACTGGTCTGACTCGGGTTGCTATATCTTTTCTAACTGATCCGACTTACGGTTTTCGTAAAAATTACGATGAAAACTGCGAAAAATCCCATAGACTTACATTGATGGAATGTTCAGATGAGTCAAGACTCATCAAACACCAACTGACAAACTTTCAAATGTAAACACACTGAAGCCTATTGGACTCAATTAAGCTTCACTTCTATGTACTATTTCTAATCCATTTCAACTCATTTAAGCTTACAGTCTATTTAATATTTCTAATCTAAATCATGCTAGCAACATGCTAGTAACATGTTAATCATGCTAGTAACATGCTAGTCACTTGCTAGTCATGCTAGCAAACATGCTAGTCACTTGCTAGTCATGCTAGCAACATGCTAGTCACTTGCTAGTCATGCTAGCAAACATGCTAGTCACTTGCTAGTCATGCTAGCAAACATGCTAGTCACTTGCTAGTCATGCTAGCAAACATGCTAGTCACTTGCTAGTCATGCTAACAACATGCTAGTCACTTGCTAGTCATGCTAGCAAACATGCTAGTCACTTGCTAGTCATGCTAGCAACATGCTAGTTATGCTAGCAAACATGCTAGTCACTTGCTAGTCATGCTAGCAACATGCTAGTCACTTGATAATCATGCTAGTAACATGCTAGTCACTTGCTAGTCATGCTAGCAAACATGCTAGTCACTTGCTAGTCATGCTAGCAACATGCTAGTCACTTGCTAGTCATGCTAACAACATGCTAGTCACTTGCTAGTCATGCTAACAAACATGCTAGTCACTTGTTAGTCATGCTAGCAACATGCTAGTCACTTGCTAGTCATGCTAACAACATGCTAGTGTTGCTATGCAGTTGCTAGTCACTTGCTAATCATGCTAGTAAAATGCTAGTCACTTGCTAGTCATGCTAGCAACATGCTAGTCAATTGCTAGTCATGCTAGCAACATGCTAATCACTTGCTAGTTATGCTAACAACATGCTAGTCATGCTAGCAAACATGCTAGTCACTTGCTAATCATGCTAGTAACATGCTAGTCACTTGCTAGTCATGCTAGCAAACATGCTAGTCACTTGCTAGTCATGCTAACAACATGCTAGTGTTGCTATGCAGTTGCTAGTCACTTGCTAATCATGCTAGTAACATGCTAGTCACTTGCTAGTCATGCTAGCAACATGCTAGTCACTTGCTAATCTTGCTAACAACATGCTAGTCAATTGCTAGTCATGCTAGCAACATGCTAATCACTTGCTAGTTATGCTAACAACATGCTAGTCATGCTAGCAAACATGCTAGTCACTTGCTAGTCATGCTAGCAACATGCTAGTCACTTGCTAGTCATGCTAGCAAACATGCTAGTCACTTGCTAATCATGCTAGTAACATGCTAGTCACTTGCTAGTCATGCTAGCAAACATGCTAGTCACTTGCTAGTCATACAAGCAACATGCTAGTCACTTGTTAATCATGCTAACAACATGCTAGTCACTTGCTAGTCATGCTAGTAAACATGCTTGTCACTTGCTAGTCATGCTAGCAACATGCTAATCACTTGCTAGTTATGCTAACAACATGCTAGTAATGCTAGCAAACATGCTAGTCACGCTAGCAACATGCTAGTCATGCTAGCAAACATGCTAGTCACTTGCTAATCATGCTAGCAACATGCTAGTCACTTGCTAATCATGCTAGCAAACATGCTTGTCACTTGCTAGTCATGCTAGCAACATTCTAATCACTTGCTAGTTATGCTAACAACATGCTAGTCATGCTAGCAAACATGCTAGTCACTTGCTAGTCATGCTAGTAAAATGCTAGTTACTTGCTAGTTATGCTAACAACATGCTAGTCATGCTAGCAAACATGCTAGTCACTTGCTAATCATGCTAGTAACATGCTAGTCATTTGCTAGAAACCGCAAAAATCTGTTTATCTGTCTGTCTGTGACTGTTTTTCTGGTAAATTGTAAGGTTTTCAAAAATTTAAAACTTCAAACTTTAAAACTAATTTAAACTTCAAAATAGTTAAAACTGAAAACCTTCAAACTTTAAGCTTTGAAAACTACTTCAAACTTTCTGGCTAGGCTTTTTCAAGCCAACTTAAAGTTTGTCTACGAACTTTACTATCTAGTTTTATTTTAAAATGTCTGTTTGACACTGGAATATCAGCTTTTATCATGCTTTCACTGCCTGCAAACACTTGTATGTTAACATGCTTTATTCTGATAAAGCATACAGTAAATTGTCTTGATCTTTCTGACATCACATTTAATGGATTGGTGTCATTTGATGAATCCTTCCTCAAACTTTTCAACACAATGGACACAAAGAAAGAAACACACACTTCCACTCAAATTTTAACACTCCACTAATATAAACTGTATAGACCTGAAAAGACTATGAGTGAACCAGTGATTCAGTGATTCATTCATAAAGACAGTAGCTGCATCCCAATCATGTCAACAATCAACATGTCAATCAAAGAGTTTTCCAATATGCACAGCATATGGTAGTAAAACCGCAGAGATTTAACCTCCCAAAGAAATGGGATAAACTTTTGAGAATGAGTTGGTTTGTGTTTTTATATGTATTAACTCAGTATAACAGGTTTTCAATGTTGAGGAAAACTTTGCAGTGTAAGTTCATTTAATAATATCACATATACGTTTTGTAAAATGTAAAGTGTTGCACATTTTATTTGTACTGAGATGGATGTGTATTTTCAAAATGTTCGCAACTGCTTTTTATCACTTAATTAAAAGCACCACAATTGAATTATTATTCATAGGAACTACTGAACAGATATGTATACGTTTATTTTAAAGTATTACGTGTACAAAATGTATTAAATAAAGCTCTGTAAAAACTTTACCATGTTTTCAACACTGTGTTTTAAGTGTGCTCCGCTGGTTAATCAAAAGTACTACAGATACACACACTTGTGGTCTTCACACCCACTTGAACACTTCGGCCAAATACAGGAAATACATCAGGCAGAGAGTAGAGTAGTAGAAAAGCAGTCAAGTGCAGTTATGGGCATTTGGACAGACCCTATGTATATATATCTATAGTTAGACGATGACAGGATGCATGTAACTCAGCGACAGAGCATCTGTTAAAGACGCAATTATGACAAAGTTTGTCCCAAAGCTTGCCTACTTAGTATTCTGCTACATACTTGAAATTATGTGTAAGTTTGTGCAAAAGTGCACACTTTTAGGGTGTGGTGTAAGAAGGCAAATTGGGAAGCAACATCTGTGAGAAGTGTAGCTTGCTTTACAGCAGCAACAAATGCGCATGTACAACTATCCACTCATATTGTAATATCAGTTATAACATTTGCATATTTATGACAGTCAGTTTCATTCATTTACTGTACAGTGTGTAGGAGGCTTCAGAGTCACAAAAATACACAAAACTGCATACAGTTGCTTTGAGTACAAAGATACAGAATCAAACTTGTATAAAATTGACAGCATGGAGGGAAGAGAGAAGAACAGAGTGGATTTGAATGGGTGAACAAGTTAGAGGCAGAGAGCTGTAAGAAAAGCAGTGAAACACATAATACTCCACTAATACACACTATCAAGATCAGAAAACTCTATTGCTAGATCACTGCAAACCCTTAATGTACTATTACATTCATCAGAGATTGATCTGATTGATCAGCATCATGAGATGAGTTTGATGTGAAAGTGACTCACATGCAGCAGTTTGCAGCAGCAGCAGCATCAGTCCAAAGATGAGCATCATTTCTCTAAAGTCCAGTTTCCAGAAGAGCTCAATCCCAGTTACAAAAGTTACAAAAATACACAAAACTCTTCAGATATTTCCTCATTGTGCTGTGAAGACACTTGATGAGAGCCAGAACACAGACGGACAGAAGATCTGAACTAGTCAACTAGCTAGAATTTAACATGGTTAGTCTAAACAGTCTAATAACCCTGGAAAATTTTCAAACCTTCACCAGATACCATACACTCTTAGAAATAAAGGCACAAATGCTGTCTCTGGAGCAGTACATTTTCAAAAGATACTAATTTGAGGTACTAATATGGACCCTGCAGTGGTAAATTAGGTACAAAGTGTGTTTGAAACTCTACTGTCATAGGAATTAATTGAAAACGCTCTGCTTCACACTCGTGTGATGAATTGTGGGATTGACAGCAGACTGGAGAAAGTGATGAGACGAGAGCATCTGTATTTTGACCATTTTATTTTCTATTTGGAAATGAGAAAGGAAATGACGGCTCATTCGGAACTATTTTATTTAAAATTAGGGAACGAAGTCACATGTTTAAAATACAAAATAAGAGTAACTGTATGGCAACAGTAGCTAAGGGTGCATGGGCGGGTTTTGGGAACGGTCAATTGACAGACAGTTTGTTGCCATGACTGACAAACAGTGCTGCACTCACACTACACTCATGTTCTCACACAGTGAAAAATACATCGCAGAGCAAAGAGGAAACTGACAACACACCGAAAGAGAAGACAGAGCAGGTTACTTCTGATATGAAACAAGGTCTCAGGACCCTCAGCTTTTAAACTGAGTCATTTTTAAAGAAATTCAAACAATAAATACCGTTTTGTGGCTCTGCAATGTGTCGTGACAGATCACTGTATTGCCTCAGTTCAAACACGTGAATCGATCGTCTTTTGATATTTACTTAAAGCACGAAATGAAGATGAATAAACATCATAAAGTGTTTAATTTCAACCGCGGAACACACCATTTTTCAAGTTTAAGTCCACCGAAGTTAATCTACTCTCCTGTCTGATTTGTGGTTAAGGCTGAAAAGCCTTCTGTCATCCTGCAATTGTTCCTTTGTTTTTGTCTTATGTCCGAGTTTTCGCAGTTTAATTTTGCCTGTGCAAATTAGTGTAACCTGTCCGTGCTGACGTCCAAACTCAGGGCATAGGCTATTACTGTTTCCATATTGAGCAACAATACATTTGAATTAATATTCTATTTGATTAATCTGTTTACCTTCTTACTGATACTGGAATATATTTAATCTGAACACTTATCCAAACGTTATTGTTTTCACAGGAAAGCCTTGCATACAAGATGCAAGTGTGGGAAATAATGTTGTAATTGTAATTGGCATACAATCTCAGAGTGCACCAGATAAATCAATCGATCAATCATTCAAAATAGCTCAGTTACAAATTAGTGAGAAGACCACAAAATGTTGTCACCTGAATGACTGTTCTTGCTGGCATTTGAAAGCAATGGATCCAAACCTATATGAGGAAATTATAAATGACAAAACTTGAGGTGTATCCATTTGTCATAAAAATGAGCAGAAATATTTCATTTGCAGATGTTCCTCCAGTTTCCAAGTTGATGGTAAGCAAACTATTTTAAGTGATAACTCCTCTACACTGACAAGTTTTCTCATAGTGAAGTGATACACCAAGACTTGTGTATCCCAGCAGAAGAGTGTGATGCTGCTTCAGTCACACAATCACTTCTCACTCTGACAGAAGAGCGACTGACACTCATCTGTGCTCACAATACAGTTATTAAACTACTGCTCAGTTTCTGTCAGAGAAGAGGAAGTTCAGATCATTCACAGTTCAGGGTCTTGAGCAAGGACACAAGAATTTATCACCCTTTGGTTGCTTTTACACTCTAAAAAACGTTGGGTTATTTACTGTACCCAATATCTTGGTTAAACATGTTAGGTGTTTTGTTGGGTTATTCCTGGGTTATTTCTATAACAACGCAACCAGTTGGGTTAAAATTTTTAATTTCAACGGTTGATCGGTGCAACTGAGACAGAAGATACAGTGGTAAATTTGTGCGTTATGTTGTTTTTTTTGTTACAAAGTGCCTTTAAGCCCTGACACAGTAATATTGCTGTTTTTCCTACGAGTATGTTTATATCTCTCCTGTCGTTTAATCCGTTAAAAATCTGTTATCTGCACTCTTGACTTGACTAACGACACGAGCGCTTTGAAGCCGATCAATTTCGTATAAAAAATGGTTTCCTTATTTTTTCTGTTCGTCTCGACAGTTTTGGGGGAAATTTTACATATATTTCAGATATTTGATCTTGAAGACCAGCGGAGCCTCTTTCATCCACTCTGAGTGAAGGTATGTCGACTTTTTATTCAAAACTACATGTCCTTTCGTCTGGAAACTACAGTGTAAAATTAAAACACTACGAAACATACAGAAATGAAACGTTTTATCTCTGGAAAGTTGCTGGTTACCAGAGCGATCATGCAGTGATTATTTTTTAATTAGTGATTATTATTGTGACCTTCACTGATTACATGCGGCGCTACTTCAGCCACAAAGAACTGAGCATGGAAACCAGCGGAGCAATATTATCATCAGTTATCAAAAGACACCATTATCGGTTTCAAGGTATAATCACATAATAACTGTTCTTGTTAAATTAAACTAATACTGTTTGTATGTACTATATAATAGGGTCTGAACGGGATGCTGGATTTTACATAATTTTTAACGTTAATGAAAGTTTCACTGTCAAAACCCCATACACGTCTTAACTAACTTATACCAAAGTCCCTTTTAAGTGAAGTCCATTCACTCGGCCGCCATATCTGCAGCCTCCGGGCAGCTCAGACAAGACCAAGTCCTAGCTAAATGAATGGGGGAATTCTGAAATCTCACAAACAGCTCGCTGAACTCGCGAATAAATTACATATTTCAAATCAGCAACAAAATCCGAAATGAACTTCTCCATGAATGTTGTTTCTTATGCTCAAATAGCGTTTAAAAAGCTTATTTTTTCAGGCTAGAGTAGCCAATGCGCATGCGTAGCTCCAACGCACTTATGACTGCGCATGCGCAGCTGTTGGTCCAGCCCCAGGTTTCTATGGGAACCGGAGCTTCTAACTTCTAATTCTAACGTGATGCAATGACTTTACCAATCAACGATTGGCTCTTTCATTTAGAAGGTGGGACTATCCCGCCATATTGCGCGTTGCAATTTCTCCCATTCATAAGTATAGGAGTGAACTGTCTTTGTATTTCTATAGTTTTTTCTTATACCACTTGGGTGAAAGTACACCCTGATATGGATAAATGATAATACAACTAAATAACTGACATGCAACAGTTACATTTTCAGAATGTAATTACATTTTATGCTCAAAAAGAGGCTTAAATGCAAAATAATAAGACTAATTAAAGATCCATTTCCAAAAGCATAAACATATAATCACATTTGAAAAGTAAAAAAAAAAAAAAAAATTGTATTGTATATACACTGTACGTAGCAGTTTGTGAAAATGAAAATATTAAGTGCACTAAAATTGATTTAAAACATTTAAGTAGTTGATATTTATTTTTGTTTATGTGAAGTCATAATCTTGTTATAATGTAGTCCTGTTTTGAGCTATTTGCTATTTGGAATGATTTATGTTTAATATTTTTCATAGTGTGATTTTTAGTGTACTGTATTAAAACTAGTTAGTTAATTAGAATAATATATTGAGCCCACAAAATCATAAAAAAAATGTATGCCTCTGTTCACTCTGTTTCAGTTGATAAATAATAACAAGTGAGATTTTAATTACATGTTGAACACTGAAGTAGGAAATGTCGTCTTCTTATGTTAATGTTTGAATTTAACTGTTTCTTTTATTTGTTAATTTTAGATTGCTCTGGACTAAGGTATATTAAACCCACATGTCAGGGATGAATAGACTTTGAGCTCTAAAGAGCATGGGTCTCAACAGATAATTGCATATTGCAAGACAGAGAAGACAGCCTAGGATCTTCTGGATATTTCTTCTGGTGAGAAAATCCTGCTCTGTATTTTCATGCCAAATTGTAATATTTTACATTATTTACTGACAAGCACACCAACACACACTTAAAATGTTAATTCACCCAAAAATTAAACATTTTTTTTAATCATTTATTACTCATGTTATTCCACATCTCCATGAGTTTTTTTTATTTCTGCTGTACCCAAAAGATACAGTGCCTTGCGAAAGTATTCACATCCCTTCATTTTTTTCACATTTTGTTATGTTGCTGCCTTATGTTAAACTGCATTAAATTACTTTTTTTCCACATCAATCTACACTCCATAGACCAGAATGATAAAGCAAAAAACAGGTTTTTAACATCTTTGCAAATTTATTAAAAATAAAAAACTTAAATGATTCCTTAATCATACCCATAAGTAATCATACCCTTATCTGGGACAGTTGAAATTTAGCTCAGGAGCATTCATATTGCTTGTAGATGTTACTACACTTCGAGTGAAGTTAACCTGTGGTAAATTCAATTGAATGGGTATGATTTCCATTTCACCTTACTTAAATACCTTTTGGTTGAACACTTGTATGTATATGATGGGGAGAGAATGAGAGGAAAGGTAAGAATATCATGTGATTTACATTTTACATCCCGCAGTGAATGGTTGTTAAATACACTAGGTAAGGGGCGTGCGTCACCTGCTGTACTTTTTGTTTTGAGTTAGTGAGAGTAGCTTATATTAGGGTATCTTCGGATACTGAAGATTTTCTTTTCTTTCCTTTAGTTCGTGTAGAATTGATAATTGAGCTAGAGGGTTATGTTTTGATTATTCCTTTTATTTGATTGCCGCCCAATTCCCTTCTTCTTTTCTCCTAATTGCCTGTTTTTTTTTCTTCTTTAGTTTTTCTTGATGTAAATAGTACTGCGAACTATTTTGAAATAAGAGTTTTTCCCACTGTAACATTGTAAATAAATACTTGTTGGTTGCCTTTAGCACTTTGGTATTCATTGCTTGCACTGGTATCGGGTCGAAGCCAGACCTCAACAGTTGATGTTATTCCCCATACACCTTAATATCACCAGGGGACATAACAAGGGGCATTTTGTCCAATTTAGTGGCATTTTTGTTCCAAGTAGGTACCTTGGCGGGGTGATGTGTCAAAATGGTCGAACCACTGGTAAATCTGGCGTAGCCTGTCTTTCTGTTCTAGACTTGGTGATGCTGTAGTAGCTGCCTGATCCAGCTTGAAGGACCAAATTTAGTGTTGGCTTCTTGTCCTGGGCCATCATGATAGCCTGAACGATTAACTGATGCTGGACTGTGATCAGAAGTGGCTGGGTGGTGATGGGAGACGCTGTGGTGTTCTGGGTAAAACGGGCTCCAAGAGTTGCTCTCAGATGACGGGTCTATCCTCCAGAATGAGGGCTCTTCCTGTGAGCGCGGGCCTTTGATGAAGCTCTGATTTAATGAGAGGTTATGTTGAATGGAGTTCTGCCAGTCCTTATCTGCCCTCCTGTAGTACGGGTAAATTAGATTGTCCATGCAGAACAATAATCCCTCGGTCCATGTCCACAATAAACTTCTTTACTGTTCCCATTTGAGTCATACATCAGTGTGAGTGTGGTTCTATAAATGAACAATAACAACAATAATGAATTTACACTTACAAGACAGAAACAGTAATAGTTTAACCATATAAAGTAACAATGCAACAGATAAGGACAAAGTCAAATAAATCCAGCAGATGTAAATTTCTTCAGATTTATATGCATAATCACTTTAAATCAACTATCAGATAAAGCAAAGTTAAATATCTCTTCACAACATTCAAACACTTATATTTAGAGTCTTATTTATCGTGTTTTATGCTGGAATGAATGTGCGATCGAGATTACGTGAACATTAAGCACTTCAAAGGAGTAAGAGAACATTTAGTATTGCAATATAGCGTTACAGTAATTAAATCCAGCAACAGACGTATAAAAAGAGTATTTATCTATGTAGTTTGAAAAAGGAAGGCACACAGTATTAATAAATATCCGATAGATATTAGACCAGATCAGCAGGGAGATCGCTACACAAAAACTGCCGCAGAAGTTAGCAGCTTTGGTACTTGTCTGGACATGAGAAGCCTTTGATTGACATTCAGTTCTGCTGCTTTAAACCAATGAAATTACAGAAATAATGGTCACGTGATTCAGAGAGTATGTATGTACTGTATGGATGTGTGTGTGTGTGTGTGTATATAAATATATATATATATATATATATATATATATATATATATATATATATAAGGCAATGAATTAAAGTGTCCATTAGGTGGCACTAGCGTCATTAAAATTAGGCCTTTTGTACAGTAAAATCTTGTCAGTTCTCTATAATACACAGTTTAATCTTGACTTTCAGTGTTTATTACAGGCAAGGGCGTAAATTTCATCTAACAGTAGGGGGGACAATAAACATAAAATTTCTCAAGAGCAATTTTCGAAGGGGACTGACATTATAAATATTATGAGCAATGCAGTTATAAAAGCAAGCAAAGGGTGACAAAACAGCTAATTTATATATTAAATAATGTCTTTACATAAAACTGCAGAAGCATTAGTCAATGGAAAGTCCCCACCCTGATGGTAAAGCATATGTTTTAGTTATTCTTGTGTCCTTGCTCAAGACACTGACCTGTGAATGATCTCAACTTCCTCTTCTCTGACAGAAACTGAGCAGTAGTTTAATAACTGTATTGTGAGCACAGATGAGTGTCAGTCGCTCTTCTGTCAGAGTGAGAAGTGATTGTGTGACTGAAACAGCATCACACTCTTCTGCTGGGATTGAGCTCTTCTGGAAACTGGACTTTAGAGAAATGATGCTCATCTTTGGACTGATGCTGCTGCTGCTGCTGCAAACTGCTGCATGTGAGTCACTTTCACATCAAACTCATCTTATGATGCTGATCAATCTCTCAAATAAAAGCTCTGTAATATTACATTACAAAGTAGTCTGCAGCAATTTATTAATATAGTTTTCTGTTTTGAGTGTTAAAATGTTTTGTTTACTGTGTTAATAGTTTTCTTAACAGTGTAGAGTTAGTGGAGTATTATTTTGTGAGATGGAAGAGTTTCAGTCACAGTAATACAGTTCAGCATCTGTGCTAAAGAACCCAGAAATCACATTTAGAAGTTTGTAGGTTTAAGTTCATTATTGAAATTCTAAGTCAGGAGTCTGAATTCATTACAACCTCCTTGTCACAATCACCAGCTGGAGTGCCATGAGCTCCATCAGAGGGCACTCCTTACTACTCCTCTGTCATTCCATCACAGATACATTTCCCATAAACCTTTGCCTGGACTCTTTGTTGTGTGATTACTTCCACCTGTGTGTCATTAGCTTGTTAAGTGTGTGTGTATATAATGTCTGTGTTTCAGTTGAGGTTTGTCGGTGGTTGTTTCCTTTATGTGTGTTTCTGGTCTCTTGCCTTCTCCGTGTGGATTGTTCCTGACTCCTCCGTGTGGATTGTATCCTGGTCCGTGGTTTGAATTATCTGTTTTTGTGTAATTTTTAATAAACCCCTGTGCTTGCATTTGGATTCTCGCTCCTCCTCGTCCTGGCTCACACGTTATAGAAGGTTTGATCAGAACCAACAATGGATTACATGATCAAATCCATTTTTTTTTTTTCTTCTGAATGAATCATTTTCAATATTTGATCCAATCTGATCTGAAAACCAGTAAACTTTCTCTTGAACTGCAGGAGATTGAGGTCAGACATGAAGCAGAGGCTGAAACAGCAGCAGACTGATATCTCTGTGCTGATGGAGACCTCGTGTGCTGAACTTGAGTAATGACAGAGATCTCAGTCTCATCATTTCAGCACAAACTGAGCTTCTTCATCAGGAGAAAATGTTTCACAAACTGCAGTAATCAGTGAGAGTTTAATACACTTTCAAACCACACATGCAGGCTTTAAAACTGACTTATAAATACCCTTATGACAACTGCTTTATTTAGCTGTTTTTCCTGAATATTTGACTCATAGCGCAGGTCATTTTCACCCTCTTATTTTTGTTTGAGTGGTTTAATGTGAGGAATATTCAAAAACACTTTAGAGATCCTAGATAAACTTCTGATGGTCAGTTTTCCAGTGGAGTAAATGGGAACATCGTCCATTATGATTTTGTGTCAGACTTCCTGGATTCAGACTTGGGTAAAAGTTGAAATCACGATTTATTATGAGCTCTGCTGTTATAAAAGCAACCAAAGAGTGACAGAAGCAGCATATAAATATATGTCTTTATGAAAATGTAGAACTGTAGAAACATCAGTCAATGAAAAGTCCCCACCATAATCAAAAAGCACTTGTACTGTATGTGTCCTTGTACAAGACCTTCGACCTCAACCTGTGAATGATCTGAATTTCCTTTTCTCTCACAGAAACAGTGCACTGGTCTCATAAATATACTGTCAGCACAGATGAGTATCAGCTGGGCTCTTCCAAAAACGTGTGTTGTAATATTAAAATATTACAGTATAAGTTAACAGTGGTCTATAAGTGTATCTCTTCTTGTTAACATTGTATATTAATGGAGTACACTTAAAATGTAACATTTTGTCACAGCTTCTGAAATTTCTGTATTTCCCTAGTTCATAAATCATTTCTGACTAGTTAACTAAATTAGGTAAGGAGGGTAAAATGTAATTTTATGCATAAGGTTATAAGGTTATTTTTAAGGTTATTTTATGCATTTTTATGTAAAGGGAAAGATCCATCAGAGTTGAATGTTCAGTTCATTTGATGTTTAAAAGAGTTTCTGTTATGCTGAAGTTTATGCTTGGCATTGTGCTAAAGAGTAAAGACTGTGGTCTGGATAAGGATGGCTACATGATGTTATATATAGTGCATGTTTATTCACTCTGCACACAATATTTACGATGATGCCAACACAGATACAATTAACTTGTTGATTGCATTTGCATGCAAATGTGCTGTGCTAATTTTTTTTTTTTAAATAACAGAATTGAATGTTAAACACTAATAGGTCTTTCCATTTTCTTAAAAAAGCAGACTTGAATAAAATGTAATCTATTCAATTTAACTGAACTTACTCAATGTTTTAGTTACATCAGTTCAACTAAAATGTCTCCCCTTCAAATAATAATGTCAGTGTATTAATATGTGAGATGGAAGTGTTTGAATCAGAGTAAAAGAGCTGAATGACTGTGTTTAAGACCAATGAATTCAAAATGACTGCTTTTGTGGCTTTAAATTCATGTTGTATCTTTGCACTCATCTGTGTGCTAGATTACTGAATACCTTATTATTTTTTTATATTTTATTATAGTTTATTTCAAAATTGTAATATTATATTCTTTATGCACATTTAAAACTTTATGGATGCTATTAAATATTTCCCGTGGTTAATAAAGAGAATAAACAACAACACACAAGATGATCCAGCTTCTACAGTGAAATATGGTAGGATGAGGGGATGTGATCTTTATAATAACAGACCTGAAGTTTATTTAAAAGATGTTGCCAGTGATCTAATACATTTTCTGGTCTTAGCAGTGTGTATTAGTGGAATATTATGCCAGATAGAAGTGCCTAGTTAAAGTAAACAGTGTCTGTGTTAAAGACCTATAAAATCAAATGAATAGTTTTTATAATTATAGTCTGTACATAGTCTTCTAAGGAAAATTTCAACAGCTGATTTTTGTACCTCTATACAAACAACATTAAGTACAAAAAAAAAAAAAAAAAAAAATTATAATAGTCATTTTATAATAAATCCAAAAGCAAGATGTGACAAAAAGTGGAAATGGCAGCTGAGCTGATGAGTGATCTTCTGCTTCCATCTACTGGTTATAATGGTAATGTCAAGTCATTTTAATCTTACAAGTCTTTGTTTTCCAATTGGAGACAAATGTTTGGCAATTTTTTCATCTTCATGAATGAAAAGTGAATCTTTAAATTTTACTGCACAACTGTAGAGTTAAAAACTAATATAGGCTTTACAATATTTTAAGTGTTTTAAAAAAATGTACACTGTAGACGAACAGTGGGTAAAGGGCAGTGTGTCATTTTTTTTCTTTGTTTGTGTTATATATTCATGTATCTCACTCAAGCCAGGCAACCAATGTTGGTATCCCTGATATATTATAACATTTTACCTGGCTAGTTTTAGATTAAAGTTTTTGTCTTCTGTGTAAAAATAACTTTGTTGGATATATATTTTTGTAATAAAACAATTCTGTTACATAAACTTGATACTGATAACAGCTTAACATTATTTACCTTAGCCTACCTTTGGGGTCTAATATATTCCAATATCATTATGCCTCAATTAGATAGTTATAGACTAAGAGTTGTTGTTTTTATGTGCAGATGACTTGCTGCTGTGCATTATAATTTATGTTGTTAAAATAACATTCTGTTCTGTAAATGCATTGTCTGTTGGGTTATTTAGCTGCTTTTCAGTACACCACATTAAGTGTGCCACTTAGTACTGTAAGACTTTGAATTTTAAAGTGCAAATTAACACCTGACCACTCTTGTGGGTTTGCTACTGTTACAATTAAAAATCGTAGAAGGGTAAAAACATTGGTATGATGTAAGCAACACAGCTACAACAAATAAAACTGATAATGGGTGTGTTAGATTTATAGTGTGCAGATAATCAAGCATTGACAATAATCAGTCGGCACTGAGGGGCCCCCAAATAAAATACTGCTTAGGGCCCCATAAAGGCTTGGGTTGGCTCTGGGAGGCGTAGTTTATTCAAATGTTTATGCCCTTGTGATGTCACATGCCACCTTAGATCCAAACAAGCTGTTTTTGGAGCTTGATTAAATAAATGCTTTGTTTTTAATGAGGAGGACGTTTTAAGCTACAGTATGAAACTTGCAGGATATTTTAATGGTACAAAGACCTCTTATATATGGCAAAAGATCAAGGCAAGTTTGATTTCTCATGTCATGACCCCTTTAAAGATCTTGAAATCTAAGCTAACATTTGATGCTGAAAATGGTGGTTCTGTTCCTGTTTTCACTGCATCACATAATTCTGTTACTCCTCTTCTCACAACTCTCTCTCTCTCTCTATGTCTAACATCTAACTTCAGGTGTTAAAGATCAAGACATGAATGTTCAACACGTTTTAATTAATTTCTTTGATCTGGATAATTATTAATCTAATGTAATTTGTGTTTGATTTTAATTAATGATGAGAGATATTTACACCGGCAGTATTATTTTGACTGTCTGTTGGTGTTTGTACACTCTCTCTCTCTCTCCCTCTCCCTGTGTGTGTTTGTGTGTGTACAGGTTTGACTATAATAATACTAATCTAGTAATAACTCTTGAACACTGACTGGTGAGCCGGACTTAGTTAAGAAGGCTTATAAATCAGTCAAATTATGTTTTGTTATAAATGTTTAAGAAAAATGTTTATGCTCTAAATGTAGTGTTTTGCACCGGTTTCTGTGAGGATTGTGTTTAGGATTTGGGTTAGGAGACAGAAAATATTATTAACTTCATATAAAAAAAAAAAAACAATGAGGAGAGCTCGGTAATATAGTCAAATAAACGTGTGTGTGTGTGTGTGTGTGTGTGTGTGTTTTGTTCTTCAGGTATGGAGTTAAACTGCAGGTTTGATCAGTCTGATCCCTGTTACGCAGCTCTGGGACACAAACTCAAACTGCTGATGGTGCTGGACGCTAGTGAATATGACCTGAAGATACAAAAGAGAACAAACAACACAAAAGATGATCCAGTTTGTAGAGTAAAGAATGGCAGGAGGAGGATGAGGGAATGTGATCTTTTTAATAACAGACCTGAAGTGACAGTCATTAATGGGACTCTGATAATAAACCGTGTGATCAGAGCAGATTCAGGGAATTACAGGTTAACTCTCTCTCATCGCTCAGATGGCACAGAAACATCTAGAGATCTTCAAGTGATTGTTGAAGGTACAGAAACTCTCTCATCAGAATCATTCCAATCTCTTGTTCTCCAAAGATCTCACTCTCATGCAAATGAATCAGTTGAATCTCTGTGAAGGTTTTTATTCCTGTAGCACACAGTAAACACACTACATACTCCAGTAATAGTAACAAGATTCTCCTGTGTTTGTCATGTGACTGTCATGTGTCCCTCCCTCCAGCTCCTATTGGCTCAGTGGAAGTGTCAATCATCTGCTCCTCCAGTGGGGTGATGAGGGTGTTCTGCTCCTCTGAGGGGGATCAGCTCCTCTACAGCTGGACTCTGAATGGAGATCCACTGATGAATGGAAACAGCAGCATTGATCTGGATGAGGAAACTGATGGAAACATCAGCTGCAGCGTGAAGAACCACGTCAGTCACGCATAGAAGACCATTAGAGTCAAACCCTGTGCTGGTGAGATTTTAACATCAAAAACAAATAAGATCCGCACAAGAAAAATAGGCCAAACTGCTCACATGAATGTACTGTCAACAAATAAAGTGCAATAGTGCAAAGTGTGCAAAATGTTTCAGGCTTTGATGGCACTGATGAAGGGTTAAGCCCGAAAACGTTTTGCACATTTTGCACTATTGCACTTTTACACTTTATTTGTGGACAATAAATTCATGACAGATGTCAGATGTCAGACTGGCTGTTCTGTAGCTAATATTATTTTAACTAATTTACTGTACTATTAATTGCATGAAGTTGCTAAAGTTGTTCTTCTTGTTGCTGTTGCAGTTGGTGTGAATGAACTTCTCAAAGCAGTTTTGGAGTTTGATGTAAATGTGTTTTTCTTCCATCGTTTTAGTCTATCTGATTGCTTTAGGCTGCATTGCTGTGATCCTGATTCTGCTGTTCATCACCATATGTTATATTTACAAGAAGAAGCAGCTCAATTCAACACCAGGTCAGTTTGTTTTAAATCTGTAGTTCACTTACTAACTGATGAAGGTTAAAATGTAGTATTATTCTATGCAAGCGGCAATTACAGAGCCAAACACATGGGTTATTATGCCTTAAAATGCTGAGAAGATTTGTAGCTTATATGATATATATATATATTCTGCATAGATTTATTTGGTCATTGCACTCCCTTACAGACAGTTTTAAAGACAATTACACCAAAAGTAGAAACATTATAGATGTGGTGAAAATGATCTGAGCCAGCTTTCGTGAAGATTTGACAAACTTTCTGAAGTTAAAGTTGGTGCAAAATGGCAGAAAGGCTTTGAAGCAATATTATTCCTCAACCATCATGCATGTATAGAAAGAAAAATCTTTAGTTTTAATCAAATTATTTGATTTGATAATGATTTTGAGCATTTATTTTTGGCTAGTAGTACTCAGGTATGCTCACGGTATGAATAGGAAGGTTAAAGTCATTTGGGCTTATTCATGAAACATGAGCATAATTAATTTTTTATGTAAATTATTCATAAAGTTGTTGTGATTCAGGAAAGTGTTCATATTTTCACATTGTTAGTTGGTTTGAAAAAATTTACAGCTTCCAACATCTGAAACACACATAAAACATTTAAATGTTTAGTGTTCTTTGACACTGCATTTCAATAACACTATTTACCATAATAATATAGAATTACAAATTAATTAGTTAACCAGTTTGTTAAATGTGGAAATAAACTGCCAGTTGTAAATGTGCACACATGCATGCCTTGTTCACGAATGACTGGAATTCATTAACATACACTTTTAACTAATCAGAGGTTTAATGAAACTTTTGTTATTTTTTGGAGGGTACTTACTTTCTATATCCAAATTACTCAGAACTTACTCATATATTTTCAAAAGTTTCATGAATGAGATCCAATAAATCAAAGATTTGTAAATATACGACCTCACTTTCTGTATTCTTTCATTTTTCTCTATGTCAGATATGTGAAAAACGTTTGACCGGCATAATCTGTTATAAATCTAGTTTTGAAGCCAATACTTAATTGGAATATGAGATTGTAGTTGATTTGTTGCTAATGTGAGTGTTTTCCCATCAGCCGCTGCTGGAGATATGGAGCTCATATACAGTGATATCTCTCATGAGAAAAAGGACGAAAAGAAGAAAACGGGTAAGGAACTCAATGAAGCTCAGAGATCTACTATACTCTGTAAAACTGAATCTGTCAACTTGTGGTTTATTAGTCTCAGTCATTAAATTAGTGATGCTACTGCCTAAAATGCAATGTCATACAGTCACTATCACTCATTGCAAACAAAAGACTTCTAATTGATTTATCACTTCAGATTCAGACCCTTCAAACCATTTCAGACTAAAAGAAAAGAAATGTATCTGTCTTTTAAAATCAAGCAGTTTAAAGTTTGAAAGCTGCTTTATGGATAAGGTAGGGCCATGCCTGGACTGGCCATGGGGAGCACCAGGAGAATTTTTCTAAGATACTGTAGGCTAATTTTAGGCACTTCAGAAAATTTGTTGTAATATTTTGTATGAATTTGTATGAAATATACATTTGTTCATCTTGGGTGATTAAGCCGTAGGCTAAGCTAAATAACAACAACAATAACACATTGCCTTAATGCAGTGGTTTTCAAACCTCTCCATGAAGTAGCCCCAGCACTGCACATTTTGTATGTCTCCCTATATCTGACACATCCACTTCAGGTCTTGCAGTCTCCACTAATGAGCTGATGAGTTGAATCAGGTGTGCTAGATGAGGGAGACATACAAACTGTGCAGGGCTGGGGGTACTCCAGGACAGGTTTGAGAACTACTGCCCTAATGTAATACTTTGAATTTAACTTAAATTTAGATTCTGTGCAAACAAATTTCAATGAGGTGGTGTTTTTGCAACAAGGTGGAGACAGTTCTGTTAATAACAGTACTCATGCTTGTGACTCTTTTCATCTTCGCCCACAGCACGCCTCCAGGAGCTCGACTGTTTTCGGGGAGAAGCATAAAACTGTATCTGTTTTTTATAAATCTGATAAAACTAAAGACTCTTCGGAGATGCAGTAGACCAATTTAGAGTAGACGTCACAGTTACGTCACTTGAAGCTGCGCGTGCATTGTGGTGGTAGAAAAACACTGGTAACAAGTGGAGGGAAATGAGTAAAATCCATGGAGTAAGAGAAAAAAAATGTATTTTTGGATGCCAGAATCGGAATGCAAATTAAACACAGACCTTAAAACGGACAAACTATGGAAGAAACATGCTATGATTACCCTACTTTTAAAGCATAAATTTTATTTAAACAATAGGTCTACATAATATTCACATATGCAGGTCATAGGGGACATATTATATTAGCCCTATTTAAACCTATAACATTTTACATAACACCTATTTTACCTCACAATTTAGATTTTTTTCCCCTCGAAAATGCAACTTGCATTTATATATTTTATCTCCTAGTTCAGACTTTGTAACTTGATTTAACTCAACAATTGTGAGTTTGTCAGTTCTGAGGACAAAAAAAGCCAGAAGTGTGGGATATAAACTCATGATTCTGAGCCGAGGGGAAAAGAGAGAATGACGAGATGATTTTTCTTATCAGAACTATAATCAGAGATATAATCTTGGAACTGTGAGAAAAAAGTAAGAATTCTGAAACATAAACTGAAAATTACCTTATTTTTATTCTTTTATTCCACGGCTGCCATATATGGAATGCCATTTCTGACAAAAATAGAAATAAATAAATAAATGTACAAAGAAATGTAAAAAAAAAAAAAAAAAAAAAAAGCAAACATAAATATATAAATAAATACACAAGGAAAAGTAAAAAAAGCAAAAATAAATAATTATTTATACCTTTATTTCCTTATTTATGTTGTTTTATATTTTTTCTCACATTTAGTTTTTCTTTTATTAATTTATACATTTATTTCCACTTTTATTTATTTTCACATTTATGTATTTATTTATGTATTTATTTATTCCCACATTTATTTATTTATTTCTACATTTATTTATTTTCACATTTATTTATTTCTACATTTCTTTGTCCGTAGGGTAATGAGGAGGGCGTGTTTTACCTCAGAAATAGCAATCGAGCCAGAGTAGGCGAGGGGTAAGCTTTGAGGCCACAGTGACACCTTGTGGTGCCCAAACGAAATACGAGAAGTGTAGCCAACATGATGCGCCTGTTCATAGTGTGGGAATGACTTAGATGGGCAATATGGTCAAAATCTTATATTACAGGTTATTATTTCAGTTTCACGTGGGGGTTGTTTCGGCTGCGTCCAATCTGTGATCGCGTGCATTTGCTGAAGCTCACGAAAGCGTGCAATCGCTTTCTTATGTGCGCTGTTTTTTTAGGTTTCAATTTCAATGTATACAACGCATGTTTTGCAGGGTTCCCACGCTTCTTGAAATTACTTGAATTTCAGACATATGGGTTCAAGGCCTGGAAAGTACTTGAAAACAAACATAGGTACTTGAAAGTGCTTGAATTAAATTTTAAATCAATTTTGTGTATGGCGCTATTTCAAAAATTGTCCTATATGCTGTCAAAGACAAGGAAACGGGACGGTTAATGACTGGGGGTGGAGATGGGGTAGCGCGAAAAAAACTTAGAGTGTGTGTTGATGCACAGCCTAGAGCCCTGCGTGGGACAGTTTTTTTAAGCCGCTCCTGCTGAATTTCTGACCATTACCACCCACTCCCGCAAAGGAACTTGAAAAATTGGAAAAACAGCTTAGTGAAAAGCGTTTACAGTTTAAAAGCAAATAGAAAGTCCTATTTTTTAAAATTATTTTCATTAAGTGAAAAACAAGAAATAAGTCACAAGAACAATAGTTTTTTTTTTTCTTGTAATCAAGAAAAAATATTTGACAAAATTTCAAAATGAATGCTGAATGATGTTTGACAGTGAACGCATCTCCACTGCGTAGCCGCATACAATCGTTGGTGTCAGTCGCAAATATTAAACGTTTTAAGCTACAATGCATGGCGTGTGTTTCACTAGCAGTTTTGTTTGATCTAATTCGGGATATTTCCAGGCTAAAATGTGTGATTAATCCGTATCTAAAGCCGTGTCTACACCAAGAGAACCCATTATAATCAGTTGATGCTGTGACTGTCCACACAGGAAGTGGCGCGAGGCAACAAATCTTCTACAGTAACTGATGCCTCCTCCTATCCCGGATCTTTGAAACATGCGTTGTATGCACTGAAAGTGAAACCTTTCGCGAGCTTCAGCAAATGCACGCAATCACAGATTGCACGCAGCCGAAACAACCCCCACGTGAAACTGAAATAATAACCTGTAATATAAGATTTTGACCATGTTGCCCATCTACGTCATTCCCACACTATGAACATGTAGGCTACACTTCTTGTATTTCGTTTGGGCACCACAAGGTGTCACTGTGGCTCGATTGCTATTCCTGAGGTAAAACACACCCTCTTCATTACCCTACAGACAAAGAAATGTAGAAATAAATAAAGAAATACGTAAATAAATACATAAATGTGAAAGTGCAAATAAATGAATAAATGAATATTAAAAATGTGGAAAAAATATAAAAAAACAAAAATAAGGAAATAAAATTATAAATAATTATTTATATTTGCTTTTTTTTTTTTTTTTTTTTTTTTTTTACATTTCTTTGTACATTTCTTTTATTTATTTTATTTATTTCTAATTATGTCAGAAATTGCATTCCATAGCCATAACCGGTACTTTAAAACTGTCATTTTCTGCCACCAGAAAACATCATCTCTGTTTGCAAACACTGAAATTGATCTATACTACTCCATAGCTACTCAAGATTAACATGAGATTGGCAGAAACTGTGTGTTGTGTCCCCTTTAAACAGGAATCCTGCATGTTCTGCATGTCTCTGCATATGTGAATGAATGGTTTCATTTACTGAAGTGCATGTGACACTCACGATATTTTCAGCCTCTGCCGCTTCAATATATGAGTAGGACATGAACACATGAAATTCATCTCCAGCTGCTTTGAGAGTCTCTTAACTTGCACTGGTTTTGATCTTTTCATCATTATTGTTTGCTACTTTATCAGTAAATTAGTTTCACTCCTGAAAAGCTTCATTTGTCAGTCAGCAGTTTGTGGTAAAGCTGCTATTTCTGCAGTAGACTAACAGTAACTAACAGCTATTCAGTATGTGTAGAGATGTCCAGTAATGTTTGTTTAGTCATCATTTCTCATTTCTCTCCACAGAATCGCTCCCGGTTGCTGATGTGGAATATGCTGCGGTCAGACCACAGACAAAGAGGAAGGAGAAAGAGGAGGACGAGGTTCAGTACGGTGAGGTGACATTCACTCCGAACTGCTCAAATGCTCCAGAGAGTGAGATGTAGAGTAAGCAAGACAATGAAATGACAATTTCAAGACAATGGGAGCGATTCTGTGGAGAAAATGATGACCAAGATGGCGGCGCGGTCAGACGCTGCGGCCTCTCCAGGTCCCAAAGACGGTGCTTTTATGTCTTTTAATGTCGTCTGTTCGTCTCCAAATAGTGTCGATTTACCGTTAATTCATCGGGAGATCACTCCGAGATACATATACGATCGCCAAAGTCTTTTGGATATCGACAAGACATACAAACTCAAACTCTCGCCGGCGGCTACTGAGAAGCTACGAGGCCTTTGTTTACTGCTGGAGCCGGACCTCGAGACCGCGGCCTCGCCTACTGACGCTACCCGCACAAGGCGGCGTCGCAAGCGGTGTGAGAGAGGACGGAAGCGCGGTAAGCGCGGAGGTATACGAGCTAGGCTGAAGGCTAACCCCACAAGACCGGCTCTTCCAACACTCATGCTCTCAAACGTTCGCTCTCTGGAAAACAAACTGGACTTAATTCAACTCAGTCGATCTACACAGCATGAGGAAAGGGATTGTTGTGTGTTTGTTTTCACTGAAACATGGCTAAACGACAACATCCCGGACTCCGCCATTCAGCTGCACGGACTAACTTGCTACCGAGCGGACAGAAATTCATCACTGTCTGGTAAGACTCGCGGGGGTGGCTTGTGTGTGTATATCAACAAAGAATGGTGTAACAATGCTGCGGTAGTGACAAAACACTGTTCATCACTGGTGGAGTTTATGTTTGTGAAGTGTCGACCGTTCTATCTGCCGCGGGAGTTCACAGCCATTGTTATTGTCGCGGTTTACATTCCTCCGTGTGCAAACGCTAAGGACGCGCTTCGCGAGCTGTACAGCGCCATCAGCGAACAACAAACAAATAACCCCGACGGCTTTTTCATCATAGCCGGTGACTTCAACCACGCAAACTTAAAGACAGTTTTGCCAAAGTTCTACCAACATGTGAACTTTGCAACAAGGGGAAACAACACGCTGGACTTTGTTTACACAACAGTTAAGAACGCATACAAAGCCGAACCCCGCCCCCACCTCGGGTACTCGGACCACATCTCTGTTATGCTAATCCCAGCATATAGCCCACTTCTCAAACTCACCAAACCGGTTCAAAAGCAGATCACAGTATGGCCAGACAATGCCACCTCAGCACTGCAGGACTGCTTCCAGGACACAGACTGGAACATGTTTAAAGAGGCGGCCACCTACAACAACCACACAGACCTGCAGGAGTACACCGAAACTGTGACTGCTTACATCAAAAAGTGCATAGATGATGTGACAGTCACCAAAACCATCACCACACGTGCAAACCAGAAGCCATGGATGACAGCAGAGGTTCGTGGGCTGCTAAAGACCAGAGATGAAGCATTCAGATCAGGAGATAAAGCAGCCCTCAAAACAGCAAGAACCAATCTGTCTCATGGCATCAAGAAGGCAAAACATCAGTATGCTAAAAAAATCAACAATCACTTCACAGACAGCAGAGACACTCGGACCCTATGGCAAGCCATTCAGACCATCACTGACTACAAGCCCCTGCCACAGGCCAGTGATGATGACACATCTTTACCAGAGGCACTCAACCACTTCTACTCACGATTTGAGATACAGAACGACACACCTGCACAGAAACTACTCACATCTCCAAACGACCAGGTACTCTGTCTCTCTCCAGTCGACGTAAGGAAGACCCTATCCAGGATTAACCCACGAAAGGCTGCGGGCCCTGACAACATACCTGGACGTGTACTGAAAGACTGTGCTGCACAGCTGACGGATGTCCTAACAGACATCTTCAACATCTCGCTGAGCCAGGCAGTCGTCCCCACGTGTCTCAAATCCACCTCCATAATTCCAGTACCAAAGAAGTCACCTGTGTCCTGTCTGAATGACTATCGTCCCATAGCACTGACCCCAATCATGATGAAGTGCTTTGAGAGGTTAGTCATGCAGCACATCAAGTCCAGTCTCCCAAACACGCTGGACCCACTCCAGTTTGCATACCGTCCAAACCGTTCCACGGACGATGCAATATCCACCACTCTCCACCTAGCTCTTACCCATCTGAAACAGAAAGACTCTTATGTAAGAATGCTGTTCATTGACTTCAGCTCAGCATTCAACACAATAATCCCACAACAGCTCATCCACAAACTAAACCTGCTGGGCCTTAACACCTCCCTCTGTAATTGGATCCTGGACTTTTTAACTGCAAGACCTCAGTCAGTCCGTGTCGGCCGCAACACCTCCAGCACTACCACACTGAGCACAGGTGCCCAACAAGGCTGTGTGCTCAGCCTGCTGCTCTTCACGCTGCTGACCCACGACTGCACTGCCAAGTCCAGCTCCAACCACATCATCAAGTTTGCTGATGACACAACTGTGGTAGGCCTCATCAGCAACAACGATGAAACGCACTACAGAGAGGAAGTGGCACAGCTGGCTGAATGGTGTGGTGCTAACAACCTGTCCCTCAATGTGGGTAAGACGAAAGAGGTTGTGATGGACTTCAGGAGAAACTCTGTTGACCACCCCCCGCTGACCATCGACGGCTCAACCGTGGAGAGAGTCGGCAGCACTAAATTCCTGGGAGTGCACATCACAGAGGATCTCACCTGGACCACCAACGTCACGTCACTCAACAAGAAGGGACAACAGCGCCTCCACTTTCTCCGCCGGCTGAAAAGGGCAAGTCTCCCTCCACCCATCCTCTCCACTTTTTACAGGGGCACCATTGAGAGTGTGCTGACCACCTGCATCACTGTCTGGTATGGGAACTGCAGTGCTGCTGACCGCAAGACCCTACAACGGACAGTGAACACTGCCGCAAAGATCATCGGTGCCCCTCTCCCCTCCATCCTGGACATTTTCCTTTCACGATGCTCCAACAAGGCCACCAGCATCGTGAAGGACCCCACCCACCCCTCTCACAACCTCTTCCAGCTCCTGCCATCAGGTAGAAGGTACCGGAGCATCAGAGCTCGCTCTGTCAGATTGCTCAACAGCTTTTTTCCCCAGGCTGTGAGAGCTCTTAACTCCAATCCCCCTGTCCCCCTCTGAAACCATGAACACCTCAGCCCTCCCACCCCCCAACTCATTAAAAACTGTTGACAATTTTACTAAGTGCAATTCTGGACCAAACCCCTGAATGTGCTACACACAGGTGAGTGGGCTATACAAACCACCTGTAGTAACGCACTCATCCCACTATATGCACACTAGACACTTTCTACAAACACTCCCTGCCACAAAGACTCTTAAGAAAATATATGTCTACTTGAACATTGCACTACAAAATAATACGTTTACTTGAGCATTGCACTACAAAATCCTTTTGCACTATGCACTGTCTCCCACAAAATCTGCACAATAATGTACAAAATATATATTTTTTCTGCACAATTTCATGTACATATATCTCTTTCGCACAATTTCATGTACAGTATTTATGTAAAGTTTTTTGTACAGTCTCAGTTTGTGTATGTGTGGACAACTAGGTATAGCAGTTATAGTATTTTTAGTATATGTATAGTCAGATAGTTAACTGTTGTATAGCTCTATTGTTTTTCCTATACTTGCATTGTTGTATGTTTATCTTATGTTTAACTAGTATGTAGCACTGTGGTCCTGCGAGACACGACATTTCGTTCCACTATATGTCCACACATGTAGCAGAATGACAATAAAGCTCGACTTGACTTGACTTGACTTGAATGAAAAAAAAAGAGGAATCCAACTGCATGTTATTTTCCCTCAATCTACTGACCACTTCTGTTTTTGCACTTCTCGATTTGCAGCTGTGACAATATGATGGCAAGAAAAAGCTTAAATATAAGTCAGCTTTTAATCATGAATCTTGAGGAGCTGATCGATGTGCACAAGTGCTCAGAAGTCATGATAACACAGCAGTTGGTGATTTTGAATTAATAAAACATTTAAAAGCAACCGAAATTTGGAAGTCACAGAAAATCTGAGCTTGCTACTAGTAATGCAGTTCATAAATTACTTTGTTTCTCTACCTCCATGAGTGGCATCTATCAGGGGCAGTTTCTTCAGGCAATAGGGCGACGGACGCACCACCAAAGTGTGAAAAGGAGGGATTTTTTCTATTATATCTGTGCAGCCCAGGGGACCCATTGTAAAAGCCTGCACTGGGGCCATCATTACTAAGTTACACCACTGGTCGTGGTCAGGGGCGCAACTGCACATTTGTCGAGGGGTATGCAAGATCAGTGCCAGCGCCCCCCTGTATTCTAGTAGCCTCTAACACTAACTTGCGCAGAAAACTTTCTGCAAGTCAATGACCAAAAGCCCATTACTAGCTTGTGCATGGAAGGATACAGACTCATCAGGAGTGAAAAAAGTGATAAAGGTTTGAACCCCCTTCCATCTTTTTTAATACCATAGGGAAAAAAGTAAAAAGTAAAAACAAGAAAAAAAGAAAAGAAAAGTGTGTCACATAACATCCCCTTTAACTCCTGATGGTAGACCCCAGACAGTAGAACACATTTTTTTTATTCTTTTTTTTTTTTCAAACACATGTAATATTGCTCACTTGTTATATAATATAATATTATTTATTTGCCTAAAAGTTATTCATATTCTTGCACATTTTTATATAGTAAAATTTATTTTAAAGAACATCTGCATTTTTTTTCTTTCAAGTTTACTTAAAGAGATAATTCATGGAAAATTTGCCATGCTAAGTGGAAGATTTCTGCCAAGATTTCACCTGGTAGAAAAACAAATACTATTAAAATAAATGTTATGATTGCCACTATGGCCACTAAATGGCAGCAGAGGATCATTTATTGTCTCCTTTACCATTTCCACTCTGTAACATAGTTCTTTTCACATGTTTTGCTAATGGATTTATATTTAGACAATATAAAATCACTATTATAAGGACAGAGGAGCCTCTTAAAGAAGAAGTTACAGGTCTGTGAGAGCCAGAAATCTTGCTTGTTTGTAGGTGACCAAATACTTATTTTACCGAGGAATTTACCAATTAATTCTTTAAAAATCCTACAATGTGATTTTCTGGATTTTTTTTTTTTCTCATTTTGTCTCTCATAGTTGAGGTATACCTATGATGAAAATTACAGGCCTCTCTCATCTTTTTAAGTGGGAGAACTTGCACAATTGGTGGCTGACTAAATACTTTTTTGCCCCACTGTAAATTTTATATCAGGATCAGAGGGATGTGGGTGGGCAAGTCATGTAATGCCAGAGTAAAATAATGCCATAATTTCCACATCAGTGTTCAGATCATCATTTCTCCTGACAAAATCAATGTAATGCCAATATTTCCATAAGCTGAATGTAAGTTTTTCCATATTCCAAGCTTGCCTGCTGCTCTGGTGACTTCATGTGCCTGTGGAAGTCATGAAAATTATGAAAATAACTAATTAAAAAATCAGTAGAGGTTGAAGCATCAAAAGTACTTACTGTAGTAACGAGCTGTCTTATGGATGGTAACTGTAATATTATTACAAAAATCTACAAGTTACTGCAAAAACTACAAGTTACTGCAAAAAGTAACATTATTACTACCCAACACTGTGTGGAGAAACTGCCACTCATTTCACTGTTTAACCTGTGCCAACATTAGACACTGACAACACAGATATGAGGTGACTTTCATGTTTTCATCAGTGATTGATGCTGATTCCTGGGAATAATCTTCTCTCTTGTCTTTCTCCCTGTGCTGCTATTGTATGGGTGTGCCAATGCTGTGTTTTTGTTAATTAATTGATTAGGATTACAGTTCTCTTGTGTTTTATGAGACTGTGTTATTTTCTCATAAGTGCATATGTAGCCTGATTTTTTTTAGCCTACTGTGTTATCTGAATAAAGAGCTGTCATTCAGTTACCTAGATGATTGCACTTTTTATTTTCTGCCATCTGCAAGTATAGTGGGAAAAAAATCTTACAATACTAAGTCATTCATTAAAATACAGAATAAATTTCTTCCTGTTTTGACGTTTATCTGCAGTTAGATAAGCAGATTTGTTCTCTTTCACAATCTATGGTTAAAACATAATTTACATTACATTTACATTTAATCATTTAGCAGACACTTTTATCCAAAGCGACTTACAGAGGTTTACTGGCACAGAGTATTTTATGCATTTTGAAAATACAAAAATTCTAATCTTAAATGTATTTAAATACAAATTACATTTTATTTTTTCCCCAAAGGCTTTAAAATAGAAAACAGTATTTTGTATTTCAAATACATATTTTAAATACATGTATCTGAAATACTGCCCAACCCTCTGGCTTTTTAGCAACCCCTTTCTACATCCATCCCAAAAAACACAACCCATTGGTGACCCATTGGAGAAATCATGTATTTACTTTTACTAAAATTAATAATAATAATAATTAATAATAATAATAATAATACGTAATAATTGCATTAATAATTGCAATAATTTTCATGTGTGAAGCAGTTTGACACAGTTGAGCTTCATCGTTGCTCTTCTGTCTTGTCTTATGATCTGTTATTTATTAAATATCACAGAATTTCCACTGTTTGTCAACGGAGTCCCCAGAGTTGTTATTTGACTATTTATGTTGAACTCTAGCTAACTGAGGAGTTAAACCTAACACTATTTATTATAGCAACAACAAGCTACAAGTCCTCAGCAGGTGATAGGCTACCTTCTTCTGTACTTACCATCATGACGTAAACATTGCATTTCCCACAAAATCTGACCAAATAGCTGAAAATATAGATTACTTACCATAAATAACAACACAAACTTGAACCCTGATGCTTTAATGTCATCGCTCATTTGTTAATGAATTAATCAATAATCCATGCTATCATTTTTTGTTGATTATTAATGAGCAATTAGCTAGTTCATTTTAACTAATAACATCTGTAATGTAGCTTTAGCCTAATTAAAAGTTAAATTGTAATAAATCAGATTAAACTGATTTTCATCCATGTTGCTCTGAATGAAATGATATCAGATGTGGGTGAATGAGTGCAGCTGTAGTTGTAGTTTCCTCCTGCAGGTGTCGCTCTGAGCAGATACAAACTCAATGTGTCCCATGAGTCTCTGCTCCAATCTACAGAAGATCAGAATCCTCTCTTCATTCCTCTCTTCAATCAACTGACTGCATCCGAGTCAAACACTGCAAACATCAGCACACACTCAGTCAAAGAGAGAAGGACTGATGAGTGTTTAGAGTTCAGTGAAGCTCCATCACAGGCTCTGAAATGCAGATTCACAAAGCACCAAAAAGAAAAACAATTGCAGGTGAAAACTGGTATTGACAAATAAACAACCCAGTTTTAGTAACTGAACATGCATAATGGTTTACAATAACAATAAAGTAAAGATTTGTTGGGTCACTTTGTTTAATTTTGAAGATTTCAATTCCTTTGAATTTCCCTCATTCGACCCCCTACAAATAAACATAAACATAGAGTAAGGGGTGCAAATGTTAGAAACTACTTATGAGTGGATCATTTCTGATGATTGCTAATTAATATACACTGATAAATTAAATATTATTAAATTGTATTTTTGTGTAATATCAACAGCTGTTTGGGGTATTATATTATGGGGACAGAGTCATTTTTAACTACACTGAAAGGATTGAATTGAAATGTAAATATGTATAGGCCTATATACCACTTGATACAGACATCATACTATTTGACCAATTTTAAAGTTGTATTACATTTTGTTCCTGAAATCCAGCCTGAATCCTCCCTTCTGCTGGGATCTGTTTTTTTTAATCAGATGTGTCCCAGTCTTACTATAATATTTGAAAAACATATACTGAAACCATTTTCAATGTTTATTTAAATTCGATAGCTGATATCCAGTCAAATTTCTTTTGAACTCAAGGAGATTCAGAGGCTGAAACAGCAGCAGACTGATATCTCTGTGCTGATGGAGACCTCGTGTGCTGAACTTGAGTAATGACAGAGATCTCAGTCTCATCATTTCAGCACAAACTGAGCTTCTTCATCAGGAGAAAATGTTTCACAAACTGCAGTAATCAGTGAGAGTTTGTTAATACACTTTCAAACCACACATAAAACTGACATTATAAATATCCTTACAACAACTTGTGTATTTAGCTGTTTTTTCCTGTATATTTGACTCACAGTGCAGGCCATTTTGTCCCGCATATTTTTGTTTTAATGTGTTTTAAAATTAGGAATATTCAAAAAACACTTTAGAGATCCTAGATAAGCTTCTGATGGTCAGCTTTCCAGTGCAGTAACAGGGATCATCATCCATTTTGATTTTGTGTCAGACCTCGTGGATTCAGACTTGGGTAAAATTTGACAGAAGACGTGCAAATGTGTTTTATGGACAGTTTTTCCTTGCGGTTCATCATGAGCACTGTGGTTATAAAAGTAACCAAAGGGTGAAAAAATTCTTGTGTCCTTGCTCAAGACCCTGAACTGTGAATGATCTAAACTTCCTCTTCTCTGACAGAAACTGAGCAGTAGTTTAATAACTGTATTGTGAGCACAGATGAGTGTCAGTCGCTCTTCTGTCAGAGTGAGAAGTGATTGTGTGACTGAAGCAGCATCACACTCTTCTGCTGGGATTGAGCTCTTCTGGAAACTGGACTTTAGAGAAATGATGCTCATCTTTGGACTGATGCTGCTGCTGCTGCAAACTGCTGCATGTGAGTCACTTTCACATCAAACTCATGCTGCTCATGAATTTCTAAAATAAAAACCTGATAATATTACAATGGGAGTTTTCCCAAAGCAGTCTGCAATGATCTGTTTTCTGTTTTCTGGTCTTAACAGTGTGTATTACTGGCAATTACAGTATGTCAGATAGAAGTGTTTAATTCATAATAAAAGAGTGCATGTGTTAAAGAGCCATGAAATCAAAGTGATAGATTTTATGGTTTTCTTAGAAAAAGTGTAACAGCTGATTTTGTACACCTTACAAAAACATGGTTACTATAGTTAAACCATGGTAACCACAAATTAACCATTAACCATAGTTTAACCATGGTATTTGTAGTAAAACTGTTTGTTATACAAATGGTAATCAATATGCCAAGTTTACTACACTTTCAAACAAAAGCATTCACCGACTGATAAAAATGCATTAACATTTAAAGAGTTTGGAAGCTAAGCTAACATTTGATGATAATGTTGGTTCTATTCTTGTTTTTCTGCATTACGTCATTCTGTTGCTCTTCTTGTACATATCTATTTCTATTTATCTAACTTCCTCTTTTACCTCTCCAAAACAACTCTGCTCTTCCCCCTTTCCTCCATGTTCTCAATTTTCTACCACAAGTTTATATCTATATCTTTGCACTCATGCTTTGAAAGCAACATATATCGCTAATATTTCATTGTATTTTAGTATATGTTCCCGCAGCTCCAGAGTGATCAGTCACATGGTGTTCATGGCTCAGGTGATCGTGTTCAGACCTGAACGCTCATGAGAAAAGATGAAAGAATCAAATCACTCACTTCCAGCAGAATATCTGCTATTGAGATGAATGAATGAATGAATTAATGAAGGAAGGAAGAAAGGAAGGAAGAAAGGAAGGAATGTAGAACTTTTCATGTGTTTTTTGATCTGGATCATTAT
Source organism: Spinibarbus caldwelli (assembly GCA_039654775.1). Taxonomy (NCBI): domain Eukaryota; kingdom Metazoa; phylum Chordata; class Actinopteri; order Cypriniformes; family Cyprinidae; genus Spinibarbus; species Spinibarbus caldwelli. The sequence goes on along the minus strand of CM077247.1, from coordinate 1,890,519 downwards.
TAGGAACATTGTTCATGATGAGAGTGATATTTATGCACATTTCTCTCTCTCTCTCTCTCTGTATGTGTGTGTGTGTGTGTGTGTGTTTTGTTCTTCAGGTCTGGATCGGTTCTGCTGGTTTGATCAGTCAGATCCTTGTTATGCAGCTCTGGGACACAAACTCAATCTGCCAATGGTGCTGGGTGCTAGTAATTATGAGCTGAAAATAATAAAGAGAATAAACAACACAAAAGATGATCCATTTTGTAGATTTCAGCATGGCAGTATGGAGGAGACTGAATGTGATCTTTATAATAACAGACCAGAAGTGACCATCATTCATGGGATGCTGATAATAAACCGTGTGATCAGAGCAGATTCAGGAAATTACAGATTAAATATTTACAGCTCACAGATCATACAGACATTTCAAGGAGATCTTCAAGTGATTGTTGAAGGTAAAGGAGCTCTCTCATCAGACTCATTCCAATCTTATGTTCTCCAAAGATCTCACTCTTATGCAAATGAATCAGTTGAATCTCTGTGAAGGTTTTTATTCCTGTAGCACACAGTACTCCAGTAATAGTAACAAGATTCTCCTGTGTTTGTCATGTGACTGTGATGTGTCCCTCCCTCCAGCTCCTATTGGCTCAGTGGAAGTGTCAATCATCTGCTCCTCCAGTGGGGTGATGAGGGTGTTCTGCTCCTCTGAGGGGGATCAGCTCCTCTACAGCTGGACTCTGAATGGAGATCCACTGATGGATGGAAACAGCAGCATTGATCTGGATGAGGAAACTGATGGAAACATCAGCTGCAGCGTGAAGAACCACGTCAGTCACACACAGAAGACCATTAGAGTCAAACCCTGTGCTGGTGAGATTTTAATACATGAATGTCACATTATACAACCCAAATTCCGTAAATGTTGGGACGTTTTTTAAAGTTGAATAAAATGAAAACTAAAAGACTTTCAAATCACATGAGCCAATATCTTATTCACAATAGAACATAGATAACATAACAAATGTTTAAACAGAGAAACTGTACACTTTTATCCATTAAATGAGCTCATTTCAAATTTGATGCCTGCTATAGGTCTCAAAAAAGTTGGGACGGGGGCAACAAAGGGCTGAAAAAGCAAAACATTTTGAAAAGATTCAGCTGGAAGAACATCTAGCAACTAATTAAGTTAATTGACATCAGGTCTGTAACATGATTAGCTATAAAAGGGATGTCTTAGAGAGGCAGAGTCTCTCAGAAGTAAAGATGGGCAGAGGCTCTCCAATCTGTGAAAGAGTGCGTAAAAATATTGTGGAATACTTTAAAAACGACATTCATCAACATCAAATTGCAAAGGCTTTGCAAATCTCATCATCTACAGTGCATAACATCATCAAAAGATTCAGAGAAACTGGAGAAGTGACCGTCCCTCTCTGTGTGTAAGAGACAAGGCCGAAGGCCTTTGTTGGATGCCCATGGTCTTCGGGCCCTCAGACGACACTGCATCACTCATTGGCATGATTCTGTCATTGACATTACTAAATGGGCCCAGGAATACTTCCAGAAACCGCTGTCGGTAAACACAGTCCACCATGCCATCTGCAGATGCCAACTAAAGCTCTATCATGCAAAAAGGAAGCCATATGTGAACATGGTCCAGAAGCGCCGTCATGTCCTGTGGGCCAAAGCTCATTAAAAATGGACTGTTTCAAAGTGGAAAAGGGTTCTATGCTCAGACGAGTCCAAATTTGACATTCTTGTTGGAAATCACGGACACTGTGTCCTCCGGGCTAAAGAGGAGGGAGACCTTCCAGTGTGTTATCAGCGTTCAGTTCAAAAGCCAGCATCTCTGATGGTATGGGGGTGCATAAGTGCATATGGTATGGGCAGCTTGCATGTTTTGGAAGGCACTATGAATGCTGAAAGGTATATAAAGTTTTTAAAGCGACGTCTATTTCAGGGAAGGCCTTGTGCATTTCAGCAGGATAATGCAAATCCACATACTGCAGCTATTACAACAGCATGGCTTCGTAGTAGAAGAGACCGGGTGCTGAATTGGCCTGCCTGCAGTCCAGTGCCCAGTTGCATAAAGCACCTTAAGTGTAATTTTCCCTTAAGATCGCCCTTAAGTTTCCCTTACAATTAAGGGCGTTGCATAAAATATCCCTTAAATGACACTTAAGGGTTTTTTTAGGTGAAACGTCATAAACCCTTAGAATTTCTCTTAAGTATCCCTTAAAGCCCATTAAGTGTTGCATAAAGCCCCTTAACTGTCATTTTCCTAAATATAACATAAGGTATGGAAAATGTCACCTTAAGTGTTACACAGCGAGCAGATTCAATCCTAAAGTCTTCTACAAGACACAATCGGCTGCTTTATAACAGATTTTAATTTAGGCATTTATTCACATTAATCAATACAGCTAATAGCTCAAATGTGAGTGCATCATGCGAAAACATTTATATTCTATAATATTTTATTCCTTTATTTTCCTACATATTACCTAGAGATGACTTGAAGAAACATGCATAAACCACAATCTTCTGTTTATTGTGTTTACATTTCTGCCTTCTATTCAGCTTAGCTGCAGCGATCGCTGCTGTATTCCATCATAAGATATTCTATGAGTCCGGATTGGACTTTCAGCGTGACAGCACCCTCCGGCTTCGAGTATGAATGAACATACACTGGAGTGTTTAACACTTCTTAATGTTCACATCGCCTTGTTTTGGTTACGAATAAAATTACAATCTTGTCTCTTTGCATTTAAATATAGATTTATTCACATTAGTCCCTGAAAATGTTATGTTTCTGTGAAAACTTACACCACTATCGGCATTAATAAATAACGTGTCCATGGCAACAGTAGATTTTTTTTTTAAGGCAAAACCTGGGTCGCTGTCGTGAAATACTTAACGGTTTCCCTTAACTAAGGGAATGGTTTAAGGGATTGTATGCAACACCCTTAAGCTATTCCCTTAGGTAAGGGGAAATCACGCCTTAAGTGTCATACTTAAGGGAAAAACTTAAGGTGCTTTATGCAACCGGGCACAGATCTTTCAACTATAGAGAACATTTGGTGCATCATTTAACGAAAAATACGTCAAAGATGACCACAAACTCTTCAGCAGCTGGAGACCGTATCAGGCAAGAATGGGACCAAATTCCAGCTCCAAAACTCCAGAAACTCATAACCTCGATGCCCAGACATCTTCAAACTGTTTTGAAAAGAAGAGGAGATGCTACACCATGGTAAACGTGCCGGCGTCCCAACTATTTTGAGACCTGTAGCAGGCACCAAATTTGAAATGAGCTCATTTTGTGCATAAAATTGTAAAATTTCTCAGTTTAAACATTTGTTATGTTATCTATGTTCTATTGTGAAAATAGTAAATAATTATTAAATAAAATATTGTCTCATGTGATTTGAAATTCTTTTGGTTTTTATTTTATTCAAATTTAAAAAACGTCCCAACATTTCCGGAATTAGCTAGCATCACTAGTTTGTTTCAGTTTGATCTCAGCAGTGAATTGTGTTGATGTGGTTCAGAGAGAAAGCAGGTGATTCTGTGATGATGTTTTATTACAGGATCAACTACTGCAGCTGTGACCTCTAGTCTGACCTCTGCAGTGAACAGCAGCACACAGACATCAGAATGTGGTATGAGTTTAACAAACACACTACTGGAAAAATTAAGGATGGTTTGTGTGTCTAATTGTTGTTGTTCAGTGGGTTCAGTGTCTGTGGTGTTTGTGCTGGTCTGGTGTTTTCAGCTGATGGTTCTGTTGGGTCTGTTAGGAGGTTTTCACATCTACATGAGACACACGTCAGGTGAGACACATTTATCATCATCATTATGGATTTGACATGCAGATATTAAGAGTGTGAAGATGATGATGATGATGATAATGTGATGCTTTCAGGAAAGAAACAGGAAGATCAGAAAGTGAGAATGAGAATATTTAGAGAAGGACATGAACACACAGCAGAAGATTCATGAGAGCAGCAGGAGATCATCACATCTAATGAGAAATGACTTCATAATCTCATTGATTCTCACATCAATCCAGCTTTCACCTGTTGACAGCATTTTATGAATCCAAAGAGATTAATTACAACCAGGAGATGACTTAAACCACATTTTCTACAGTTTCAGTTATGATGACATTTGTTTTGTTTGTTTTTTTGTTTTACAGTTTTAATGCTTATTTTATTTATTTGTCTTATATGCTTTGAATGAACTAGGAGTATTTTGTAACAATGTATGATAACTTTTCATTAATAAATCATTAACAAACATTATATAATGTTTAACTAATCATTACTTTATATATTCACATATCTAGAAATATGTAACGAGGCTGAGGCCGAGTTCGGATCCATATGCAGATGTTTATTAAAATCCACAGCAACCAAATCCAAATCAGTAGGCAGATAATGTAAATGTAGGCAGGCAAAGTTCATAAACAGAAAGGCAGTCCAATCCAAACGTCAGAGCAAGGTAAAATCCGTAAACGAGAACAAAACAAGGCAGGCAATGGTCATACACTGGATAGACAAGATAACAAGGATAAACGCTCAGTAAGGCAGGGTAACTGGCAATACTTCACAATGGTCTGTTAGCCAGGCCCAGCTAAATAGCTCACAAACAGGAAGTGAACCTGTGAAGCAGAGGGAGCGGGACACAGTCAATATTCAGGAGAGGGCTCCCTCTGCTGGTGCGGCGTTACAGAATCCCCCCTCCCCCAGGAGAGACTCCTGGCGCTCGACGAGGATGTCCCCGTGGTCGTGGTGCTGGATGATCAGGTCAGGCTCGATGAAAGTCCTCAATAAGCGATGGATCCAAGATGTCGTTTGCAGCTACCCAAGATCTCTCCTCAGGTCCGTACCCCTCCCAGTCCACCAAAAATTGGAGCCGACCCCCTCTCCGCCTGGAGTCCAACAACTCCCTCACCGCATATGCAGGAGATCCATCAATGTCCAGCGGCGGAGGTGGCTCCTGATCCTCGACGTTGGGGTCAGCACTCGGGTGGACCGGTTTGAGGAGGGAAACATGGAAGGATGGAGAGACACGATAATTAGCAGGAAGCTCCAACTGGTATGTGACATCATTAATCTGTCTTAAGATTTTAATGGGCCTACATACCTTGGGGTGAGCTTCCTGCTAGGTAGCCGCAGCTTGAGGTCCCGTGTAAAGAGCCAGACCCTTTGTCCAGGTTGGTAGGGAGGGTGTGGGCAACATCGCCTATTGGCCTGGATCTCCTGGTTCCTGACCGGTCTTTGCAGACGTACATGAGCACTGTCCCACACCCTCTCACTACGACGAATCCAGTCATCAACTGCAGGTACCATAGATGGTTCTCCTGACCACGGGAACATAGGGGGTTGGTATCCAAGCACGCACTGAAATGGGGTGAGATCAGTCGAAGAATGCCTTAAAGAGTTCTGCGCATACTCTGCCCATGGTAACTCTGACCAACGATGCTGTTCACGACCACAGTATGACCGTAAATACCTGCCAATTTCTTGGTTCAATCTCTCCACTTGTACGTTGAACTGAGGATGATATCCAGATGTCAGGCTGACGTTGATGTCCAGTTGTCTGCAAAAGGCCTTCCATACTTGTGAGGTGAACTGTGTTCCCCTGTCGAAAACAATGTCTCCGGGTATGCCATAAACTCTGAAAACATGATGAAACAGTGCTAAAGCAGTTTCCATGGCAGTGGGGAGGGCTTTCATAGGTAACTAGAATGATAACTAGAATTGTAGTAAATTCATTTGACAGAGGTAGATCCATGATAAAGTCTATTGAAAGGTGTGACCAAGGGTGTTGGGGAAAGGGCAAAGGCTGTAGTAAACCAGAGGGTAATTCTTTGGTTGTTTTGGACTGGGCACAGACTAAGCATGATTTGACATAGTTAGCCACATCCTTAATCATTGATGGCCACCAGAATGAATTTTGTGTGAGATGGAGAGTTCTTGAGATACCTGGGTGGCCACAGCAAAGTGATATATGGACCCATTACATAACTATTAAACGAAGATTTCCAGGTATGTAGTGTTTATTGGGGGAACAACCTTGAGGTGCAGGTTCATTCTGCTGCTCTCTTTGAATCTCATCCATCAGGTCCCATGAAACGGGCGCAATGATAACAGATGGGGGTAAGAGGAGTTCTTTGTTACCGACATCATAGCTGCGTTCTGCATCAGTGAGTTTTCTTGAGAAGTAGGTACATGGATAGAGCTTTCCTGGCTGACTGTGGCGTTGAGAGAGTACGGCACCAATTCCACTATCCGAAGCGTCAACTTCTACGACAAACGGCAGGTTGGGATCAGGGTGCTTGAGAATGGGCGCAGTTGTGAAACTGTCCTTGAGATTGGTGAAGGCTAGTGAGGCGTTTTCAGACCATTCTAATTTTGAAGGTTTACATTTCAGCAGGGATGTCAGTGGTGCAGCAATCATGCTATAGTTACGGATAAAGCGTCGATAGAAGTTGGCAAATCCTAGGAAGCGCTGAAGTTCCTTGACAGTGGTGGGCTGGGGCCATTCAGTGACTGCAGAAATCTTGGAACTGTCCATCTCCACGCCTTGATGGCTGATGTTATAACCCAGGAATGAAGTTTGCTTGACGTGGAATTCACACTTCTCAGCTTTTACATAAAGTTGGTTCTCCAACAGTCTGGATAGCACGGTCTTGACATGATCTTGGTGTTCATTTTCTGTCTTGGAGTAGATAAGTATGTCATCAATATATGCAATTACATACTTATTCAAGATGTCTCTGAAGATCTCGTTAATGAAGGACTGAAAGACTGCTGGTGCATTAGCTAGCCCATACGGCATGACCTGGTATTCATAGTGCCCCCTAGTGGTCACAAAGGCTGTTTTCCATTCATCACCTTCTTTGATTCTGATGAGGTTGTAGGCACTCCGGAGGTCTAGCTTGATGTAAATGGTTGCTTCTCGGAGTTGCTCTAGGGCGGCGGGCACTAAACGTAGTGGATAGCGGAATTTAACTGTGACATTGTTCAAACCACGGTAGTCAATGCAAGGCCGAAGTCCTCCATCTTTCTTTTCCACGAAGAAGAAGCCAGCCGCGGCTGGTGAAGTTGATAGGCGAATGAAACCAGAACTGAGAGCTTCCTCTATATATTCTTCCATTGCCTGAGCTTCTGGGCGTGATAGGGGGTAGATCTTACTTTTGGGAGGCATCGCGTTGGGTAGGAGATCTATGGCACAATCCCAGGAACGATGAGGTGGGAGAAGGGTGGCTTTAGTCTTACTGAAGACTTCTTGATAGTCCTGGTAGCACGATGGAATGGTGACTGATCTTGAAACAGGGCTTTCAATACTGGTAGAGAGACAAGACTTGATAAATTTGGAACTCAGACAGTAGGAATAGCAGAACTGTGACCATTGTGTAATCTCACCATGATGCCAAGAGACGGCTGGGTCGTGAACAGATAACCAAGGGTATCCCAAGATTACTTCATGGCGTGGGGAATCAATCACGTAGAATGAGATGGTTTCTAGATGAAACAATCTTACTTGCAGTTGCATGGGCAGAGTTTGTTGGGTGATGCCTTCTCCAGTGGGTTTATTGTCAACAGCATTGACTTTGAGTGGCGGAACACAAGGTTGCATGGGGATGTTGAATTTATTGATGAGGTCTTGATGGATCAGGTTCAATGCAGACCCAGAGTCAGTCAACGCTGTGAAATCAATAGAATCGTTTTCAGTGGTAATCTTGACACTGACAGTGAGAGATTTTGTAATCGGGAGAGAAAGATTGTCAACACTCACCCGGCTGGTAATTTCGGTGGTCCTCCGGGCTTTTAGAGGACACACGGCGTTAACGTGTCCTGCCTCTCCACAGTAAAAGCATAGGTTGTGTAACAGCCGGCGTGATCTTTCCTCCGTGGAGAGTTTAGTAACTCCTAGCTGCATAGGTTCAGGGTTGGATGGAACTGTAGAAAGGGCTGGATTGGATGTAAGAGAAGTCTGATTGGCTGGAAAGACTCTCGGTGATTGTGACTTTGATTTAGTGGGGTTGGTGCCCATGAGGTTATCAATTCTGATAGCCAGCGTCACATATTTTGAAAATGATTGATTTTCACCCTTGCATGCGAGTTCTGCCTGTAAATCCACATTCAGAATGCGTTGAAACACGGCCTTGAGTGCAATATCGTTCCAACCGCTCTGAGCTGCGAGAGTTCTAAATTCAATGGTGTAATCAGCGGCTGACCGGCGGCCTTGAGACAGCTGAAAAAGTTGTGTGGAGACATCCCTGCCCCCTGCTGGATGCTCAAACACATCTCTGAGTTGTTGAACGAAATATGCGTATGATCTTAGAAATAAACTGTCTGTTTCCCAGACCGCCGCGGCCCAATCGATCGCTTTACCGGTTAACAGACATGAGAAACGCACATTTCTTCTCATCAGATTCGAAATCATCCCCTTGGTGTTTGAAAAAGATTTCTACTTGCCGGAGAAATCCCTTACACTGCTCAGCTGTACCATCAAATTTATTGGGTAAAGCAAAGCTTATCTTCGTAGGCATGGCGGGTGGTAGTGATCGGATATACTGTGTAAGATAGTCGATAACAGCTAGTGGTTTACCCAGCTTTTCCTGATATCCCTTGAGAATGTCGCTTTGGTAAGCGAACGCTGCCTGCAGATTAGAAACTTCCGCTGGATCCATCGCGGGCGAAGTATTATGTAACGAGGCTGAGGCCGAGTTCGGATCCATATGCAGATGTTTAATAAAATCCACAGCAACCAAATCCAAATCAGTAGGCAGATAACGTAAACATAGGCAGGTAAAGTTCATAAACAGAAAGGCAGTCCAATCCAAACGTCAGAGCAAGGGAAACTCTATAAACTTCGCAATGGTCTGTTAGCCAGGCCCAGCTAAATAGCTCACAAACAGGAAGTGAACCTCTGAAGCAGAGGGAGCGGGACACAGTCAATATTCAGGAGATGGCTCCCTCTGCTGGTGCGGCGTTACAAAATATGAGATAATGTGCTTGTTAATGTTAACTAATGAACTTATTAAACATTACCAAATGATTAACAGATCATTATTTAATGTAATCTGAAATGTTTACAAATGTCATTAAACTTTCAATTCATATGATCATGCATTAAAACAAAAATCAAATGATTTTGACAAATGGTTTACAATGATTAAAAGCTTCATTGATAAATCGCTAACAAACATTATATAATGCTTAATGGAACATTAGTTAATGTTTGCAAATGTCATTAAACTTTCAATGCTTTTTAAAAATCTACAAATGATTTTAACAGAAATTATACAATATTTACAAGCTTATTTGTTAATGTACTTTTGAATGCTTACAAATGTCATTAAACTTCAGTTCACATATTAGCTAATGTCATTTTTTACATTTACAAATGTTGTGAAAATATAGCTCACAGGCACTTCACAAACTATTCATATTAAATGAAAATAAAACACTTTGAAATGAAACAATATTTGCAGTCAAAAGTCGCAAGCTCATACAATTTTTCTTTTTCAACACAGTTAACATTTTATCTAACAGAAAGCACACATCTAAGAATTTAAACATGAAAACAAACCACGTATAAAAACAATAAATCCAGACAGAAATCCAATTACTTTTTAAATAGTTTCAGCTGTAACTCGTTTCCTCCTGCAGATGTCACTCATAACAAAGAAAGTGTGTTTTGTCTTTGATAGCATGCTAAGTCCGTCATTACAGTATAAGAATTAGGCTATATTATTCCTGTTTTGAGTTTTAAAAAGTTTATTTGCGGTTTGATCGATTTGATCTCTGTCTATGAGGTTAAAACATAAAATTGAGTCACATGTGTAATAGTTTGACGACAGTCAATGTTCTTGAGGTAAATGAGGTAAATATTGTATTTCCTGCAAAATCCGACCCGACAGCTGAAAATATAGATTATTTGCAGGCGTAGCGTACTGAATCAAGAAAATAAACATAAAAATAAAGAAAGTGCACAAACATGACATTTTAATGCACGTTTATTTACAGTTTTTTTCAGAATCAGAATCAGAATCAGAATGAGCTTTATTGGCCAGGTATGCTTACACATACGAGGAATTTGTTTTTGTGACAGAAGCTCTACAGTGCAACAGAAAGACAGCAACAGGACAGGGCACAGATAATAAAAGAATAATTTACAAATAGGCAATGTACAAATAGCAAAAACACAATATATAGACAATTATGGTGTACAGGTCTAATATGTGCAGATCTGAAATGAAAAAAATAAGTATGTGTGTTGAATAAATAATTTATAATAGTGTTGTATGTTCCACTTTTAATGTCAAGTGTTCATGAGATGGATTGCCTGAGGGAAGAAACTGTTCCTGTGTCTGGTCGTTCTGGTGCTCAGAGCTCTGTAGCGTCGACCAGACGGTAACAGTTCAAAGAGGGAGTGTGCTGGATGTGAGGGGTCCAGAGTGATTTTGCCAGCCCTTTTGCTCACTCTGGATGAGTACAGTTCTTGGAGAGTGGGGAGGGTTGTACCAATGATTCGCTCAGCAGTCCGGACTACCCTCTGTAGTCTTCTGAGGTCAGATTTGGTAGCTGAGCTGAACCAGACAGTTATTGAAGTGCAGAGGACGGATTCAATGATGGCGGAGTAGAACTGATTCAGCAAGTCCTGTGGCAGGTTGAACTTCCTCAGCTGGCGAAGGAAGTACAACCTCTGCTGGGCCTTTTTCACAATGGAGTCTATGTGATTGTCCCACTTCAGGTCCTGGGAGATGGTGGTGCCCAGGAATCTGAATGACTCCACTGCAGTCACAGTGCTGTTCATGATGGTGAGTGGGGGGAGTGCAGAGGGGTTCCTCCTGAAGTCCACGATCATCTCCACAGTTTTGAGCGTGTTGAGCTCCAGGTTGTTAAGACTGCACCAGACAGCCAGCTCCTTAACCTCCTGTCTGTAGGCAGACTCGTCACCGTCCTGGATGAGGCCGATCAGTGTGGTGTCGTCTGCAAACTTCAGGAGCTTGACAGAGGGGTCTTTAGATGTGCAGTCGTTAGTGTACAGGGAGAAGAGCAGTGGGGAGAGAACACAGCCCTGAGGAGCTCCAGTGCTGATCGTACGAGTGCTGGATGTGTATTTTCCCAGCCTCACTAGCTGCTGCCTGTCTGTCAGGAAGCTGGTGATCCACTGACAGACGGAGGTGGGGACGGAGAGTTGAGTTAGTTTGTTCTGAAGGGTGTCCGGGATGATGGTGTTAAAAGCGGAGCTGAAGTCTACGAACAGGATCCTCACATAAGTCCCTGGTCTGTCCAGATGCTGCAGGATGAAGTGCAGTCCCATGTTGACTGCATCATCCACAGACCTGTTTGCTCTGTAGGCAAACTGCAGGGGGTCCAGTAAGGGTCCAGTGGAGGACTTCAGATAAGCCAAAACCAGTCTTTCAAATGACTTCATGACCACAGATGTTAGAGCCACAGGTCTGTAGTCATTAAGTCCAGTAATTTTGGGTTTCTTTGGGACGGGGATGATGGTGGAGCGTTTGAAGCATGAGGGGACTTCGCACAGCTCCAGAGATCTGTTGAAGATCTGTGTGAAGATGGGGGCCAGCTGGTCAGCACAGATTTTTAGGCAGGCTGGTGACACACCGTCTGGGCCTGGTGCTTTCCTTCTTTTGTTCTTCCTGAAGACCTGGCGCACCTCATCTTCGCTGATCTGAATTGCAGGTGTGGGGGAGACGGGGGTTGCTGGAGGTGTGAATGGTTGTGTGAATGGTTGTGTGGAGAGGTGTTCAGGGCGGGTGTGGGGTGTTTTTTCAAACCTACAATAGAACTCGTTCAGACCGTCTGCCAGGTGTTGATTCTCCAGAGTGCTGGGGGATGGTGACTTGTAATTGGTGATTTCTTTCATACCTTTCCACACTGAAGCAGAATCACTGGAAGAGAATTTTTTCCTTAGCTTGCCGGAATAATTCCTCTTTGCCACTCTGATCTCCTTTTCCAGTGTGTATTTGGCCTGTTTATACAAGACTTTATCCCCCTTTCTGTAAGCATCTTCTTTGGCCTGACGGAGTTGTCTGAGTTTTGCAGTGAACCATGGTTTGTCGTTGTTGTAAGTTAGATGAGTCTTGGTAGGAATGCACATATCCTCACAGAAACTGATGTAAGATGTTACAGTCTCTGTGAGCTCATCCAGATCATTTGCGGCAGATTCAAAAACAGTCCAATCAGTAAGGTCGAAACAGGCTTGTAAATCCCACTCTGTTTCATTAGTCCATCTTTTAACAGTTCTTAATACAGGTTTTCCAGATTTGAGTTTCTGCCTGTAGGTCGGTATAAGATGAACCAAACAGTGATCAGAGAGTCCTAGAGCTGCCCGTGGGACAGAGTGATATGCATCCTTTATCGCTGTGTAGCAGTGATCCAATATATTACTGTCTCTGGTGGGACATGTAACATGCTGTCTGTATTTTGGCAGTTCACGGGAGAGATTTGCTTTATTAAAGTCCCCGAGAATGATTAAAACAGAGTCCGGGTGTTGTTGTTCTGTCTCTGTGATCAGATCAGCTAGTTTCTGTAAAGCTGAGCTCACGTGCGCTTGCGGAGGAATGTAAACACTCACCAGAATGAACGAGTGAATCTCCCGCGGCGAGTAGAAAGGCTTACAGTTAATGAAGAGCGTTTCTAGATCTGAACAGCACATCTTCTTTAACACAGTTACATCTGTACACCACCTCTCATTGATGTAAAAGCACGTCCCGCCGCCGCGTGATTTCCCCGTTGATTCTGCCTCCCGATCCGCTCTAAACAGCTGAAAGCACGGAAGATGTAACGCGCTGTCCGGAATGGCGTCGTTCAGCCAGGTTTCCGTGAAACACAGAGCAGCAGAGTTTGAAAAGTCCCTGTTTGTCCGGGAGAGCAGAAGGAGTTCGTCCGTTTTGTTGGGTAGAGAGCGGAGATTCGCGAGATGGATGCTAGGCAACGCCGTTCTAAATCCACGCTGTCTGAGCTTCACGAGCGCGCCGGCTCGCTTCCCCCGTCTGCGCGTCCTGAAGCGTTTGACCAGAGCTACAGCTCCGCCAACAACAATGTCCAGCAAAACGTCCGAATAATCAAAAACCGGTAAAAGATTCTGTGGTGTGTTCTGCCGAATGTTCAGCAGATCATCCCTAGTAAAACTGATGGTGTTTGAGAAACAAAAAACAGGAAAAACGAACAAAAACAGTACAAACACTGAAGAGCGAAGCACAGTAGCTGCCATCTGCGGCGCCATCTTAGATCATCTTAGATCATTTTCAACTGCTTACACACAAAATCTTTACTTGACACACAATTTCTGAAACCTGACACTCAAACACCAGAAGCACACACCAAATCTGCAAAACCATTCACTAATTCTTGGCCTTTGACTCAGTTTTCAATTTCATAAAACACTTTTTGCAAAACACAACACACAATTCTCTATGTAACACACAAAAATCTAACAGGAAGTATGCTGATTTTCTTTTTCAAACACAACCTATCAAAATGTCACATTAATTCATCAGTGCCTCACACTAACTCCTCACTTGTACAAACACTCATTGCTTTACTCAACACCAACCAATCATTACTATAGAATAAGCCTATAAATAGGCCAAAGGTCAAGTTATAGGTTTTGAACAATGGATGCAAACAATGTGCAATACACCCAACCATCTCAGCCACCAACACACACTCACACACACGTACGTTTATTTCTGTGAATTGTGGGGACTTTCCATAGACTTCTATTACTTTTATACTGATCAAACGATATTTTTCATCCCCTAACCCAACCCTAACCCTAAACCTACCCCTTACAGAAAACCTGTTTGCATTGTTACACTTTCAGATAAACATCATTTACTATTTTTATAAATTTTTTCCCCTTGTGGGGACTGCAGGCCGGACCCGCAATGTCAAAAATGTACTATCCTTGTGTCCACAATGTACCATAAATAAGAACACACACACACACACACACACACACACACACACACACACACACCATTCCTTTGGAATAATCACCTTTTTCAAAATTATGTTTGGTTTCTGTCCAACTACATATGGTTGATGTATTTCCTTTCTTTTGTTCTGTGTAATACATAACCACAAATGCTTACAGTAAAAAAAACAAACAAACAAAAAAAAACAGTTTGTTTTCAATCTGCTTTCTTCTTTACCGTGAATTTTCAACATCTCTCTTCCAATTACTTTCAATCTTGTACAGAAATGTACATAGGAGCTAATGAAAGAAGAGCTTTAGGTTTTGAATAACTGTGTGTATATGATGTATCCAAAAATATAATATTATGTCAAAGGTGTTTACAACATAAGATAAATGTTTGCTTTTGAGATGTGTTTGTGATATTTTGAATGCAGTACTTCATTTTGCAAGAGATGTGAGGCATTTTGCATTTTGTGTGTGCAATTATTGGATTTGTGTGTAAAGTTTTGAAAAAAAGAGGCAAAGTTTTGAAGATGTGTGTAAGCAGTTGAAAAAAAAAACTGTAATGAATTCATGAATAATTTGTTAATATTTCGTTGATTATTAATGAGTAATTTGTTCATTTTAACTAAAGAGCATCTATAATGTAGATTTAATTAGGTTCATATAAATCAGATTAAGCTGATTTTAATCCATGTTGCTCTGAATGAAATGGCAGTGAATGAGTGCAGCTGTAGTTGTAGTTTCCTCCTGCAGGTGTCGCTCTGAGCAGAGATACAAACTCAACAAGTCCCATGAGTCTTTGCTCCAGTCAACAGAAGATCAGAATCCTCTCTTCATTCACACATCAACTGACTGCATCCGAGTCAAACACTGCAAACATCAGCACACACTCAATGAGAGGAAGACACAAACAGCTGCTGAAACACTCACATGTAGACCTGATTCTGGTTTACTCTCAAGAAAAATGACTATAGCATTTTGTCAATACAGTAAAGATACTGTTTTATTTGATTTGCAGGAGTATCTCAGAAGTAATTTGCATAATTAGTCATTTTACATAACTTGAGCAAATTCTTCCCACCTGTTGCTTCTAAAAGGTATTTTTTTTTTTTTGCACTTATTTTAGAAAATGCGCCTAATAATTGTTCCTTTTTCTTGGTTTCTCTTGTTTTAGTTGTATTGTAATGCAAACTAGCATGTGTCTTCCCCCATATGAGGAAACTTCATTTCTCTTTTCTCAGTGAAGCGGTCAGAGGTTTTTTCCTCATGTGTCAGTCCAGTGTGAGTCTCGCTGTGAAGACACTTGATGAGAGCCTGAACACAGAAGATCTGAAGCAGCATCACACTCTTCTGCTGGGATTGAGCTCTTCTGGAAACTGGACTTTAGAGAAATGATGCTCATCTTTGGACTGATGCTGCTGCTGCTGCAAACTGCTGCATGTGAGTCACTTTCACATCAAACTCATCTTATGATGCTGATCAGTCAGAGCAATCTCTGAAATAAAAACATTTGTTTTGTGAAATTACATTAAGAGTCTGCAGTGATCTAGGCATAGTCATTCCATGTCAGATCAACCAAATTTCAGAAACTTTTTTCTGAAGAAAGATAAACATGTATAGTGATGAAAGCCAAAATATTAAATGTCATGGATGAATATTTACTGAGTAACCCACTATTTTGTAGAGGGGGGTCAAAATGGCAATTTTTTATTTTTTATTTATTTATTTATTTATTTTTACCTGAGATTCAGAGCCGAATTACAGGGGGGTAAAAATGACTACAGAAAGATGGCAGCATCATAATGTTAATTTTACACAGAGATTGGTAGGTTGATTAGTAAAATATGTTGACTTTAGCAATCTTTGTTACATTATCTACCAATCGTGACCATTAAAAAATGGGGAATGAGCACTTTTCAAGTTTTTTCTCCCAAGTGTAATATCTAAAGAATAAGTTATGCTGAAATTGATAATACGTCTTGTTTCCCTCTATCAAAACAATTGTATATGACATACCTGTTTGAGTGTAAATATATATATATATATATATATATATATATATATATATATATATATATATATATATATATATATATATATATATATATATATTATTTTTCCAAAATTTGCATGCCTGTAACTTGAAGTATTACAGTTATCCTAATATGATCTTAGGTTCTGGTTCTTAAGAAACTTTTCGGTAACACTTTCTATGAAGCCTGTATTTATAATACATTATAAAGGTATTCTTAAGGCATTATCATGAATGCATAATGCATTATAAATAACTTTATAATATGTTGTATCATCTCATGAAGATTCATAAGAACAGTTTTAATGTATTATAATAGTTACTTATTTGTGGTTATAGCTTTTAAGAGTATGATGATTTATAACACACAATGAACACGATCCATCCACTTAAGTTACAATGGATTATATTTCTCATAGTTATAATGTATTATAAGTCTAATATCTTGCCACCTTACTTATGTTACTTTACTTAAAGGAGACAAAGACCACTTATAAGTAATAATAATAACAATGATATTTTTTTTCTCTCAAACAGCCATAAGATCAGATATCAGATCAAATGAATGTGTAAAATGACACATTTGCTTTGAACTTTTTTTTTTTAAATATAATTTCAGTTTGATTATTTTGGCACCCTTTAGACAGCTATTGATAAGTAACTCTGCAGCTACATGTAAACTAGCAGTCATGAGAGTATTAGTAGTGTGTCTGCTGAATATACTGTATGCTAACACTTTAATTTGATGCGAACATTCTACCTACCCTACCTAAGTCTACTAATACAATTAGTTTTATATATATATATATATATATATATATA
This sequence comes from Spinibarbus caldwelli, assembly GCA_039654775.1. Lineage (NCBI taxonomy): Eukaryota > Metazoa > Chordata > Actinopteri > Cypriniformes > Cyprinidae > Spinibarbus > Spinibarbus caldwelli. Next base: position 1,873,715 of record CM077247.1, on the reverse strand, counting down.
TAGATGTAGATATATATAAACATTGTACTCAAGAGATGTAGTAAGGTACTTGCAGATCTTAAATAAGCAATGTCAAGCTATGATATAGCCCATTATAATTGAAGTAGATTTAATATGGTGTTTATTGTGTGTTATACATAATCATACTCTTAAAAGTTATAACAACAAATACGTAAGTACTATAATGTATTATAATTGTTGTTATGATTATTCATGAGATTTTATAACACATTATAAGGCTTTTTATCATGCATTATGCATTCATTATAATGCCTTAAGAATACCCTTATAATGTATTATAAATACAGGCTTCATAGAAAGTGTTATCAACTTTTCTTTTGAAATCTTCATTTTTAAGACAGTGAATGGTTTAATCCCGGAGATATTGAGATCCCAGTGCAGCTCCATATCCAAATTGTTGTATTCATTGTAAATGGTCAATAACCAAATGTGGTTTTGTGTTTATCTAATCATCACTGTTGACACAGTCAAATATGGAAATAATAACAGTAACCCAGGGTTTAGGAGTGTACAGTGTGACACGTCAGACTATGAATGACCAGGATTAAATGTTAACTCTAGGTAAAGCATGGACAGTGTGAAATGTAAAATAAGATTACTCAGGATCCCATTTACCTGGGGTTTAGAATTACCCAGTGTTAATTACCTTAAATGTTTGAGGTTTTATCAGCGATTTTGCCAAATATGCCCTTTACCAGTAGTACTACTTGATCAGAATATGCTTCAAATTAAATAACAATAAAAAATAAAAATAAATTCAAATAATTAATCTAGGTGTGTCACGGATTACACGGGAGACGGAGACCAGGAACAGGGAGACGTAGAATAAATCAAACAAAGTCTTTACTTGAAATCAAAACAGGAACGTACAACACAGGCAGGGAACATCCACATGACAGACAGAGGTGACGATTAATACTCGACAGGAAACACAGGGCAGAACACACTATAAATACACAACGTAACTAGATAATTAAACACACACAGCTGGACAATAATTAACTAATAAACACAGGAACAGGAAACTAACCAAATATGGGCATACAAGAGGAAGGGGAACACAAGACACACAAGACAATCCTGACATGACGCCACCCCTCTGAAGGTGCGTCCTCGCGCCATATACCATCCAATGGGGAGGGGGGGGTGGGCGCTCTGGAGGCCATGGCGGTGCAGGGAGCTCAGGAGGCCATGGCGGTGCAGGGAGTTCAGGAGGCCGTGGCAATGCAGGGAGCTCAGAAGGCCGTGGCGGGTCAGGGAGTTCAGGAGGCCGTGGCGGTTCAGGGAGTTCAGGAGGCCATGGCGGTGCAGGGAGCTTAGGAGGCCATGGCGGTGCAGGGAGCTCAGGAGACCATGGCGGTGCACGGATTACATGGGAGATGGAGACCAGGAACGTGGAGACGTAGAATAAATCAAACAAAGTATTTCCTTGAAATCAAAACAGGAACGTACAACACAGGCTGGGAACATCCACATGACAGACAGAGGTGACGATTAATACTCGACAGGAAACACAGGGCAGAACACACTATAAATACACAACATTACTAGATAATTAAACACACATAGCTGGACAATAATTAACTAATAAATACAAGAACAGGAAACTAACCAAATATGGGCTTACAAGAGGAAGGGGAACACAAGACAATACTGACAAGGTGAGGCAAATCTTGGTTTATTGATGTGAATACAATGTGTGGTGAAAGAAACCACTTTTCCCTATGAGGCGTGGGATTTGTTTCAAGCATGTTATGATGCTGCATATCTGAACTCTTGATAGCTTCAGAAGCTGTTAAAATGAACAAATTCCTTTCTTCCAAATATCCCTGAAACTGATTCAAATATAGAATCTTATAAATAGACTACAGAGAGAAAGGTAATGTGCCTCAATTTGACCATTTCAGTGCATTTTTAAGCACTCCGACAGGTCTGTTTTATACATATTTTGATAGAGGGAAACAAAATACAATTATAATTTCAACATTATTTCTTCTGCATACATTGTTCCTTAAATTAAATAAGTATCGGCTGTATACAAACAAGTGGCCAACATTTGGTTTTTAACCACTGAAAATTGGTAATAGTCAACAATCTGGACATGGAGCCTCATTGAGACCCCCATATCTCTGGGCCTGAATGATATAGGGTCTTGAAAATGAAGATTCTAAAAGAAAGAAGTTTATTAAGAACTAGAATCTAAAATCCTATTGTGATATCTTTAATACTTCCTGAGTTATAGGCACGCAAACTTTGGAAAAATAATATTTATGACACTCAGACAGGTATGTTCCTGTCTGTTGTTTTGACAGAAAGAAACGAGATACCTGTTTCACTCAAGATCTCTAGTTTCAACATTATTTGTTCTTCAAACATTCTTCTTTAAAAGAAAAGAAGCGTTATATTTTTGCAAAGTGACCCGCATTTGGTTTTTGACCACTGAAAATGTGTACAATTTAATGATTTACTCCTGGAGCCATATTGAAATTCCAATATCTCTGACACTGAACCATATAGGGCCTTAAAAATTAAAATGCCAAAACGAAAGTTTGTTAAGACTCAATATCTAAAAGGGAATTAAGATGTCCTTAATGCTTGAGTTACAGGCATGTAAACTTTGGAGAAAAAACTTGAAAAGTGCTCTTTCCCCATTTTTGAATGGTCACCATTGGCACATAATGTGACAAAGTCAACAGATTTTACTAATCAACCTACCAATCTCTGTGTAAAAATAACATTATGATGCTGCCATCTTTCTGAAGTCTACAAAAAAGTGGATTACTCAGTAAATATTCATCCACGGCATTTCAAATTTTGGCTTTCGTCACTATACATGAGTATCTTTGTTCAGAAAAAATATTAGCAAAATCAAAACTTTGAGCCGGGGACCTCTGGTTGAGCTGACACAGAATGACTCAAATGCAGTTTTTTTAAAAATAGTTCTGTATAGTATGGACTATTCATCAAATAATGTATGTCCATTAAATATAATGTCGGAAAGATCAAGAGATTATTAATTAAAGGTGCATTAAGCAATATTTGAAAAATGCTTTTGACCACAGTCAAGCCCCACAGTGAGTAATTATAATTGATACCTATTTTGAAGCAAATAAAGCAATATCAGAGTTTCATTTGGATTTCATTTGGGGTGCACCTTTTCAAAAGGAGCTAGTATGTACCCTTTAGACAAAAATATGTACACTTTAGATAATAATATGTACCTTTAAGGTACTAGTAAAATACACCATTTAGAGGTAAATAAAATACCGCCCCAGTGACAGCTTAGTGTGGACATTACATCCCAATTCTTTACATCACAATCCATCCCATTCTGAATTCTTTCATATAAAGCCAAGGAAAGAATAACAAACTGAACGGACATTAACTGAAGGATGTGCTCAAGATTACCAGAGGCTAATTTGGTTCACTAATAAGCCATGTTGCTTTTAGACATATAACATGTTATTAATGCGTTGTTTTTTTTTTTTGTCAAATCGATCAAGTTTTAGAAGCTTCCCTTGCTCAAATGTGTTGATTTTGATAATATTTTTCTGTTGAAAGACAAACAAATAGTGATGAATCCCAGAATATTAACTGCATCTATGAATGTTTATGGGATAATCAACTATTTTATAGAGGGGGGTCAAAATGACAATTTTCACCTGAGATTTATTTATTTTTTTATATTTTTACTATTATATACTATTGTAGGTAGGTCTATCAGTAAAATCTATTGACTTCAACAAACTTTTTGTATTATATGACAATAGTGAGGGTTCAAAAATAGGGAAAAGCACTTATGCATGCTTATAACTTAAGAAGTACTAAATATATCTTAATTTCCTTTTAGATTTTGTTTCTCAACAAACTTTTGGGTATCTTCATTATTAAGGCCCTACATGGTTTAATTCCAGAGATAGACAGATCTCAGTGTGGCTCCACGAGTAAACTGTTAAACTGTACACAGAATTATGTAAAACTGCACCTGCTTTCTTACTTGCTAAACGAAACTGACTCACATGCTTAAATGAATAAATTACTCCATAGCAGACAGTTCTTGACTCTCTCGATAATGTTTGTGTATATACAATCATGGTGTACAGGGACACAGGACTTGTGTATGGAGTTCTATAGCCGACAGTTCATCGCTCTCTATAACGTATTTGTGTATATACAATCAAACAAATCAAACAAATACGTAAGTACTATAATGTATTATAATTATTGTTATGAGATTTTTATAACACATTATAAGGTTTTTTATCATGCATTATGCATTAATTATAATGTTTTAAGAATACCCTTATAATGTATTATAAATACGGGCTTCATAGAAAGTGTTACCAACTTTTCTTTTGAAATCTTCATTTTTAAGACAGTGAATGGTTTAATCCCGGAGATATTGAGATCCCAGTGCAGCTCCATATTCAAATTGTTGTACTCATTGTAAATGGTCAATAACCAAATGTGGTTTTGTGTTTATCTAATCATCACTGTTGACACAGTCAAATATGCAAATAATAACAGTAACCCAGGGTTTAGGAGTGTACAGTGTGACACGTCAGACTATGAATGACCAGGATTAAATGTTAACTCTAGGTAAAGCATGGACAGTGTGAAATGTAAAATAAGATTACTCAGGATCCCATTTACCTGGGGTTTAGAATTACCCAGTGTTAATTACCTTAAATGTTTGAGGTTTTATCAGCGATTTTGTCAAATATGCCCTTTAGCAGTAGATACTACTTGATCAGAATATGCTTCAAATTAAATAACAATAAAAAATAAAAAATAAATTCTAATAATTAATCTAGATAAGGCAAATCTTGGTTTATTGATGTGAATACAATGCATGGTGAAAGCAACCACTTTTCCCTATGAGGCGTGGGATTTGTTTCAAGCATGTTATAATCCTGCATATCTGAACTCTTGATAGCTTCAGAAGCTGTTAAAATGAACAAATTCCTTTCTTCCAAATATACCTGAAACTGATTCAAATATAGAATCTTATGAATAGACTACAGAGAGAAAGGTAATGTGCCTCAACTTGACCATTTCAGTGCATTTTTAAGCACTCCGACAGGTCTGTTTTATACATATTTTGATAGAGGGAAACAAAATACAATTATAATTTCAGCATTATTTCTTCTGCATACATTGTTCCTTAAATAAGTATCGGCTGTATACAAACAAGTGGCCAACATTTGGTTTTTAACTACTGAAAATTGGTAATAGTCAACAATCTGGACATGGAGCCTCATTGAGACCCCCATATCTCTGGGCCTGAATGATGTAGGGTCTTGAAAATGAAGATTCTAAAAGAAAGAAGTTTATTAAGAACTAGAATCTAAAATCCTATTGTGATATCTTTAATACTTCCTGAGTTATAGGCACGCAAACTTTGGAAAAATAATATTTATGACACTCAGACAGGTATGTTCCTGTCTGTTGTTTTGACAGAAAGAAACGAGATACCTGTTTCACTCAAGATCTCTAGTTTCAACATTATTTGTTCTTCAGACATTCCTCTTTAAAAGAAAAGAAGCGTTATATTTTTGCAAAGTGACCCACATTTGGTTTTTGACCACTGAAAATGTGTACAATTTAATGATTTACTCCTGGAGCCATATTGAAATTCCAATATCTCTGACACTGAACCATATAGGGCCTTAAAAATGAAAATGCCAAAAGGAAAGTTTGTTAAGACTCAATATCTAAAAGGGAATTAAGATGTCCTTAATGCTTGAGTTACAGGCATGTAAACTTTGGAGAAAAAACTTGAAAAGTGCTCTTTCCCCATTTTTGAATGGTCACCATTGGCACATAATGTGACAAAGTCAACAGATTTTACTAATCAACGTACCAATCTCTGTGTAAAAATAACATTATGATGCTGCCATCTTTCTGAAGTCTACAAAAAAGTGGATTACTCAGTAAATATTCATCCACGGCATTTCAAATTTTGGCTTTCCTCACTATACATGAGTATCTTTGTTCAGAAAAAATATTAGCAAAATCAAAACTTTGAGCCGGGGACCTCTGGTTGAGCTGACACGGAATGACCCAAATGCAGTTTTTTTTAAAAATAGTTCTGTATAGTATGGACTATTCATCAAATAATGTATGTCTATTAAATATAATGTCAGAAAGATCAAGACATTATTAATTAAAGGTGCATTAAGCAATATTTGAAAAATGATTTTGACCACAGTCAAGCCCCACAGTGAGTCCCAAAACACACTTGCAGCCAATCAGCAGTAAGGGGCGCGTCTAGTAATGATAGGGAGAAGAGAGCGCTAAGTGAGTGCACAGGACGGATATTAGCAGATCAGCTATAGAGAGAGATAGTAGATAAAAAAGAGGGAAATATTGGAGGAACAAAACATTAAAAAGAAGGGTTACAATCAGCCATGAAGTAGGACTCGTTTAAATATCAGAGCAATGTCATCTTCCACGTGAAATGGAGCTAAACCATTCAAGTGTTAAAACACACAATACTACCAAACACATTCGACCTGAATTACCATAGTAACACACATTGCTTTCACTTATTCATAGGCATAGCAGATTCCACCATCATTGTTGCCAGGGTTGTGTACATACGTGTTGGGCGGAGATATCAAAATAGGGGCGAGGTTCTGTTGGGGTATAGATATATTTGTTTTGGGGCTTTCGAATATCAAATATCGTTTGGCAAAATTTGCTTAGTGCCCCTTTAAGAGAGAAATGTCACAATACAATGGGATTGAACAGAAAGTGCAGGACAATTTATGTATTATCAGATTAAAGCATGTTAACATGCATAAAGTGTTTGTAGACAGTGAAAGCATAATAGTTTATTTTTAATAAAAATCAATATTTAGATTTGCTTTTTGACTGAGGGCATACAATCTAGCTGATATTCAAATGTTAAAATTTTTTAATTAAAATGAACGTTTTATTTTAATTTGTGATGTCTGTAGATTTTGGTTACATATCATTGTGTGTGTGTGTGTGTGTGTGTGTGTGTGTGTGTTTGTTCTTCAGGTCTGGAGTTAAACTGCAGGTTTGGTCAGTCTGATCCCTGTTACACAGCTCTGGGACACAAACTCAATCTGCTGATGGTGGACGCTAGTGAATATGACCTGAAGATACAAAAGAGAATAAACAACACAAAAGATGATCCAGTTTGTAGACTAAAATATAGCAGGATGAGGGAATGTGATCTTTTTAATAACAGAACTGAAGTGACAGTCATCAATGGGACTGTGATAATAAACCGTGTGATCAGAGCAGATTCAGGGAATTACACATTAACACTCTCTCATCGCTCAGATGGCACAGAAACATCTAGAGATCTTCAAGTGATTGTTGAAGGTACAGAAACTCTCTCATCAGACTCATTCCAATCTCATGTTCTCCAAAGACCTCACTCTCATGCAAATGAATCAGCTGTCACATCAGAGGACATGGTTTTCAGAGACAAAATGTATTAAGTTCCTACACTTTCAGAAATATATAGATGAAAAAAATTATTACCATTTACTAAAATAGACACTTTACAATTATGCCAGGTGTATTTATTAACATTTTTATGTTTTTTTTTTTTAATTTATAAAAGTTGTAATTTACTGAACCATGCTTGGGACAGTCACACCATAGGACAATTTTGACATTTGACTCAAAGATTAAAAAAATCGAATAACACTGCAGCTTTTTTAACTACAGTTTCATGTAGGACGAAGAAATGTTTAATGATTTACAGCATTTTAAATAACGACAATATTAATTATATTCAGTTTTATCTTGTGGGACAGTGAAAATGCCATGTCACGTCACATATATATATATATATATATATATATATATATATGTGTGTGTGTGTGTGTGTGTGTGTGCACACTTTGGAAAACAGCATGCGAGTAACAAATCAAGTTCTGTTTCTCTTCTTGTTGTGGTTTAAAATCGCTTGCATGTGTGCTGAACTGTGGTGCCTGGTCCGTACGTATCACAGATCAACTGCGATCTGTTTAACCCCTAATATATATGACAAATCAGAACAATCATTCATTTACTAATTGAACATTTACATTTACATTTACATTTAGTCATTTTGCAGACGCTTTTATCCAAAGCGACTTACAATTGGGGAATACATAAAGCGATTTGGCTTGAAGAGGCAATCAGACAGAGGAAGTGCTCGTAACAACAAGTCTCAGGCATTGTTCAAATAAGTACAAGCTAGAAAGGAAAGGAATAAATAAAGAGAAAGAAAGTTTTTTTTTTTTTGTTTTTTTTTTAAAGTTTAGGATGAAGTCAAGTAGTGCTGAAAGAGATGAGTTTTCAGTTGTTACTTGAAGATTGATAGGGATCCAGCATTCCAGATAGGGGTGGGAAGATCATTCCACCAGCCAGGAATGGTGAATGAGAATGTTCTGGAGAGTGATTTTGAGCCTCTCTGTGATGGTACCACGAGGCGTCGCTCACTAGCAGATCTCAGACTTCTGGAGGGGGTGTACATTTCACACAAACAAACATTTCACCCTAAAATCAAAAGAAATTATTTTTTGCACAAGGACTATTTTACAACCATTTTATTTGCATTGTGATGTTATTTTCATGACAATTAAAACATTTCCATATTCTAAACTTTCTTTACTATAATGTTCTATTTTAATTAGCATAACTTAATGAAGGTAAATTACAGTATGTATACTTTAATTTTTATAATATAATCATTTTATACATATATTCATTATAATATATATATATATATATATATATATATATATATATATATATATATATATTTTGCATTAATGTATCGAGAATTTTTTTCATATTTTTTCATATTTTTTTTTTCCTCATATGTCAGCAATAATATTTGAGGAGTAAATTTTACAATTCAAAAGTGGCAAAATGAGTCACAATGAGCAAATTTTCAAAAATTAGTTATTTTTATTTTTACATTAAAAGACCTTCAAATTGATATATGATTTGTTGGAATCGGACGAAAAATGTCTGAGCTACAGACGTTTGAAGTCAATAGAGTCAGCAAAGTCTATTCTGAGAAAAACAGAGTTAAAGGTTTCTGAAGGTTCCAAAGCAAAATCACCGAGCAGCATTGCATCTTTACCTCCAATTCTTTTCTTAATGATAATTACTATATTAATAATCACAATATAGCCATTTTTTAATTTGATCTTTGTTATTATAAATAAGAACAGATGCCTAAAAAAAAAAAAAAACACTAGAACAAATATAAGAAAGAAACAAATAGTGCATTACTTTTTTTCATTTTATATCTTAACAAAATAATTCAAGCAAGAAAAACAATCAAATGTAAAAATCACTTTAGGGTGTTCATTACAAATAAATGGATTATTAAAACTACAAAAGCAGTTCAATTAAGAGCAGCGATCTTTTCTTTTATTGTTAGATTATCATTAATGAGACAGGCGGCCTATATATTAATACTTACTGTACTGCACGCATCTAATATAATGTTACACATCAGATGTTTTCCCCAACAGTCCCCTAAACATTCACTTAAGACATAACTGATTATGTTTGCATGAATAGCCTACTTAAATACTGTAATTCTGTGTATACGGTATGTGTATATTTATGTGCACGATTCATATATCATTCAGCGGCAGCGCAAGAAGCGAGCAGAGAAAAAGGTACTCCTCTTAGAAATGTACAAATAAAGATAATTTTAGATGTTCAGTTACTATTTGGAGCATTGGGATTGCTAGATGAAGGCTTAATGAGCACATTTTTGTGAAAACCTAAAATTCCACCAAAAATTTTCACTTTTTTTGTCTGTAGCTCAAAATTAGCCTGTGCGCATTCACACTCATTTTGCCAGCACAGGTCACATTTATATTATTGCTACTTGCAGTTTTGAACTAAAAGTGACCTGGAATATGTCCTTGGCTTTATGAGATCTGGCTACTTAATTCCTCAAAATGATAAATTATCTCTGCAGTAATTAATATTAAGAGAGAAAGCAGGTGATTCTTCGCTGATGTTTTATTACAGGACCAGCTACTGCAGCTGTGACCTCTAGTTCGACCTCTACAGTGACCAGCAGCACAAAGACATCAGAATATGGTACGAGTTCCTCATCAGCTGGTACAAATCAAACCCTCACCTCACCTCACCCCCAATCTAGCCCTGAAGAATTTCCGTGGATGTGTCAGTTTTGAGCTACAACAAATACTGTGAATTACAAATAAACCCAAAAATAATTATGGCAGTGAGGGATCTACAGGGATCTTCTGTAATGTGTTTAATTAAATGTGCTGTTAATTGCATGAGGTTGGTAAAGTTGTTCTTGTTGCTGTTGCAGTTGGTATGAATGAACACTTCGAAGCAGTTTTGGAGTTTGATTTAAATTTGTTTTTCTTCCATCGTTTTAGTCTATCTGATTGCTTTGGGCTGCGTTGCTGTGATCCTGATTCTGCTTTTCATCACCATATGTTACATTTACAAGAAGAAGCAGCTCAATTCAACACCAGGTCAGTTCGTTTTAAATCTGTAGTTCATATACTAACTGATGAAGGTTAAAATGTAGTACTATTCTATGCAAGCGGCAATTAAAGAGCCAAACACATGGGTTATTATGCCTTAAAATGCTGAGAATATTTGTAGCTTATATGTTAAATGTGCTGCTTATATTTGTTTGGTCATTGCACTCCCTTACAAACAGCTTTAAAGACAATTACACCAAATGTAGAAACATTATAGATGTGGTGAAAATGATCTGAGCCAGTTTTGGTGGAGATTTGACAAACTTTCTATGGTTAAAATTGTTTCAAAATAGCAGAAAGGCTTTGAACCAGTATTATTCCTCAAGCATCATGAATATATGGACAGAAAAATCTTTAGTTTTAACCAGATTATTTGATTTAATAATGATTTTTGATCATTTATTTTTGGCTAGTAGTACTCAAGTATGATCACAGTATGAGTAGGAAGCTTAAGGTCATTTGGCCTTATTCATGAAACATGAGCATAATTAATTTTTTATGTAAATTATTCATAAAGCTGTTGTGATTCACAAACGTGTTTGTATTTTCATATTGTTAGTTGGTTTGAAAAAATGTACACCAGCTCCCAACATGTGAAACGCGTATTGAAACATTTAAATGTTTAGTGTTCTTTTGACACCGCATTTTAACACTATTTACCATAATAACATAAAATTACAAATTAATTAGTTAACCAGTTAGTTAAATGTGAAAATAAATTGTCAATTATAAATGTGCACACATGCACGCCTTGTTTACAAACTCAATGTTACCCACAATTTACTCATATATTTACAAAAGTTTTATGAATGAGATCCAATAAATCAAAGATTGGTGAATATATGACCTCACTTTCTGTATTCTTTCCTTGCTTGTTTCTCAATGTGTTACATGCAAACAGTCTGATATGTGAAAAACAGTTAAGCGGCATGATCTGTTATAAAGCTAGTTTTGAAGCCAATACTTTATTGACTGAAATATGAAATTGTAGTTGATCTGTTGTTATTGTCAGTGTTTTCCCATCAGCCACTGCTGGAGATACGGAGCTCACATACGCTGATATCTCTAATGAGAAAAAGAGATAAAAGAATAAAGGTGTAACGTGAAGTCAGTCTCGATATACAGGTGAGTTAGAACAGACAAGTTTATTGAACAGGATGGAGATGACCAAAGAACTGGTGAGTATTTCAGACTTTGAGTCTTTAATGGAATAGAGGATGATACTGACAGTTATATTCTTGATTACAGGGGTGCGTTTCCCAAAAGCAACCATGGTCGCAAGTTCTGTCATCACCAATAGAGTTCAAATGGAACTTACAACCATAGTTAGCTAACGATGCTTTTGGGAAACGCACCCCAGGTCGGATGGAGATGGTGAGGATCGTGGGGTTTCCAGTAGCTGGTATAACGGAGCTGGATGCAGGTAAGTAGATGGAGCACACACACACACAGACAGGAATACACGAGGGGAACACAGGAGATCAAGGATTCGTGGAACAACAGGTAAGTAATTCAGCATAGGTTTGAGTCCTTTTCCACTTGGGAGACCAGACGATGTGGTTGTCTGAACTGTGTATTCTTATAGTGCTGTTTGGGTGATTGATGAATGACAGTCAGGTGTGTGTGATTAGTATTGCAGTGACTGTGAGCGCTGATAGGTGGGAGAGACTGGCGTGTCCATGACAGAATCCCCCACTCCACGGCCCACTCCTGAGGGCCGAAGATACTGACGTCGTGGTGGGCGACCCCTACTGCGTGGAGCTGGATCATGAGGATGGGAGGCATGGAATTCCGTCAACAGATTGGAGTCGAGGATGTCATCCCTTGGAACCCATGATCTTTCCTCGGGGCCATACCCTTCCCAGTCTACGAGGTACTCCAATCTGCCACCACGACGTTGGGAACTCAGAATCTCCCTTACTGAGTATGTTGTTCCGTCTTCCAGCACCATCGGGAGAGGGGGTTCGTCTGTAGTGCCAGGCTCTGTGGAAACAGGGAGAACAGGTGTGTGATAGGGTTTGAGCATTGAAACATGGAATGTGGGGTGAATCCTGTATTGTGATGGAAGTTTGAGTTCATACGCAACTGGGTTGATTTGCCGGATGACGGGGAAGGGACCAATTTACCTGGGACTCAGCTTCTTACAGGGGAGGCGCAACTGGATGTCCCGAGTGGAGAGCCATACTTCTTGTCCTGGCTGGAAGGTGGGAGCGGGGCCTCTCCAGACATTCGCATGGTGTTTATGGTGTCTTACTGCCCGCTGTAGATGTTTGTGTGCTGAGTCCCAGACCCTCTCACTCTCCTGGAACCAATGGGTGACGGAGGGAACCTCTGAAGGTTCCCCTGACCAGGGGATCAGAGGTGGCTGATAGCCGAGTACACACTGGAATGGAGTGAGATTTGTGGAGGGTTGTCGGAGGGAGTTCTGTGCGTACTTGGCCCAGGCAAGGAACCGGTTCCAGGAGTTCTGGTGTCCATGGTAGAAGGTACGGAGGTATCGGCCTATCTCCTGGATCTTTCGTTCCGTTTGTCCATTGCTCTGTGTGTGATATCCTGAAGATAGCCTGATGGTCACACCTAGGAGTGAACAGAAAGCTCTCCATACACGTGAGATAAACTGCGGACCTCTATCAGATACGATCTCTTCAGGAATGCCAAAATTACGGAAGACATGATTAAACAGTACCTCCGCAGTTTCCATTGCTGTTGGGAGTCTTCTCAGAGGAACCAGCCGGCAGGCTTTTGAAAATCAGTCCACAGCAACCAGGATGCCAGTGTTGTTGTCAGATGCAGGGAGGTCCGCGACAAAATCTACTCCTAGGTGTGACCATGGACGCTGGGAACAGGGAGAGGTAGGAGTTTGCCAGTAGGTAAGTGGCGAGGTGTTTTAGCTATGGCACATTCCCGGCGTCCTCTCACGTACCTTCTGATGTCATTCGCCATTCCAGGCCACCAGAAGCGATCTTTCAACAGTGAGAGGGTTTGATTGGTCCCAGGATGACCAGTGCCCAGGGAGGTGTGCGCTGAATGAATGAGAGGTGTTCGTTGACTGCGGGGAACATAGATGTGACTTGGGGGACACCCCGGCAGAGAGGAATCGGAGACATTGGCTGCTGCAGTGTCGTTGTCTAGGGTCCATTGAATCAGGCTAACAATGAGCTCAGTGGGGATGATAGTCTCTGGATTCTCGGACTGTTCGTCCGGAGTATGAAGTCTTGACAGAGCATCTGCTTTGGTATTTTTCGCCCCGGGACGATAGGAAATGGTAAAATTAAACTGGATAAAAACAAAGCCAACCTGGCTTGTCTAGGGTTTAATCTCTTTGCCTCACGGAGATATTCAAGATGCCGGTGACCAGTATAGATCACAAAGGGATGACGAGCTCCTTCAAGCCAGTGTCTCCATTCCTCCAGGGCAAGCTTGATGGCGAGTAGTTCTCTACTTCCGATGTCATAGTTTTGCTCCGCCGAGGTTAATTTCCGGGAGAAGAAGGCACATGGATTGAGTCGAGGTGGGTTCCCCTGCTGCTGTGATAGAACAACTCCTACTCCTGATGTGGAGGCGTCGACTTCAACGATGAATGGTCTCTTTGGATCGGGATGCACCAGGAGTGGAGACGTGGTGAAAGCCTCTTGGAGTTTCTTCATGGCTGTGGTGGCTTCTGAGTTCCAGAACAGAGACTTGGGCTTGCCTTTCAATAGATTTGTTAGTGGTGTACTGATGGAACTGTAGTTCAGAATCGTAGAATCGACGATAGAAGTTGGAAAAACCTAGGAATTGTTGGAGTTCTTTAATGGTGGATGGAATGGGCCAGGTCTTGATCGCTTCCACCTTCCTCTCGTCCATCTTGATGCCATGAGCACTGATGTGATCACCCAGGAACTGGATGGAAGGTGCATTTCTCAGCCTTGAGGTATAATTGATGCTCACGGAGCCATTGGAGGACCTCCGAAACATGCTGGCAATGTTCGGCCTCGTTCCAGGAGTACACTAGGATGTCGTCGATGTAAACCAGCACAAAGCGGTGGAGGTACTCCCGGAACACCTCATTCATGTAGCCCTGGAATATGGAGGGGGCGTTAACTAGACCATACGGCATCCCCAGATATTCATAGTGTCCTGTGGGTGTCACGAAGGCAGTCTTCCACTCGTCCCCCTCACGTATCCGGATGAGGTTATAAGCACTCCGGAGGTCCAGCTTAGTGAAGATTTTGGCTCCACAAAGCTGTTCCAGAGCGGATGGGACGAGAGAAAGGGGATATCTGTACTTGATGGTGATTTTATTGAGTGATCGATAGTCAATACAAGGCCTCAAGCCTCCGTCCTTCTTTGCCACAAAGAAAAAGCTGGAAGCAGCAGGGGACGTGGACGATTGGATGTATACTTGTTGTAGAGCCTCAGAAATGTACTCCTCCATGGCCTTCTGTTCGGGAATGGAAAGTGAGTAGATTTTACCTTTGGGCACTGGTTCATCAGGGAGAAGGTCGATGGCACAGTCCCATGGTCTGTGAGGTGGTAATTTCAAGGCTCGTTTCGGGCAGAATACGTCGCTGAAATGGGTGTAGTCGGTGGGAATGTCAATGGAGCGATTTTCAAGGGGACTTTCAATGGGTGTGGAATTTACTGGAAGTACTGGAACGGATTTGACCGGTTTGGGGAATTCTGGGAAACAGTCTGGAAAGCAGTCGTTACCCCACTTCAGAATCTCTCCGGTGGACCATGAGATAGATGGGTTATGGGAAACGAGCCATGGGCGCCCCAACACTATTCCAGTGGTGGATTCCTCCAGAACCAACAAACAGATCTCCTCCTTGTGGAGCTGACCGACTTGTAACCAGATGGGACCCACACAGTATCGAACTTTTCCTCTAACCAGGGGCTTGCCTGTTATTGACTGGATCTTGTACAAGACGTCGTTGAGTCTCTTCTTGAGTTGGAGTTGGTTACATAAGTCGGTGGAGATGAAGTTGCCGGCTGACCCAGAGTCGAGAAGGACATGGACAGAAACACAGTGAAGAGGAGTTGTAATCTGAACAGTAGTGGTTAGAGGTTTTATATTTACTGAGGAGGTAGCAACCACACTCACCACGGGTTGTGGAGGATGAGTAGGACATGTTCTGATTACATGTCCGTCTTTGCCACAGTACAAGCATAATCCCTGAGTCAGCTGGCGTCGACGTTCAGCTGAAGTGAGTTGGGCAGTATCGATCTGCATGGGTTCGGGGTTTGGTTCTGGAGAGCTGGGATATTCTGACTGTCGGAGAAAGATAGCGGGATTTTGGCACAAATGCCCCTCCATACAGTCAAGAATCCGATTGGCAACCCGGATGGAGAGTTGAATGAAACACTCTAGCCCCATGGTGTCATCATAGGCAGAGAGATACAACCGCAATGAGGGCTCTAATCCTTGACGGTAAGTGGTCAACAGGAAGCGTTCGTTCCAACCACTAGATGCTGCTAAGGTGCGGAAATGGAGAGCATAATCTTGAATAGACTTCTGTCCTTGTTTTAAATGATACAACTGCTCACTAATGGAAGTGTCTCCGGCGGCTCATCCGAAAACCTCTCAGAAATGAGTAAAGAACGCACCTAGACTTTGTGTGGCCGGTCCGTTCTGGTGCCACAATAACTCCGCCCATTGAAGTGCTCGACCTGTTAACAGGGTTAGAACATAAGCAATTTTAGTTCTCTCTGTGGGAAAACGATGCGGTTGCATCTCTAGGGCGAGCGAACACTGCATGAGAAAACCATTGCATTCATCCGCAGAGCCAGAGTAGGGCGCTGGATTGATCATGGGACTGGCTGTGTAGATCGGAGCCGAAGAAGAGCTACTGGGTGCGGAAGCCGGTGCTGGTGCAGGTGCAGTGGTGGTGGTTTGACTGAGAACTCTTTTCATAGCATCCACTAGCTCCTGGAATGGATCGGGGTCTGTTTGATTCATGATGGTATGGTCTGGTCTTCTGTAACGGGAAGTCAGACTCGATACACAGGTGAGTTAGAATCAAATAGACAGGTTTATTGAACAGGATGGAGATGACCAAAGAACTGGTGAGTATTTCAGACTTTGAGTCTTTAACGGAATAGAGGATGATACTGACAGTTATATTCTTGATTACCAGGTCGGATGGAGATGGTGAGGATCGTGGGGTTTCTAGGAGCTGGTGTAACGGAGCTGGATGCAGGTAAGTAGACGGAGCACACACACACAGGAACACACGAGGGGAACACAGGAGTCGTGGAACAACAGGTAAGTAATTCAGCATAGGTTTGAGTCCTTTTCCACTTGGGAGACCAGACGATGTGGTTGTGTGAACTGTGTGTTCTTACAGTGCTGTGTGGGTGATTGGTGAATGACAGTCAAGTGTGTGTGATTAGCATTCCGGTGATTGTGAGCGCTGATAGACGGGAGAGCCTGGTGTGTCCGTGACAAAAGGTAAGAAACTCAATGAAGCTCAGGGATCTACTTTACTCTGTAAAACAACACAATTTGTCAGCTTGTGGTTTATAAGCCTCAATCATTGAATTAGTGATGCTACTGCTGAAATCCCAAGGTCATACAGTCACTATTACTAATTGGAAACAAAAGACTTCTAGTTGAATTATCATTGCAGATCGCTCTGTTGTTGCTCTTTCAGACTACAATAAAATATTGTAAAAACCAGATTTCTGTCTTTTAAACTCACTTAGTTTAAAGTTTGAAGTGAAGTGAACTATGGAGTAGATAATAAAAATAATGTTTGCAAACTCTAAAACAGTGTCTGGTAAATGAACGAATCTTTTCGACTCTTTTGGAGTTGATTCTTTTGCTCTGAATCAGTCAAACGGTTCCCATCCCATGTTCAATGCAAACCTGTTACCGTGTTTTTCCCCTTTTACACAAATGGAGAAGTGACTTAAGAAAGTGTCATCATTAAACTCTTTCTACAGGATGATGGAAAGACGTCAGTTGCAGGGTTGACTAGTCAAGCTCAACCATTCAACAGTAGCCTAAATCTGCAACTCATTACCCATTTTACTAGTGTCTGAGAGTTTGATTGGCCTCTCATCATGTCTCTGATTAGCCTCTGCGCGGTCATGTGTTCTGGAGGGGGCGTGGCTTTGGAGAGTGATTTGCAGGGAGGGTGGGATCTTATGCTTTCAAAGCTTAATATTGCTAGGCTCTCCAAAATCACCTACTCTACCTTTAATTGTTAAATTTTGCTATTTAATTTGAATTTTAATGTTAAGTTGTACTATTATATTAAATAGAAGAAGAAGAATGTTCAGAACCATCAGTATGATGTTTTCAAAGATTGCCTAACATATAAACAGTAGTTAAAATTTTTGGTCTTTGGTTGTAAGCTAAGACTTCTTAATGCCTTCTGTGGAAACTGCAGCATTAGAAACAAAGTTTAGTGGTTTAGAAGATAAATCTCATTCAACTTAGTAACTAAGCTAATTAATATGTAAAGTAGTTATAAGTTTTTTAGTGATGAGTTGGTTCATAAATGTTCATTGCGTCTGTCATATTTACAAATGAACAAAAGACTCAGGAAGTGAACTAATATGTGTTAATGTTTTGCTGCAATATAATGATTTTCTAATTTGGAATATGATCAAAGATTGTGTAAACATATAACATTTTAAATCTGTTCAAATGAACGAAATGACTCAAATATTCGTTCATTTTATTGAAGGAGAGTGAACAAGAGAGTCATTAAAATGATCTGATCTTCCCATCACTGAATCTTTTCATTATTATTGTTTGCTACTTTCTCAGTAAAATAGTTTCAATGTAGAAAAGCTCTATTTGTCAGTTATCAGTTGTGGTAAAGCTGTCATTTCTGCAGTAGATTAACAGTAACTAACAGCTATTCAGTATGTGTAGACGTCTTGTCTAGTCATCATTTCTCATTTCTCTCCGCAGAATCGCTCCCAGCTGCTGATGAGGAATATGCTGTGGTTCGACCGCAAACAAAGAGGAAGAAGAGGAAGGAGAAAGAGGAGGATGAGGTTCAGTATGGCGAGGTGACGTTCACTCCGAACCACTCAATCACGCCGCAGCAGCCTCAAGAGGAGTGTATTTACTCAGGTACATACTCACTGTAGATAATGAAAAAAAGAGGAAACCAATTGCATGTTATTTTCCTTCAATCTACTGAGCACTTCCGTTTTTAGTACTTCTCGATTTGCAGCTGCAACTTTATGACGGCAAAAAAAAGTTTAAATGACAGTCAGCTTTTAATTATGAATTTCGAGGAGCTGTTCGATGTGCACAATTACTCAGAAGTCATGAAAACCGCAGTTTGGTGATTTTTGAATTATTAAAACATTTCAAAACAACTGAAATTCAAAAGTCACAGAGTTCTAGAAAATATACTAGTTAGCGAAGAGAGTGATATGAGAGAGTTTTAGGGGTTACGTTATTTTTCCAAATTTGCATTACAGTAATGAGAATTTGGGGAGTAAAGTACTTAATTATGATGAAATTAGTCATAATGCAAACAATCTTAATTATCCTAAACAAAATTTGCAAAATTGCTCATTTCATTGTTTTGATTTTAGGGTGAAATTCGGATGTTTTTTTTCACACTCACTGTTTCGACAGAAGTGAGTAATGGGATTTTAAAAAGGCGTTGTCTATTATCTTCCTCTTTCTAAAGATGCAGCACATTTAAGCACTTTTCCTGTGGTTTTCAATATTCTGCTATCACTATCACCATCACAATACTTGCATCTAATTCCGTACAGCGACATCAGGTCCTTTCACAAGAAACTCAGTTATAATTAGATGAAACTCACAGCATGAACACGCAGGCTCATTTAACTTCCTGTTACGTCCATAAATGTCCTTGTGGGAGTGCCTGTGTTTTCCTTTCTTTCTTTCTTTCTTTCTTTCTCTCTCTGTTGCTTGCTCTCTCTCCTTTCACTGTCAATCTTTTTAGGCTGCCTCCCTTGACTGCTGATTGGCTCATGAAGCTGTCAATCATCATTAACCTACATGACGCTGACCTATCCGCTGCCAGTAAAGTTTCTGCCGGCAGATAAAAGGACGCTGAAAGAAGTGAATGGAGACCTCATTTTTGCTGTCATTTTACTCGTTTTTGACTTCCTTTATTTGTGATTCGTTTATGCCAAAATCCTTTGTTTTGTTCTGACATTTTTTTGTTCCTTACCACTTTTTGAGAGCTTGCACTCTTTGAATGTTTTCTCTTTACTCAAGAGGAAGGTGGATAGGAAAGATGTCGTGCGACTTCCATTGTGCAACATTTAGGTAACTCTGTGTATAGACACCCCAAGTAAGAGGTGAACGCCACCCCCTGTATGTTTTGTTTTGTTAGTTGAGAGTAGGGAAGTATACGGTGCTTGGCGCTGAAGATTTCTTTTCTTTTTTGTTTCTTCTTCTTTTAGTTAGGTTAGAGGTTTAAACAAGGTAGAATTGTTTTTGTTTCTTTCTTTCTTTTGGCGTCACTAGCGTCCCCTAACTCTTGGGCTGATTAGCATAGTTTTTGTTCATTTTCTTTTTTTTCTGAATTGTAAACTTTTACATATTGGTTGTCTGTTTATTTATTTATATTTTTGTAAATATACTTTATAGCTATGGATTATTTTCACTTTGTACATTAAAATCACTTTCGTTGGCAGTTTGCTGTCCTGCATTGTCTCTTGCTGCCTCCATCAATTTACAGATTTACCACAATCTCAATGTTACTCCTTTTTCCCCTAGACCATCTTAACAGGGTCGTAACATTTAATGGGGGCTCGTCCGGGATATCAATTAATCCCAAAATTGTGATTGTTGTGGTAACTTTGTAGAGGTGTTGGTGGCAAAGAAGGGACCTTGCATCATTTGGTGTATTGTGACAGTATAGGACTTATTGATGCAGTCTGGTAGTGTTATGCTTATTGGTTAGTTATTCATTATGGAAGTGTTTAACTTGCAAGATTTTGTTACCAGCCCATCTGTAGAGCAGATTAATTTGTGCAGGGAGCAGGATTTATTGCAGATCGCGGACCATTTTCAGATTCTTGTAAGTAAACAGTCTCTTAAAAAAGAAATAAAACGAATACTGATCTTGCGTTTGAATGAGTTGCAGGTGTTGCCCACGTCAAATGTTGGGGGTGTTGAAACGGGCGGAGATGTTAACGTGGATGGGGTGGCTCTGGCGCAATTCAGTTCTGGGGAGAAGGACAAGCAGAGTGGCGGAGCTGATGCTGACGCGGAGGCGGAGGCCGAAGCCAAGGCCGGCTTACCACCGTTTGAGCCGTTTTCACCCAGTTCTGTTGATTCACGGGAAGGTAAGCGACTGAAGGTCCGCCTGACCTGTTTGTATTATGAAGCGCAAGAGAGAGCCCAGGCGCACCAAGCTGAACTGAATTTGCAGTTGGAAGTGCGCAAGTTGGAAATCTAGGCAGAAAAGCAGGTGAAGCTGAAGCAGCTTGAGTTAGGGGTATCGAAAATTGCTACTGGCTCAACTGTACAGCCGGACACCGCTCAAGCCTCTTCTTTTTCTCCGCAGGTTGGTTTAGCCCCAGATGCCTTTGATGTGAGTAAACACATTGCACTCGTTCCTCAATTTAGAGAAAGTGAAGTACACTCTTACTTTAGTGCGTTTGAATGCATCACAACTTCTCTTCGTTGGCCTAAAGAGGTCTGGTCTTTGCTTTTGCAATGTAGATTGTTTGGTAAAGTGCAAGAAGTTTGTTCTACATTATCGCTAGAAGAGAGTCTGAAATATGAGTCTGTGAAGTCTGCTATCCTGCGAGCATATGAGTTGGTTCCGGAAGCTTATGGGCAACATTTTAAAAAACACAAAAAGAGTCCTACACAAACATTTGTGGAATTTGCTAGGGAGAAGGGAGTGTTGTTTGATAAATGGTGCACTGCCAGTAAAGCGAGTGATGTTGACTCTTTAAGAGAGTTGATGTTGCTAGAGGAGTTCAAGGGATGCTTACCTGAACATGTTGTAGTGTACCTCAACGAACAGAAGGTAACTTCTTTATCACACGCAGCTGTACTTGCAGACGAGTTTGTGTTAACTCACAAAAATGTTTTTTCTTCTGCACGTCCTGAAGAGTCACAGCCTGATAGTTCACCATCTCAAATGTCACGTTCAAAGTTTAGCCCACCTCGTAATAAAGAGGAGCGTGAATGCTTTTACTGTCACAAAAAAGGGCATGTGATCGCTGATTGTCTGTCTTTGAAGCGCAAGCAGCAACCACAACCAAAGAGCGTGGGGTTTGTGAAAGCTTTTAAATCTGCTGTCACTGTGCATACTGAGGAAAGGATTGATGAGAGTTATCGACCCTTTGTGTGATATTAAAGGGTTAATATCTCTGTCTGGAAAAAGGGAGTACCAGGAAGAAGTAAGAATACTCAGGGACACTGGTACCATGCAATCCTTTATTTTGGCAGGTAAATTACAGTTGTCTGACAATACTTCCTGTGGTTCTAGTGTGATCGTTCAGGGAATCAAAATGGGTTGCGTGAAATTTCCGCTGCATCGTGTGCACTTACAGAGCGAACTGTGTACTGGTTTCGTGAGAGTTGCTATGTGTCCTTCACTCCCTGTGAAGTGTGTTGATTTTATTCTTGGAAATGACCTGGCAGGTGGAAAGGTAATGCCTGTTATTGAAGTTGTTGACGAACCAAATGTGTTTTGTGAATTAGAGGTACTGTCTGAAACTTACCCTGACATTTTCCCAGCCTGTGCCATCACACGCGCTCAGTCGCACAGAGTAGGTGATGTAGTTGATCTGTCTAATTCATTCATGTTCTCACTGTTGTCTGGCGACACTTCACTGGATATGAATCTTGAAAAGGAAAACAGTTTAAAGACAGAGAACAAAGGTGTAATCGTGTCTGATGCAGATGCACTCAAATGACATATTTCACGTGAGAAAATTATTGCTGCGCAGAAAGAGGATAAAACGCTTGTCATTGCTTTTAATGCTACTGTTTCTCTTGATGTGGCTAAAGATAAGAAATCTGCTTACTTCATTGACAATGACTTGCTGATGAGAAAGTGATGTTCTCATGCTGACAAGAATTCAGATTGGAATGTTGTTTATCAAATTGTGGTCCCGTTTTCCTATCGTCAACATGTCCTGTGCTTAGCTCATGATCACCAGCTTGCTGGTCATTTAGTAGTTACAAAGACATATAATAGGATTTTGAGTCATTTCTTTTGGCCAGGATTAAAAAAATATGTTGCTCATTACTGTCGTACTTGTCATACCTGTCAGATCATTGGGAAGCCGAATCAGAGCATTCCACCTGCTCCTTTGACTCCTGTACCTGCGATGGGAGAACCGTTCGAACATGTGATGGTAGACTGCGTTGGTCCGTTACCTAAAACTAAGTCTGGTAATCAGTTTTTATTAACTATCATGTGTGTGGCCACCAGATTCCCAGAGGCGATTCCACTGCGAAAAATCAGCGCGCCGGTCGTCATCAAAGCATTAGTGAAATTCTTCTCCACGTTTGGACTTCCAAAAATAGTACAAACTGATCAAGGTACAAATTTTTTATCGAAGCTTTTTAAACAAGTACTTGAATCACTGGCAATTTCTCACCGAGTCTCAAGTGCGTACCACCCACAGAGCCAGGGCGCACTTGAGCGCTTCCACCAAACACTTACGTCAATGCTTAAGAAATACTGTCAGGACACGGCTAAAGACTGGGATGAGGGAGTTCCCTTACTGTTATTTGCTGTCAGATAGACCATTCAAGAATCTCTTGGTTTTAGTCCAGCCGAACTTGTGTTTGGACACCAAGTTAGAGGTCCGCTGAAGGTTCTTCAAGAACAGATTTTAGAGCCCAATTCGAGTTCAAACACTAATGTACTGGATTATGTAAGCACGTTTCGAGATCGTCTTCATACTGCTTGGTCGCTAGCTAGAGAATCGCTTGCCAGTGCTCAGAAAGACATGAAGAGTAAATATGATAAGCAAGCAGTAGCGTGATTATTTCAACCTGGTGACGAAGTGCTTGTGTTGTTACCTGTCCCAGGATCATCTTTGTCAGCTCATTTGGGGAGTAAACGGACTGCAGGGCCCGCTGTCTCTTGTGTCGCGATAGCCGTGAATCTGGCACCATCTCCTGATATCTTGGGTGTGGACACAGATGGTGTGGTGCTTCGCCATGCTTTTCAGCAATGTGCTAGGTTAGCAAATTCAGAGATTTTAGAAGATCTTCACTTGTATCTTAATCATTTGACTGTGGATCAGAGAATAGACATTGTGAAATTACTTTCTGATTTTAAATGTCTGTTTGGTGATGTTTCTACACAAACCAATGTCTTGCAACACAATATTAATGTGAATGGTGCTCGTCCTATTAAGCAACATGCTTACCGTGTAAACTCAATGAAAAGATCTGTTATGCGTCAAGAGGTAGAGTATCTGTTGGAAAATGGTATAGCCAAGTCCAGTTGCAGTCCCTGGAGTTCTCCGTGCCTACTTGTTCCTAAACCCGATGGCACATTTAGATTCTGCACAGATTACCGTAAGGTAAATGCTGTGACTGTGCCAGATAGTTACCCGTTACCTCGAATGGAGGATTGTGTAGATAACATCGGTTCTGCACGTTTTGTTACAAAGCTTGATATGCTAAAAGGATACTGGCAAGTTCCACTCACCTCACAAGCTCCAGAGATTTCAGCTTTTTTAAACACAGATAATTTCCTCCAGTATATGGCGATGGCTTTCGGGCTTAGAAATGCCCCAGCAACTTTCCAACGCCTCGTTTTGCATGATATACCAAATTGCAACGCGTATCTTGATGATTTGGTGCTGTATTCGTTGGATTGGACAGAACACATTTGCCTGTTGAGAACAGTGTTCGAACGACTTATTAAAGCAAATTTAACACTTAACTTGGCAAAATGTGAGTTTGGTAAAGCAACTGTCACTTATCTTGGTAAGGAGGTTGGTCAAGGCCAAGTGCGACCGGTAGAGGCCAAGGTCACGGCCATAACGGAATTTCCAGTTCCTACTACTCGTAGAGAATTACGGAGGTTCTTGGGCATGGCAGGCTATTATCGTGGCTTCTGTAAAAATTTCTCAACCGTCGTAAGTCCTCTTACTTAGCCCGTCTAAACCTTATGAGTGGTCTGCCGAGAGTCAGCATGCTTTTGATTCAGTCAAAACTTTGATGTGTAATGCACCTGTTTTAATGGCACCTGACTGTACTCAAAATTTTAAACTGGAGGTTGATGCAAGCGCCGTGGGTGCCGGGGCTGTTCTTATTCAAGAGGATGCGAATGGAATCGAACATCATATTAGTTATTATTCTCGTAAGTTTAACAAACATCAGCTGAATTATTCAACTAATGAGAAAGAAGCTCTTGCTTTATTGCTCACATTACAACACTTTGAAGTCTACCTTGGTTCCAGTAGTCTTCCGATTGTGGTATATACAGATCACAATCCTCTTGTGTTTTTAACTCGAATGTACAATCACAATCAGCGTTTAATGCGTTGGGCTCTTATTGTTCAGAACTACAACCTAGAAATCAGACATAAGAAGGGCTCGGAGAATGTTTTGGCTGATGCTCTCTCGAGAGTATAGTTGGTGGTGTTTTTTTTTTAATGTTTATTTATTTATTTTTTTTGTGCAAATGAGTTTGTTCTTAAGGGTGGGAGTGTTACGTCCATAAATGTCCTTGTGGGAGTGCCTGTGTTTTCCTTCCTTTCTTTCTTTTTTTTCTTTCTTTCTTTCTCTCTCTCTTGCTTGCTCTCTCTCCTCTCCCTGTCGATCTTTTTAGGCTGCCTCCCTTGACTGCTGATTGGCTCATGAAGCTGTCAATCATCATTAACCTACATGACGCCGACCTATCCGCTCCCAGTAAAGTTTCTGGCAGATAAAAGGACGCTGAAAGACGTGAATGGAGATTTCTTTTGCTCTCCATTTTTGCTGTCATTTTACTCGTTTTTGACTTGCTTTATTTGTGAATCGTTTATGCCAAAATCCTTTGTGTTTTGTTCTGACTTTTTTTTTTTTTTTTTTGATCCTTACCACTTTTTGATTTGCCATTTTGTTTGGTTATTTTGTTACTTTGTTAATCGGATGGCGTTGCTCTTTGAGCTTTGATGAGCTTGCGCTCTTTGAATGTATTCTCTTTACTCGAGGAAGGTGGATAGGAAAGATGTCGTGCGACTTCCATTGTGCAACATTTAGGTAACTCTGTGTATAGACCCCCCAGGTAAGAGGTGAACGCCACCCCCTGTATGTTTTTGTTTTGTTAGTTGAGAGTAGGGAAGTATACGGCGCTTGGCGCTGAAGATTTCTTTTCTTTTTTTTTTCTTCTTCTTTTAGTTAGGTTAGAGGTTTAAACAAGGTAGAATTGTTTTTGTTTCTTTCTTTCTTTTGGCGTCACTAGCGTCCCCTAACTCTTGGGTTGATTTGCATAGTTTTTGTTCATATATTTTTTTTTTTTTTTTTTTTTTTTCCTGAATTGTAAACTTGTACATATTGGTTGTCTGTCTGTTTATTTATTTATATTTCTGTAAATATACTTTATAGCTATGGATTATTTTCACTTTGTACATTAAAATCACTTTCGTTGGCAGTTTGTTGTTCTGCATTGTCTCTTGCTGCCTCCATCAATTTACAGATTTACCACAATCTCAATGTTACTCCTTTTCCCCCTAGACCATCTTAACAGGGTCGTAACACTTCCTCTTTCTGATCTTAATCAACATACCTGGCTTTCGGATCGTTCTGGCTCAGGGCTCCAGTTTCTGTCTGATGGTGATATAGTGGCTGAAATTAAATTCCTTCTCCAGCTCCAGCTGTTTTTGTCCTTCATCCGTGTCTTCCCTCCTGCAATCACAACAGGGCTGTTTTATTTCCACATTCAGTCGTTGTAGTTCTTGAAGGTTTATTGGGCCAAATTTCTATATGTGTGTCAGATTCCAGTCACTGGAATTACTGTATTTAAGCCAAGACAACCCAGGTCAACAGGATAAAAAAAATAACTATTTAAGGATTGCAAACTATTATTATTTTTATTTTTTTTTATTTATTTATTTTTTAGATATGTTTACATGTGCAAATGCTAAATCTAAATAAATATGCCCTAATTTGCATTCATTTTTAGAAGAGATATGGATTAGGCCAGGTTCAAAATTCTTGTGATTTTTTTTTGTTGACATATTAAAGGTTTTTCCAGAGGGGATTCTGGATTTCTCTTTTTATCACTCCATAAATCATAAAATACTGTCAGCAACATTTTAAACATGTTATTTTAGAAATAAAATGTTCTATAAATCAGTGTGAATGACCTATGAACAAATCCCTCAGTAAAGCCCTTCAGTATACAGACATGAATAAAGCTTCTAAGTTTGGTGAATATAAGTGCTGCTGAAATGGACAAACAAACATTTAAAGATACGTATTGTAACTGAAATCTACAGATGCAAATAGATGCTGTTCATTTATCATTCTGATAATAAAAATCTGAATGCTATATGAACATATGTGTATGAACCCCTCAGTAAAAACCCTTCAGAAGTTAGAGAGGAATAAAATTGCTAAGTTTGGTGTATGTAAGTGTTACTGAAGTGGAAAAACAAACTCGTTTTGAGAAAACCGCCTTTAAAAATATATATTGTTATTGAAATCCACAGACACAATTAGAAAAAGTGCAATACAGTTTCTCACATTTGCTAAGACACTAAACCCCATTCTCTGAACCAAATTCTCAATAGCCTAAACCACTCTTTCTGCTAAACTTAAACAAGTTCAGGCAGTTTAGACACTGTTTGCAGATCTCATGCACTCTTTTAGCAAAACTCTAAACATATTACTCTAAACCTACTAAAATGACTAAAACTGAAATAGAAATGAAAACTATATAGACATATTTAAAAAATAAAATAAAAAATAAAGGACAAAAAGCACAATAAAATTACTAAAACTTAAACTAAAATGAAAACAGAACATTCAAAAATAAAACTAATTTAAATTAAAATAAAATATAAAAAAACAAACATTTTATTTCAGCCGCATTTTCCAAAGCAACATTTCTCATTTTCATTTAGTTCAACTTGATGTACTAAAATAACTAAAACTAAAACTGAAATAAAAATTTGTAAATACTATGTAGAGATTTTAAAAAATAAATAAAAATGACAACACAATGACTAAAACTTCAACTAAAAAAAATTAAATGAAAATGGAAAACAAAAATAAAAACATTTAATTTTACTACAAAAAAAAAAACAGTACTAAAACTTGAACTGAAATGAAAATACAAATATATAAATAAATATTAGCCTACTAATGTATAATTTTTACTGTTTAAAGGTTACAAACAAAAACTATAATAGTATCTCAGTGTTACTTAAAATAACCCTGATGCACGCACCCACTCACACTCAGACATATAGACTTTCCTGAAACCCCCTGAATGTGTTTTTCAGACTGAAACTCTCAACAGTTTTCTTCCCTTTTCTTCAGCAGCTTCGGTTGATGTGTGTAAACACACACACACACAATGAAATACCAAAATATACAGAAATTATTAATTAAAATCAGACACAAATTACACAAACATTCACAGGATTAAAGTTCAACTGAAAAAACACGTCAAACAGACTCTTGATCCGATCTCAGCTCATCTAATGCTCACCTTCATCATTAACACAGATTTGTATCATTTGTGTGCCTCCTGACTTACAACTGATTACCAGGATACTGAACATAATCATATTACTGGACACAGGCCCGGATTAACACAGTGTAGTGCCCTAGGGTGACCACATTAGGGTGACCATTTAAGAACACTGCCAAAAATCCAGGAGCACCTTCTGATACATAACAAAAATTAGCCTTCCCATTACAAGGTAATATTTGACTCCTTAAAGTGATTTACAGGTGCATTTTTATTTTTTTGTATTTTTTGGTATTTTTTTTTTGTATTTTTTTGTAATGCCATTTATTTATTTATTTTTATTATTATTTTATTAAAAGTATGTCATTGTCAAATTCAAAAACCTGTATTGATAAGCTTTTCAACATTTTTTAATAAAAAATATAAGAAGAACATGTAGAATAAGAACAAGTTACCAATCAAAAGAACTCAATATTAACAAAATCAGTTTCCATTACAAAGGTGGCACAGAAGAACACAAAACTGGCATGTAGGTAAATTTACAGTCATTTTACAGAGGCGGCATGGATGTTTTAAATTCATAACAATGTAGTGAGATTCATGTTTTAAATGTAAAATTTGGAATATAAAACTACTGTTTGATTGGAATGATTTAAATAACAAATGACGCTTTAAAAATAAAAATAAAAATAAAACTGCCAGCAGGTGGCGACAAGTCACTGATTTTACCACTGAATCATTCATTCAATTGATTCGTTTGAACAGCTGATTCATTCAGGAACGAAGCAAGTGACTGTCTTTATGAATGGGTAATTGAATCATCGACTCACTAGATTCATTTAAAAACGCAGGTTCATTCATAAACGAAACACCACTGTGTTTTGAATGGAGATGCGGCTCAGATGTGACTGTTTGAGACTATTTTCGTTTAAGAAATATCAGGCAATATTGTTAAAGTCATACAATGTGCGTCACTTATTAACTTTGTTTATTGAACTGCTGTATTAATTTAATATCACATTTGCAAACTCCCTTATTAATCTTTAAAAGCTGTCACTCACGTCAGTTCATCGTGATCTTACAGCTCCATTATAATCAATGAAGCTCCCTACACTGCACAACAAATCTCTGTATTACACCTTGTCTATACTTTGTTTGTTATAAGGAGAGGATTTGTGAGCTTGCATAACTCAGCAATGAACAAAACTCCAGTATTTTGAGCAGTGAGCGAATTCTGATTAACATTGCATTCAAGGAGTCAACATATGTTTGTGATACATTCATTACTCAACGCTGCAAAAACACGAAGAAATCTTTGAAGCTCCTCTGAGCACAAACACTAATAATGTAGCCTGTGCTGATCGGGTCAGTCGCACAGGTGCTCCTATATGTTTTGATAGTCGCACACAGTACTTTTCAGTCGCAAATGCGACTAAAATGGTCGCACTGTATCGCCCTGTGTCGTGATATTTTCTCTCTTTTTTTAAATATACGTTTCACACAACCGCTAAGCTGTAAGCTGATGCTGCCTGTCCATCGTGAGTTTAATATTCAATCAGCGGGCTCGACTCTGACTGGGGCAGGGGGCAAATACACTGTGACCTCACCCAATCGCAATTCTTTATATGCATATATTTTATATTTTCTAAGTATATATTGAATCATTAACTGTTCATTTGTATATATCTGCATCTCTTCCTGCAAAATAACAAATATACAAAACATGAAAAATATTTTAAAGGCCTAGTCATTATCTTAATCACTTAGTGTCCCCCTATTGGCTGGTGCCACAGGACACTCGCCCAATCCAGTCTATGGATAATCCGGCCCTGACTGGACAGATTTAACTGTCCAGTCATTTTTTAAAAAAATAACTGTTAAAATAAAACATTTATTTATTTATTTATTTAATAATCTGTTTGAAACTTGAAACTTTGACACTTGTATGTTAACATGCTTTTTTTCTGATAAAGCATAAATTGTCTTTGTCCTGCACTTTCTTTGCAATTACATTAACTGTTACAATCACATTAACCTGTGACATTTGACTGATGGATTACTGAAATAACCTTTCAGCACAATGGACGTGAAGAAAGAAACACACAAGTCCTCTCACATTTTTAACACTCCACTAATATATATATACTGTATAGACCACTGTATAGACCAGAAAAGATTATGATTGGATCACTGCAGACTCTTAAAGTAATATTGCAACTAGAGCTGTTGATTTAATGCGTTAATTGGTGCGATATTACAGGGGGGAAAAAAAAAAAATCAAAAACTGTTCAAATAATTAACACAATGCACCCCGCTTCGGCTCAGACCCGTCCATCCTCTTACATTGATGCAGTTGCTGATGAACATGATGCAGGACGATGACGAACTGTGTGATTAAGTCTTATATTTGCACCAAATAGCATAGTTTAGCAATATCACACGAGCAAGAGTGCTGTTTTTCTCGAATATCTGCATGATTGCAAATGTCTTGAGTTAATACTGTGTAAAAATCAGTGAGTTAATTGGTACAGAGATAGCTATGTGTATTTTGTAATACATTTGCAACTGCTTTTTATCACTTAATTAGAAGTGACACAAACAAATTATCATTCATATAAACTACTGAACAGATTCTTTGAAGTTTATTTTGTAGTGCAAAGTATTACATGTACAAAATGTGTAAATTTTAATATTTTTGCAACACTATGTTGTGTGTTCCATTGGTAAATTAAAAGTACTGCACACTTGTGGACTTCACGCCCACTTTAACCAAATACAGGAAATACATCATGCAAGCAGATAAGTGGTCAAGTGCAAAGATCACAAGTGTGGGACAGACCTTATCTATGGTTTAAACAGTGAGAGGATGCATGTAACTAAGCAACAGAGTGTCCGTTAAAGACACACTTTTTTGACGCAAGTACCTTGTCCCAATTTGTCTACTATTCTACTACACACTCTAAATTTTGTAGGTACTTCACAAAATGTGCACATACTTTTATGACGTAGTATAAGAAGGTGAATTGGGATGCAGAAACTGTGAGAAGTGCAGACTGCTTTACAGCAGCAACAAATGCACATGTACAACTATCCACTGAAATTCATCTAAAAAAGACTAAATACAGACTTATGGGTCTTAAACAGTCTCTGTTTTACTGTGATGTAAACATTGACATGTTATAATAATTCACTAACACACACAGTCAAGAAGATCAGAAAACTCTATTGCTAGATCACTGCAGACTCTCAGTGTACTATTACATTTTTTGTAATAGTCTTGGTGTCAAAACAAGACTGTTTTGACACCACTGACTGGAATATGTTTAAGCAGGCTGCCACATACAATAACACCACAGACCTCCAAGAGTACTCAGAGACTGTCACTGCCTACATCACCAAATGCATTGATGATGTAACGGTCACAAAGACCATCACTGTCCGGGCCAACCAGAAGCCGTGGATGACAGGGGAGGTCTACAGACTCCTGAAGGCTCGGAACGCTGCCTTCAGAGCTGGAGATGAGGTGGGCCTGAGGACAGCTAGGGCCAATCTATCCCGCGGCATCAGAGAGGCCAAGAGACAGTACTCCAGGAGGGTAGCCCATCGCTTCAGCGACAGCGGGGACACTCGGAGCCTGTGGCAGGGGATTCAGACCATTACGGACTATAAGCCCCCACCGCGCACCTGTGACAGCACCATCCCCCTGCTGAACGAGCTGAACGCCTTCTTCGCTCGCTTTGAGGCACAAAACAGCACCACTGCAGAGAAGACCCCACCTCCTCCCGGCGACCAGGTGATGACGCTGTCCCCGGACAGCGTGAGGAGATCCCTCAGCAGGATCAATGCACGCAAAGCTCCGGGTCCTGACAACATTCCTGGTCGTGTACTGAGAGACTGTGCAGCGGAACTCACTGATGTCTTCACAGACATTTTCAACATCTCGCTGAGTCAGGCTGTTGTCCCCACATGCTTCAAGGCTACCACCATTATTCCAGTCCCGAAGAAACCATCTCCATCCTGCTTCAATGACTACCGTCCAGTCGCACTTACTCCGATCCTCATGAAGTGCTTTGAACGGCTAGTCATGCATCATATCAAGTCTGCCCTCCCCCCCTCCCTGGACCCCTTCCAGTTTGCATATCGGTCCAACCACTCGACCGATGATGCCATCGCCACTGCCCTCCACTCAGCACTCACACATCTGGACAAAAAAGACTCGTACGTCAGAATGCTGTTCATAGACTTCAGTTCAGCATTCAACACAATCATCCCTCAACAGCTCATTCACAAACTGGTCCAGCTGGGGCTCAACACCTCGCTGTGCAACTGGCTGTTGGACTTCCTGACTGGGAGACCTCAGGCAGTACGGGTCGGCAGTAACACATCCAGCACCATCACACTTAACACAGGGGCCCCTCAAGGATGTGTGCTGAGCCCCCTCCTCTTCACTCTGCTGACCCATGACTGCACACCGTCACACAGCTCCAACCTCTTCATTAAGTTTGCGGACGACACAACTGTGGTGGGTCTCATTAGTAACAGAGATGAGACAAACTACAGGTGCGAGGTGAGCCGCCTGGCCGGGTGGTGCAGTGACAACAATCTCTCTCTGAATGTGGAGAAGACGAAGGAGATTGTTGTTGACTTCAGGAGAGTGCACACTCAGCATGCTCCTCTGACCATAAATGGTGCGACCGTGGAAAGAGTGAGCAGCACCAAGTTCCTGGGTGTGCACATCACAGAGGACCTCTCCTGGACTGACAACACCGCAGCACTGGCCAAGAAAGCACAACAGCGTCTCTACTTCCTCCGCAAACTGAGGAGAGCCAGAGCCCCGGCCCCCATCATGTGCACCTTCTACAGAGGCACCATCGAGAGCATTCTAACGAGCTGCATCACTGTGTGGTATGGCGCCTGCAATTTGTCCTGCCGCAAGACACTCCAACGCATAGTGAGAGCAGCTGAGAGGATTGTTGGTGTCTCTCTCCCCTCCCTCCAGGACATCTACAACACCCGTCTCACCCGCAAAGCCCTCTGCATTGCGGGTGATCCCACCCACCCGACACACAGCTTCTTCAGTCTGCTGCCATCAGGGAGGAGACTGCGGAGTCTCCAGGCCAGGACCAGTAGACTGAAGGACAGCTTCATTCATCAGGCTGTCAGGAAGCTGAACTCCCTCCCGACCTTGCCCCCCCTCCCCTCTTTTGCCCCACGCACCACTGAACTCTGACCCCCCCCCCTTACACACTGTGACCCGCACCAGTCTCTTAGTGCACCACTGGACTGCCCACTACCTCAGTCAGTATTGAACTGACCCCACTCAACTACCTCTTCTGTCACTTTAAACAGCCTGATAAGCTATTTTTGCACTACACTCTTTATATCTGCACAGTTTTCGTTTTGTTAAGCTCTTTTTGCACTACACTCATATCTGCACAGTTTTGTTTTTAGTTTTGTTTATTTAACCGATTTGCATTTCATCTGCCATGTGCCTTATGCCACTTAATCTAACTCTTTTCTACAATGTCCTTATTTGTATATCTGTATAGTTTGTTTTTATATTTTAAACTATTTATTTGCATTCTACGTCTACTTTTAGTGTTTTTATTGTTAACTGTATGCACCATGGGTCTGAGAGTCACGCAATTTCAATTCTCTGTATGTATGTGCTGTACATGTGGCAGAATTGACAATAAAGCAGACTTTGACTTTGACTTTGACTTTACATTCATCAGAGATTCATCAGTGATTGATCAGCATCATAAGATGAGTTTGATGTGAAAGTGACTCACATGCAGCAGTTTGCAGCAGCAGCAGCATCAGTCCAAAGATGAGCATCATTTCTCTAAAGTCCAGTTTCCAGAAGAGCTCAATCCCAGCAGAAGAGCTTCAGATCGAGTCTCACTGACAGACAGCAGCTCTACTGACACATCAGTAAATTATTGGACTATTAAAGAGAAAGAAGAAAGAGGAAGTATGTCAGAGATGGTCAATGTGGTTCAACAGTTCCTACTTAAATGCACACACACACAAAAAAAGACTGAAACTAAGAGAAATCACTTCTCAGTCACAAAATATTCTAAAGAGTGCAAAAGAGCTACTTTCTGAACAAAAGAGATTCAGATTCGTATCTGAGTCTCAGTGGCAATGAACTGTAAAATCAGTGAAACCCAGTAAAAAACCATGTGAAGGTCACATTCAACTTAATAACTTTAACACTATCTCTATTCACATTTCTGAAGCAATAGTTTGTTTATCAAGATTTGGCAAAAAAAAAAAAAAAAAAAAAAAAAAAAAAATATATATATATATAACTAAGAGAATTATAATACTAAAAAACAAACAACAACAACAACAAAAAAAAAAACTAAAGCAGAAGATTAAAAGCACAAAACAGACAACAAAACACCAGACACTTCAAAACCAAGAAACAGATCAAGGGGAACAGTTTTTATTGTATAAAACATCTAAACAAAAAAAAAAAAAAAAAATGTAAATGAAGAGAAATCAACTGAAACCAACAGAGAAAAAGTAAAAGAGCAAGAGCAGAAATGTGAAATAACTCCAGATGTGGAAAACAAACACATAGAATAACTTCACAATCTGCCAGAAGAGTTTTATCATGAATGAACAAAAGGTGTTTCATGTAATTAAATAAAAATACTGCTAGCTCATGCAAGGCATAAAGACTAATGAATAAAATTGATGCAAAAACAAATGTACAAATAATTAAAAAAATAATAAATAAATAAATAAAGAACTTCATAACTAAAACTGATGAGCAGCCGGTTCAGAAATAATGCTCACAAAGTCCAGAAATACATCAACATACTCTACAAGAAATAAACACATGTAGATCAGTGTCTATTATGAAAGCCTTTTCTGTCTCCTGGTTTTATTTGACAGGTGAAAGCTGGATTGATGTGAGAATCAGTGAGATTATGAAGTCATTTCTCATAGATGTGATGATCTGCTGCTGCTCTCATGAATCTTCTGCTGTGTGTTCATGTCCTTCTCTAAATCTTCTCATTCACACCTTCTGATCTTCCTGTTTCTTTCCTAAAAGCATCATCATCATCATCATCTTCACTCTCTTAATATTTGCATGTCAGATCCATAATGATGATGATAAATGTGTCTGACCTAACGTGTGTCTCATGTAGATGTGAAAACCTCCTAACAGACCCAACAGAACCATCAGCTGAAAACACCAGACCAGCACAAACACCACAGACACTGAACACACTGATCACTCAGTGTTGTTGATATCTGTAGATTAGCAATATATGTCACTGTTACGCTTGGTGGAATTCAGGGACAAAGGCGAGGGGATCCAAATGAAGATGAGGTGTATTGAAAGAACTAATAGGAACCAGGACAAAAGAAACCATGAAGAGGAGGACACCAAACACATAACAGCCAGTAAACAGACAAGACTAGACAAAGAACCAGGGCAAACACAGGGGTTTACAAAGGTAACAAGGGGGAGGAGTTAATGAATTGCTATGGTGACTAACCATGGTAACTATGGTAACAAACAAGGCAGGGGGGCAAACAGAGACACTGAACACAGGGGGAGCACAGAAACACATTACAAAACAAGAGTCCTAAAACACAAGACTGGGGTCATGACAGTCACATGACAAACACAGGAGAATCTTGTTACTATTACTGGAGTATGTAGTGTGTTTACTGTGTGCTACAGGAATAAAAACCTTCACAGAGATTCAACTGATTCATTTGCATGAGAGTGAGATCTTTGGAGAACATGAGACTGTAATGAGTCTGATGAGAGAGCTTCTGTACCTTCAATGTTAATGTGAAGATGTTTTTTAAATGTTCTTGTGCCGTCTGAGCGATAGAGCTCCTATCTGTAATTCCCTGAATCTGCTCTGATCACACGGATTATTATCAAAGTCCCATTTTCAAAGATGAACTCAGATCTGTTTCTGATGGATTCATGATTTTTCTGTTTATTGTTCTTTACTCTAAAAACTTCCAGTGCAGTGCCATCATTAAACTCCTTAAATAAATGCAGCTCTTGATCTCGAGCGTCCAGCACCATCTTCAGATAGAGATTGTCTCCTGCAGCTGCATTACAGGAATCTGATTGATTAAAGCTGCAGAACCGATCCAGACCTGAAGAAAAAAACACAAATACACATTCATTTGATTTGATTAGTAAACTCATCTCATAGACTTCCATTGCTTTTACATCAGGTTAATGATATTTTCTATTTTGCAATAGTACAGTCAAACATGTGTACAAACTCACTCACTCACACACACACACACACACACACACACACACACACACACACACACACACACACACACACACTTGTTTCGCTATCCTTGTGGGGACTTTCACAGGCGTAATGGTTTTTCTACTGTACAGACCGTATATTCTATTGCCCTACACCAACCCTACACCTAAACTTAACCCTCACAGGAAACTTTCTGCATTTTTAGATTTTCAAAAAACTTCATTCTGTGTGATTTATAAACTTCTTTACCCGTGGGGACCTCAATTTAGGTCCCCACCGTGACACGAGTCCCCATGAGTCTGTGTGTATTCAGGTTTAAGTCACCTGAATAGAAAAACAGGTACACACACACACACACACACACACACACACACACACACACACACTTTGAACATTGTGTTTTATCATCATCTGAGATAAATCACTCATAGGCTTTTAACAAGAATACATTATACAGTATTTGATTACCAGTTTCAGAAAATTGCAAACAAGTTCTATAGAATCTACGTATATCTATCGAAACGATTCATTGATTAACCGTTAAGATAAGATGGATTACAGTTTTTCAACTGCTTACACACAAAATCTTTACTTGTCACACAATTTCTGAAACCTGACACTCAAACACCAGAAACACACACCAAAACTGCAAAACCACACACTAATTCTCGGCTTTTGACTCAGTTTTCAATTTCATAAAACACTTTTTGCAAAACACAACACACAATTCTCGATGTAACACTCAAAAATTTAATAGGTATTAATATTATGGCAAAGGTGTTTGCAAATGTTTGCTTTTGAGATGTGTTAGAGATGTGATATTGTGAGATGTAATATTTTGAATGCAGTGCTTCATTTTGCAAGAGATGTGAGGCATTTTGCATTTTGTGTGTCCAATTATTGGATTTGTGTGTAAAGTTTTGAAAAAAAAGAGGCAAAGTTTTCAAAATGTGTGTAAGCAGTTAAAAAAACTGTAAATGATAGACAAATGTATTTAACTACATTTTAGTAACAGAACTATGAAAGACAGTTACTGTGAATGATACATTTGTTCAGATGAAAACGCGTAGTGGAGTGAATACTTAGTGATTATGTGATTTGTACAAATATAATTGAAAATTTGCTGAAATGTTTGCAAAAAAATATTTTTGATGATCTGTTGTGAGATGAGTACTAAGTGTTTTGAAAATATATGACTTGTTTGTAAAAACTGCACCAAAACAATAAAAAAAGAGATGTTCTTTTACAATGTCATAAACAATTATATCTGACATAATATAATGCTCCACTGACACCTCTAAACACTATTACTGGATCACTGGAGACTGTTTTTGAAACTCTTAATGTAATATGACAGTTTCATTTGAGAGGTTGATCAGCAGCATGAGTTTGATGTGAAAGTGACTCACATGCATCAGTTTACAGCAGCAGGAAAAACTGCATGTTTGAACTGAAGGAAAAACTAGCCATGAAAACCATTGCTGACTAACAAACATCTAAAAAAATCAGTCATGATTTGCACTGTCAACCTTTACTCAAGTCTGAATCCACGAGGTCTGACACAAAATCATAATGATGATGCTCCGTTAACAACACTGAAAAACTGACCATCAGAAGTGTTTTTGAATATTCCTCACATTAAACCACTTAAACAAAAATATGAGGGTCAAAATGACCTGCGCTGTTAGTCAAATACACAGGAAAAACAGATAAAGCAGTTGTCATAAAGATATTTATAATGTCAGTTTAAAGCCTGCATGTGTGGTTTGAAAGTGTATTAAACTCTCACTGATTACTGCAGTTTGTGAAACATTTTCTCCTGATGAAGAAGCTCAGTTTGTGCTGAAATGATGAGACTGAGATCTCTGTCATTACTCAAGTTCAGCACACGAGGTCTTCATCAGCACAGAGATATCCGTCTGCTGCTGTTTCAGCTTCTGCTTCATTTCTGACCTCAATCTCCTGCAGTTCAAGAGAAATTTTATTCAATTTAAGTGATCAGATTTAATGAAATATTGAAAATTGTTTGTTCAAAAGGGAAAATAGATTCTGAAATTGGATTAGATCACGTAATCCAGTCTTGGTTCTGATCTGTATTAAAACTTCAGTACATGTTTTAATCAAATATTTTAGCAAGATTGGGACACATTTGATCCAACATAATCAGGAGTATCCTGATCCCAGCAGAAGGGAGGATTCAGGCTGGATTTCAGGAACAAAATGTAATACTACTTTAAAATTGGTCAAATATTATGATGTCTGTATTATGTGGTATATACATATACAGATCTATTAACCCTTTATGTGTAGTTAAAAATTATTCTGTCCCCATAATATAATCCCACAAACAGCTGTCATTATTAAACAAAAATTCAATTTAATATTTAATTTATCAATTTATATTAATTAGCAAGCATCAAAAATGAACCACTCAGAAGTAGTTTCTAACAGCACCCTTTACTCTATATTTGTATTTATTTGTTGGGAGTCAAATGAGGGAAATTCAAAGGAACTGAACTCTTCAAAATTAAACAATTAAAGTGACCCAACAAATCTTTACTTTATTTATTATTGTAAACCATTATGCATTTTCAGTAACTAAAACTGGGTTGTTTATTTGTCAAAGCCAGTTTTACCTGCATGTTGTTGTTGTTGTTGTTGTTGTTGTTGTTGTTTTGCTTTGTGAATCTGCATTTCAAACCCTGTGATGGAGCTCTAAACACTCATCAGTCCTTCTGTCTTTGACTGAGTGTGTGCTGATGTTTGCAGTGTTTGACTCGGATGCAGTCAGTTGATTGAAGAGAGGATTCTGATCTTCTGTTGACTGGAGCAGAGACTCATGGGACACATTGAGTTTGTATCTGCTCAGAGCGACACCTGCAGGAGGAAACTACAACTACAGCTGCACTCATTCACTATGGAATGCCAAACCTGCCATAATTATAAATAAATAAATAAATAAATGTACAAAGAAATGTAAAAAAGTGAATATAAATAAATAAATATATAAATAAATGTACAAAGAAAAGTAAATAAAAACAAAAATAAATAATCATTTATAATTTTATTTCCTTATTTATATATTTTTTATTTTTTTCCACATTTATTTATTTCCACTTTTATTTATTTTCACATTTATGTATTTATTTACATATATATTTCCACATTTATTTATTTCCACATTTATTTATTTATACATTTCTTTGTCTGTAGGGTAATGAGGAAGGAGTGTTTTGCCTCAAGAATAGCAATCGAGCCAGAGTAGGTGAGGGGTACGCTTTGAGGCCACAGTGACACCTTGATACACAATCACTGATGAACACTTTTGGTTTTAATGAGGAGAAAAAAAATCTATATGAGGGTAGATTAGAACCCAGAATCTCAGAAATGCCTGACAAAAGATCTACCACCAGACCATCAAAGCACACGAGTGAGAAATGCGAATTTATGTATTTATTCACTGCTGTGAAGAATCTCGGCACTAATTGCATTGTATTATTATTAATATTTATATTTATATTAACATAGTCACTTATCAACACACTATCAACAGGCGCATCATTTTGGCTACACTTCTTGTATTTCGTTTGGTCACCACAAGGTGTCACTGTGGCCTCAAAGCTTACCCCTCGACTACTCTGGCTCGATTGCTATTTTTGAGGTAAAACACACCCTCCTCATTACCCTACGGACAAAGAAATGTAGAAATAAATAAATGTGAAAATAAATAAATGTGGAAATAAATAAATGAGGAAATAAATAAATGTGGAAATAAATACGTAAATAAATACATAAATGTGAAAATAAATAAAAGTGGAAATAAATAAATGTGGAAATAAATACGTAAATAAATACATAAATGTGAAAATAAATAAAAGTGGAAATAAATAAATAAATGTGGAAAAAATAAAATTATAAATAATTATTTATTTTTGTTTTTTTACTTTTCTTTGTACATTTATTTATATATTTATTTATTTATATTCGCTTTTTTACATTTCTTTGTACATTTATTTATTTATTTATTTATTTATTTCTAATTATGGCAGGATTGACATTCCATAATTCACTGCCATTTCATTCAGAGCAACATGGATTAAAATTAATTTAATCTGATTTATCTGAATTTAACATATAATTAAATCTACATTACGGATGCTTTTTAGTCAAAAATAATGAATTACTCATTAATTATAAACAAAAATGATCGGATTATTGATTAATTCATTACTAAATGAGCGAGTACATTAAAGCATCAGGGTTCAAGTTTGTGTTGTTATTTATGGTAAGTAATCTATATTTTCAGCTGTTTGGTCAGTTTTTGTCGGAAATGCAATGTTTATCTCATGTTGGTAAGCACAGAAGAAGATCTAGCTGGTATAAGAATCACCTGCTGAGGACTTGTAGCTTGTTGCTATAATAAATAATGTTGGGTTTAACTCGTCAACTAGCTACAGTTCAACATAAATATGCTGATCAAAATAACAACTCTGGGGACTGTACGATATTTAATATTTAGCAGATCATAAGACAAGACAAAAGAGCAATGATGAAGCTCAATTATGTTAAACTGCTCCACACGTGACATGCAATTTTTACGTATTATTATTATTATTATTATTATTATTATTATTACTTTTAGTAAATGTAAATAAATGGTTTCTCCAAAGGGTTTTGTTTTTTGGAATGGATGTAAAAAGGGGTTGCTAAAAATGAAAAAATAAATAAATAAATAAATAAAAAGTCCTATTTAATTAGGTTAGTGTATATTGTTTGACTTCCTCTGTTGCTATCAAAAATAACATCTGACCTGACTGAGACCGGTTTTTGGGTGGGGGAGGGTTGTTTGTGGTTCATGCAGTCTCAGAAAAATGTACTAAACTGTTACTAGAGCGCAGGGATGGGCAGTATTTCAGATACATGTTCTTACAGTAAAATACATATTTGAAATACAAAACACTATTTTGTCTTTTAAAGCCTTTTGAAAACTAAAATAAAATCAAATGTAATTTGTATTTAAATACATTTAAGATTAGAATTATTGTATTTTTTAAAATACATAAAATACTTTGTGCCAGTCAACCTCTGTAAGACGTTTTGGATAAAAGTGTCTGCTAACTGATTAAATGTAAATGTAATGCAATTATGTTTAACCACAGATTGTGACAGAGAACAAATCTGCATATATAACTGCAGATCTTCAAAACAGGAAAAATATATTCTGTAATTTAATGAATGACTTAGTATTGTAAGATTTTTTTTCCCGCTATACTTGCAAATGGCAGAAAATAAATAGTGCAGTCA
The DNA here is from genome assembly GCA_039654775.1 of Spinibarbus caldwelli. Lineage (NCBI taxonomy): Eukaryota > Metazoa > Chordata > Actinopteri > Cypriniformes > Cyprinidae > Spinibarbus > Spinibarbus caldwelli. Next base: position 1,832,012 of record CM077247.1, on the reverse strand, counting down.
TCTAACAGAATGACAGCTCTTTATTCAGATAACACAGTAGGCTAAAGCATCAGGTTGCACATGCGCTAACGAAAAAATGGCATAGTCTCATAAAACACAAGAGAACTGTAATCCTAATCAATTAATTCACAAAAAACACAGCATTAGCACACCCAGCAGCAGATGGGATAGAGACAAGACTCATCCACAGGGGGTGGAATGAGAGAGAAGATTATTCCCAGCAATCAGCATCGATCACTGATGAAAGCATGAAAGTCACCTCATGTCTGTGTTGTCAGTGTATAATGTTGGCGCAGGTTGAACAGTGAAATGAGTGGCAGTTTCTCCACACAAATGTTATGGTAACACAAGACAGAGAGCAACTAACTCACGTATCTCACATTTCACATCAGTTAGTCCAGATGGCCTATTGCCTCTGAAAGCTCAATAGCTAAATATAATTAATTCAGGACCTATATTTGTCTGTTATTTTTCACTTCCAAAACTGTATCAGAGAGATTCTTCTGTGGAGCTTCTTTTCTTGTGGAGCTCTTGAGACGAAATTAAAATTCCATACATATATACAGAGTTGGGAAGTAACTGATGACATGTAATCTGGATTATGTAATCAGACTTTTTTTATAGGTTACAGGATTAAATATTCACACTGTGCCAGTCAATCATTGAGAATTTATTTATTTATTATTATGTTTACAGTTCACAATGTTTACAGTTGTCAGTTAATGTGCTATTAATATTATGGATCCTTTCAGAAACACTAAACCACGACCAGTGGTGTAATTTAGTAATGATGGGCCCCAGTGCAGGCTTTTACAATGGGTCCCCTGGGCTGCACAGATATGATAGAAAAAAATCCCTCCCTTTTACACATTGGTGGTGTGTTGCCCTATCGCCCTAATGAAGAAACCACCCCTGATAGATGGCCCTCATGGAGGTAGAAAAACAAAGCTCTTTATGAACCGCATACTAGCAAGCTCACATTTTCTGTCACTTCCGAATTTCAGTTGCTTTGAAATGTCTTATTAATTCAAAATTACCAACTGTTGTGTTATCATGACTTCTGAGCACTTTGATCAGCATATTGATCAGCTCCTCAAGATTCATGATTAATAGCTGACTTTCATTTAAGCTTTTACTTGCCATCATATTGTCACAGCTGCAAATCGAGAAGCGCAAAAACAGAAGTGGTCAGTAGATTGAGGGAAAATAACATGCAGTTGGGTTCCTCTTTTTTTTTATTGTCTTGCTTACTCTACATCTCACTCTCTGGAGCATTTGAGCAGTTCGGAGTGAATGTCACCTCACCGTACTGAACCTCGTCCTCCTCTTTCTCCTTCCTCTTTGTCTGTGGTCTGACCGCAGCATATTCCACATCAGCAACCGGGAGCGATTCTGTGGAGAAGGGATGAAAGACGAGACATTACTGGACATCTCTACACATACTGAACAGCTGTTAGTTACTGTTAATCTACTACAGAAATAGCAGCTTTACCACAAGTGATAACTGACAAATGAAGCTTTTCAGGAGTGAAACTAATTTACTGAGAAAGTAGCAAACAATAATGATGACAAGATCAAAACCAGTGCAAGTTAAGAGACTCTCAAAGCAGCTGGAGATGAATTTATGTGTTCATGTCCTACTCATATATTTCAGCAGAGGCTGAAAATATCGTGAGTGTCATGTGCGCTTCAGTATGTGTATAGCAGCCTAAACGAAACAGCACATCTGAGCCATTCATTCGCACAGAGACAAAACAAAAAAATAAGAGACAAAAAATAAATAAATAAACTAAACTAAAACCCCATGGCCAGTCCAGGTCTGGCCCCACCTTATCCATAAAGCAGCTTTCAAACTTTAAACAACATGATTTTAAAAGACAGATACATTTCTCTTTTTTGTCTGAAAGGGTTTGAAGGGTCTGAATATGACGTAATAACTCAATTAGAAATATTTTTCTTTTGCAGTGAGTGATAGTGAACGTATGACATTGAGTTTTAGGCACAGCATCACTAATTCATTGACTGAGAGTACTAAACCACAAGCTAATAGATTCTTGTGTTGTTTTACAGTGTAAAGTTGATCCCTGAGCTTCACTGAGTTTCTTACCTGTTTTCTTCTTTTCATCCTTTTTCTTATGAGAGATATCACTGTATATGAGCTCTATATCTCCAGCAGCGGCTGATGGGAAAACACTCACATTAGAAACAAAATAACTACAATCTCATATTCCAATCAAGTATTGGCTTCAAAATTAGCTTTATAACAGATCATGCCGGTGAAACGTTTTTCACATGTCAGACTGTTTGCATGTAACGCATTGAGAAAAAGGAATGGAAAGAATACAGAAAGTGAGGTCATATATTTACAAATCTTTGATTTATTGGATCTCATTCATGAAATGTTTGTAAATATATGAGTAAATTCTGAGTAATTTGCATATAGGAAGTAAGTACCCTCCAAAAATGAACAAATTTTCATTAAACCTCAGAGTAGTTAAACGTGTATGTTAATGAATTCCAGTCATTTGTAAACAAGGCGTGCATGTGTGAACATTTACAATTGGCAGTTTATTCCAACATTAAACAAACTGGTTAATGCTCAAAATCATTATCAAATCAAATAATCTGGTTAAAACTAAAGATTTTTCTTTCTATATATTCATGAGACTTGAGGAATAATACTGTTTCAAAGCCTTTCTGCCATTTTATACCAAATTAACTCCAGAAAGTTTGTCAAATCTCCACCAAAACTGGCTCAGATTGGCTTCATAACATCTATAATGTTTCTACTTTTGGTGTAATTGTATTTGAAATAAGGCAGTGCAATGACCAAACAAATATATGCAGCACATATAACATATAATCTACAAATCTTCTCAGCATATTAAGGCATAATAACCCAGGTATTTGGCTTTGTAATTGACAATTCCATAAAATATTACTTCATTTTAACCTTCATCAGTTAGTATATGAACTACAGATTTAAAGCAAACTGACCTGGTGTCGACTTGAGCTGTTTCTTCTTGTAAACGTAACATACGGTGATAAACAGCAGAATCAGGATCAATGCAACGCAGCCCAAAGCAATCAGAAATACATCTAAAATAATGGAAATAAAAACACATAATCATTTAAATCAAACTCCGAAAACTGCTTCGAGAAGTTCATTCATACCAACTGCAACAATAATTGGAATAGAGTAACTACATGCAATTAATAGTATAGTAAATCAGTTTAAAATCCTATTACCTACAGAAGAGCCTATAGACCCCTCATTGCCATCATTATTATTAGGTGTAATTGTAATTGTAATTACATTATTTGTTGTAGCTCAGCACTCACACATCCTTGAAGAAAATGCTGTAGTGTAGGTGACATTCACACCAGCTGATGAGAAACTCATACTGTAATCTGATGTCTGTGTCGACGAAGAGGTTAAGGTTGCCAACTGTCCCGTATATCGGGCCTATAACTGATTTGTCCCTTGTCCCGTTTATTGACTGCTATGCTGATCTAACCACTGACTGATACAACAGCAACAGCAGCAGTGCTGATCACGAGACTTGAGAATGATCACCCACCTGTCATCATCCAATCAATTTCTCTCTTAATATTAATTACGGCAGAGATAATGAATCATTTTGAAGAATTAAGTGGCCATTTGAGAAAATCAGTATGTCTGAATCTCATGAAACCTGTCAAGGACACTGTCTAGTACTCTAGTACTCTAGTATTCAGCACATTACATTTAACCAGCACTTTTTCAGCTTCTTCTTAGAGAATACTGAGAACCACCTCAACACAATATGCTGCCGCCTTAAGGTTAAACTACAAAACACCACGTCCACGTCACATTTCAGTTCACAACTGTAATTAGTAAGTGATATTTAGTATGTTTCATTGAATGTTTTGGGGGCATTGTACCCTTTTACATTGTGACATTTACCCCTCACATCTAATTTCTGACAAATGAGGAAAATGCAAAAATTAAAATAAATAAAATTAAATGACAAAATCTCAATACATTAATGCAAAAATCTATATTAATTATAATATGTAAAAAAATAACTAAAATCATCATATCATCATAAAATGCAATTTATGCAGTTGCATAAAATAAAAAATGTATTGTATGCAATTGCAGTAATAAGAATCAAGTAACAAAATATCACTGTAAATAATTGCAATCCTACAAAAAAAAAAAAAAAAAAAAAAATCAACATTAAGAAAGTTTAGGGATTAGGAGTGTATTTGTCATGAAAATAATGTCGCAATGCAAATAAAATGAATGGTCCTTATTTTTTTTATGCAAAATATAATTTCTTTTGATTTTGGGATGAAATGTTTGTTTACAATTTAGTGCCATGCCAGCGACAGCAGAGAAACAAGTGAAAAATAGTAAAAGTAAATAAATAAACCACAAGTGCATCTCAAAAAATTAGAATATTGTGAAAAAGTTCTTTTTTTTTTTGTAACATTTCAAAAAGTGAAACTTTCATATATTCTAGATTCATTACATATAAAGTAAAAGATTTCAAAAGTTTTGTTTTAATTTTAACGATTAGAGCTTACAGCTCATGAAAGTCCAAAATCCAATATCTCAAAAAATTAGAATATTTATATTTGAGTTTCATTAAATGACCATCCCTACAGTATAAATTCCGGCTATCTCTTGTTCTTTGAAACCACAATAATGGGGAAGACTGCTGACTTGGCAATGGTCCAGATGACAGTCATTGACACCCTCCACAAAGAGGGTAAGTCACAGAAGGTCATTACTGAAAGGGGTGGCTGTTCACAGAGCGCTGTATCAAAGCATATTAAACGCAGAGTTGACTGGAAGGAAGACATTGGGTAGGAAAAGGTGAACAAGCAACAGGGATGACCGCAAGCTTGAGAATACTGTCAAGCAAAGCCAATTCAAACACTTGGGAGAGCTTCACAAGGAGTGGACTGAAGCTGGAGTCAGTGCATCAAGAGTCACCACGCTCAGACGTCTTCAGGAAAAAGGCTACCAAGCCACTTCTGAAACAGAAACAACATTAGAAGAATCTTACCTGGGCTACGAAGAAAAAGAACTGGACTTTTGCTCAGTGGTCCAAAGTCCTCTTTTCGGATAAAAGTAAATTTCGCATTTCATTTGGAAATCAAGGTCTGGAGTCTGGAGGAAGACTGGAGAGGCACTACATGTCATGCTGCTACATGACAACCATGTACAACCTGTTTGCACATTCCTCTCTTGTAAATTCCTGCTTATCTTAATATTTAAGTTTACAGTATACTGTCATGCACATTTTATTTTATATTTTGTTCTTTATATTTTATTCTTTACTTACTTCATTTTACATACCTATATTTATGTATATTTCCTCTGTGTTTGTATTCTATAATATTTGCACTGTCCATGGAGCGGACCTGACTCACATTTGACTGCTGGTTATAGCTCTATACAATCATGTATGTGACAAATAAAAATCTTGAATCTCTTGAATCTCACAGAATCCAAGCTGCTTGAAGTCTAGTGTGAAGTTTACGAAGTCAGAGATGATTTGGGGTGCCGTGACGTCTGCTGCTGCTGGTCCATTGTGTTTTATCAAGTCCAAAGTCAATACAGCCGTCTACCAGGAGATTTTGGAGCACTTTATGCTTCCATTTGCTGACAAGCTTTATGGAGATGCTGATTTCCTTTTCCAGCAGGACTTAGCACCTGCCCACAGTGCCAAAACCACTTCCAAGATATTACTGTGCTTGATTGGCCAGCCAACATGCCTAACCTGAACCCCATATGGAATCTATGGGATATTTTCAAGAGAAAGATGAAAAACAGTGGATCCAACAATACAGACGAGCTGAAGGCTCAATAGTGCCTCAGCAGTGCCACAGGCTGATCGCTTCCATGCTACGCCTCACTGATGCTGGAATGTGTTAGGAGCAAGTAATTTGCTGTAATTTGCCAAGATTTTAGTGCATAAATGAACATACTTTAAAGTACTTGAACTTTTCTGTTTTGCAAATCCTTTTTTATTTTTCTTATTGATTTTAGGAAATATTGTAATATTTTGAGATACTGGATTTTTCTAATCATAAAAAAAAAAAAAATAAAACAAACAAAAAAAAAACTTTTGAAATGTTTTACTTTACATGTAATGAATCTATAATATATGAAAGTTTCACTTTTTTAAATGTTACAAAAAAAAAAAAAACCTTTTTCCACGATATTCAATTTTTTTTTTTTTTAGATGCACCTGTATATATAAACAACAACAAAAAACAAAAAAAGTTTTTAAAGTTTATTTTTCATTAAAAAAGTGAGACCATGAACCTAGGCTGACCTAGTCCTGGAGCAGTTAAAACCATCACAATCCATCAAAATACTGCAGTCTGGTACAAGGGGATTCTGTGGTGAAATGTGACTTTGGCATGTTCTTGACAGGTTTTGTGAGATTCTGCATCACCCTTGTTGCTCTTGTGGTTGTTTAGCAAATACTTCAAACATGAATTAAAATCTCACCAGCACAGGGTTTGACTCTAATGGTCTTCTGTGTGTGACTGACTTGGTTCTTCACGCTGCAGCTGATGTTTCCATCAGTTCCCTCATTTAGATAAATGGTAGTGTAGTGGTCCATCAGTAGATGTGTTACTGGATCTCCATTCAGAGTCCAGTTATAGATGATCTGATCACCCTCCTTAGTGAAGCAGAAAACTGACCTCTGATTGGAGGAGCAGCTGGCTGACACTTCCACTGAGCCAACAGGAGCTGGAGAGAGGGGCACATGACAGTCACATGACAAACACAGGAGAATCTTGTTACTATTACTGGAGTATGTAGTGTGTTTACTGTGTGCTACAGGAATAAAAACCTTCACAGAGATTCAACTGATTCATTTGCATGAGAGTGAGATCTTTGGAGAACAAGAGATTGGAATGATTCTGATGAGAGAGTTTCTGTACCTTCAACAATCACTTGAAGATCTCTAGATGTTTCTGTGCCATCTGAGCTACCGAGTGTTAATCTGTAATTCCCTGAATCTGCTCTGATCACACGGTTTATTATCAGAGTCCCATTGATGACTGTCACGTCAGTTCTGTTATTATAAAGATCACATTCACTCATTCTCATCCTGCCATTCTTTACTCTACAAACTGGATCATCTTTTGTGTTGTTTATTCTCTTTTGTATCTTCAGGTCATATTCACTAGCGTCCAGCACCATCTGCAGATTGAGTTTGTGTCCCAGAGCTGCATAACAGGGATCTGACTGATCAAACCCACAGTTTAGCTCCATACCTGAAGAACAAAACACACACACACACACACACACACACACACACAATGAAATGTATCAAAATCTACAGACATCATGAACTAAAATCATTGCACAAATAGGACGACCACCCGGTAATTGCTCCGTTGCAGGACGCAGATGTGATTTTGTGGGACAAGTGTGTAAGAGATAAATTTACTACTATTATCCTATGTACATTAGTTGGAAGGCGGAGGGTGAACCAACTGCAGGGGAAAAATAAAAGAAGCCTAATGCTAGTGTAATCTAATAGCACATTTAGTCAAGTAGCCTACCAGATATGAGTGTCATGTCATTAAATATTTTAATATTACTGAATTTGTTCAGGATCACAATTTAATAAAAACATTGTAAGTTACTTATTTACTAATGTTAACTTAATTTTTGCTAAAATGACTAAAGTTACTAAATAAATGGTTATTCAATCTGAATAATACAGAAAGCAAGCAAATAACACAATCAAATATTATCATCACTGACTGTAGTCTAGTGCAAGTTTAAGCATTTTTAAAATAACTCCTGCTATATTTAATAAAGCTGTTTACACTGTGAAATGAATCTCTTACTTACATCATATGTACATTTGCACTTTGTTGTTTATGGTGTGAAAAAATGCCAGAGAGCAGAATTCAGTCAATGAGCGATGATTAATCTGAACGCCTCTGATTGGCCACTGCATTCATAAGCTCAGCAGAATTGTGTGTGATTGGTTATAATGTGCAATGCTGTACAGCGATTAGTTTATTTCCTTTAATAGATTATGCAAACATTGAAAGGGATAGGTCACCCAAAAAGGAAAATTAGTTCATGATTTACTCTCCCTCAAGCCAGGAGGCTTGACTTTTCCTTTCTTCTTTCAGACAAATACAATCAGATATTAAAAAGTCCTGGCTCTTCCAAGCTATATAATGGCAATGAATGGTGGTTCAGTGCATCCATTCATTATAAAACAGTCCACACGGCTCTGGGGGTTAATAAAGGCCTCCTGAAGTGAATCGATGCATTTTTTGTAAGAACAATATCCATATTTATAAACCGTAATCTCTAGCTTTTGCTAACTGTCATACTCATGTTCACGAGAGAGTGGTGTTCCAGCGGATGATGTAGCATGTCAGAACGCTACTCACTCATGAACACGTTAGCAACAGTTTCAAAAGGTATTTTCATTTTTGGGTGAACTATCCCTTTAAATTCATTTTACCAGATTCAGTGCATCTTGAACTTGTAAGATCTGGCAGGTTTGATCAGAATGGATGTGTCTAGAAGTAGTTCTGGTTGGAGTAGCTGTATTTAATGACTTTTGATGAGTTCTACACTGATTCATTTGCTCTGCTTATGCAGTTGTCACCAGCAGAAAAATCCCTCTCTGTGAATGCATTGGCTGGTTATTTCCCCGCTCAATAGAAGATGATGCGCAAATGGATTTTAAAAGTCAATCGCATCTTTTTTATTGTGATATTTTAATTTCAGGAAAAAAATAATAAAGCCTATAGATCCCTCGCTGCCAACATCATTACGTTTTATTGTAATTTACATTATTTGTTGTACCTCAGCAGTCACTCATCCTTCAAGAAAATGCTGCAGTGTAGGTGACATTCACACCAGCTGATGAGAAACTCTTACCGTAATCTGATGTCTGTGTCGATGTAGAGGTCAAACTAGAGGTCACAGCTGCAGTAGTTGATCCTGTAACGAAACATTAGCACAGAATCACCTGCTTTCTCTCTTAATATTAATTACTGTAGAGATAATTAATAATTTAGAAGAATTAAGTGGCTAATTGAGAGAATCGATTTATCTGAATCTCATTAAACCTGATGAGCACACATGCAGGTCACATTTCAGTTCAAAACTGTAAGTAATAATTTGCATGTTTCATTGAATGTTTTTAGTGGCATTAAACTCTTTTGCATTGAGACATTTACCCCTCAAATCTAATTTCTGACATACGGGCAAAATGCAAAAAATGAAAATAAAATAAAACAAATTTAATGCGAAAAACAATATTAACTATAATGTGTATAAAATAACTAAACTCATCATATTATCATCATGAAATGTACCTGAGAGAAATGGATCATACTGCATCAAATAAAAATGAATTGTATGCAATTGCAATAATAAGAATCAAGTAACAAAATATCACTTTAAATAACTGCAATTACCAAAACAAAACAAAACAAAACAAAAAACAAATCTTAATTCTAAAACATTTAGAGAGTTGGAGTGCTTTTAATTGTCATGAAATATAATTCAAATAATTTGAATAAAATGAATGGTTGTACAATATTCCTTATTTTCCATGCACAATAGAATTTATTTTGATTTGGGGATGAAATGTTTGTTTGATGTTTATGATTTAATGCTATGCCAGTGACTGCTGAGAAACAATTGAAAAATATAAGCAAATAAATAAACTATATATAAATAACAAATAAAAAGGTTTTAAAGATTATTTTCATTAAAGAAGTGAGACCATGAACCTAGCCTTACATAATTAATAAGCTTTCCTTAAGAATCATCCAGAAAGGAGAGTCACAATGCATCAAAATACTCTTCAGAGATACTGTATTCTGGCACAAGGGGATTCTGTGGTGAAATGTGACTTCGACAGGTTCTTGACAGGTTTTCTGCATCACTCTTGTTGCTGTTGTCTAGCAAATACTTCATTCATGTATTAAAACCTCACCAGCAGGACAGGGTTTGACTCTAATGGTCTTCTGTGTGTGACTGACGTGGTTCTTCACGCTGCAGCTGATGTTTCCATCAGTTTCCTCATCCAGATCAATGCTGCTGTTTCCATCCATCAGTGGATCTCCATTCAGAGTCCAGCTGTAGAGGAGCTGATCCCCCTCAGAGGAGCAGAACACCCTCATCACCCCACTGGAGGAGCAGATGATTGACACTTCCACTGAGCCAATAGGAGCTGGAGGGAGGGACACATCACAGTCACATGACACTTTCTTGTCTCATTATGTATTCAGAGTCAATACTGAAACATTTCTAAACAAATTTTATTTCTGAGATGAAAGATGGACTGAATTAAACATGCATTGTAGGTTAGTCATATGACAACAATGCAACAAATTATTGTTTGAAATGCTTTCACATATTTTTTTTAAACAGGCAATATTCAGTAAGCAACATGCTAGTATTTCAGTTTGATGAGCTGCTAGATATTCAGTAATGAACTGCATGAATAACCTTCACTGATTCATTTGCATGAGAGTGAGATCTTTGGAGAACATGAGATTGGAATGAGTCTGATGAGAGAGTTTCTGTACCTTCAACAATCACTTGAAGATCTCTAGATGTTTCTGTGCCGTCTGAGCTACCGAGTGTTAATCTGTAATTCCCTGAATCTGCTCTGATCACACGGTTTATTATCACAGTCCCATTAATGACTGTAACTTCAGTTCTGTTATTATAAAGATCACATTCCCTCATCTTCATGCTGCCATTCTTTACTCTACAAACTGGATCATCTTTTGTGTTGTTTATTCTCTTTTGTATCTTCAGGTCATATTCACTAGCATCCAGCACCATCAGCAGATTGAGTTTGTGTCCCAGAGCTGCGTAACAGGGATCTGACTGATTAAACCTGCAGTTTAACTCCAGACCTGAAGAACAAAACACACACACACACACACACACACACACACACACACACAATTTATTTAACTATATTATTGAGCTCCTCTCATAGATCTCCATTGCTTTTTAGATGAAGTTTATTATATTTTATGTCTCCTAACCCTAACCCAAATCGAAACACAATTTGAATGATTTATAAACATTTTTAACTAGTGAGGTCCAGCTCAGTTTTTTATTTGAGAGATTGATCAGCAACATGAGTTTGATGTGAAAGTGACTCACATGCAGCAGTTTGCAGCAGCAGCAGCATCAGTCCAAAGATGAGCATCATTTCTCTAAAGTTCAGCAGAAGAGAGTCAGATCGAGTCTCACTGACAGACAGCAGCTCTACTGATACATCAGGAAATTAGATGACTTTAACAAAGAAAGAAGAAAGAGGAAGTTTTTCAGAGAGGGTCAATGTGGGTCAAAGGTCCCTACTTAAATACTTAAAACAAACACCGCAAATAAAGAGAAATCAACCAAAATCAACAGAATAATGTAAAAGATCAGAAGCAGCAATCTGACAGATTTGATTCAGAGAAATAAAGGAGTTTGATCATGGATAAACAGAAGGGGTTTTATGTAATGATATAAAATTATTAATGGTTCATTCAAAGCAAGACAAATGAATAAAATAAGCAATAAAACGGATTCATAAAACAAATCTGCTAAAGTCATTTGTCATAGATGTGATGATCTGCTGCTGCTCTCATGAATCTTCTGCTGTGTGTTCATGTCCTTCTCTAAATCTTCTCATTCTCACTTTCTGATCTTCTGGTTTCTTTCTTAAAAGCATCACATCATCATCATCATCATCATCATCATTATCATCATCATTATCTTCACACTCTTAATATCTGCATGTCAAATTTGCATGCTTAAGTCATTTATTCTGTAATTCCCTGAATCTGCTCTGATCACACGGTTTATTATTAGAATCCCATTTATGACTGTCACTTCAGGTCTGTTATTAAAAAGATCACATTCCTTTATCCTACCATATTTTACACTACAAGCTGGATCATCTTGTGTGTTGTTGTTGTTTATTCTCTTTATTAACCAAGGGAAAATTTACTAGCATCCATCTGCAGAAGTTTGTGTCCAATAGCTGCACAACAGGGATCTGACTGATCAAACCTGCAGAACCGATTCAGACCTGAAGAACAAAATATTTGAGATGAAAATTCTTGATCCATTTCTCCCAAAGTTTTAAATGTGCATAAAGAATATAATTTTACAATTGTAAAATAAAATATAAAAAAATCAGTTAACTAGCACACAGATGAGTGCAAAGAGACAGGCATGAATTTAAAGCCACAAAACCATAATTTGGATCATTGGTCTTAAACACAGACATTCAGCTCTTTTATTCAAACACTTCCAACTCACATATTAATACACTGACTTTATTATTTGAAGGGGAGACATTGTAGTTGAACTGATGTAACTAAAACATTGAGTAAGTTCACTTAAATTGAATAGATAACAGTTTATTCAAGTGTGTTTTTAAGTAAATGGAAATACCTATTAGAGTTTCATGTTCAGTTCTGTTGTTCAGTTGAAGTTTTTGTAGTTAGCACAACATGTTTGCAAGCAAATGCAATCAGAAAGAAGTTAATTGTGTTTGTGCTTGCATTATTGTAAATATTGTGTGCAGAGCGAATCAACATGCACTACATATAACATCATGTAGCCGTCCGTAACCAGACCACAGTCTTTACCCTTTAGCACAATGCCAAGCATATAAACCTCAGCATAACAGAAACTCCTTTAAACATCAAATATACCTGAACATTCAACTCTAAGGGGTCTTTCTCTTTACATAAAAACTGCATAAAATAACCTTTAATTACAACATTTAATCTCTTGAACAAATTTAGTTAATATGACAGAAATGATTCATGAACTAGGGAAATACAGAAATTTCAGAAGCTGTGACATTTTAATTGTGCTCCATTAATATACATTGTTAAGAAGAAGAAATACACCTGTAGACCACTGCAAACTTTCCTTACTTTAATATGTTAATATTACGATATGTTTTCAGAAGAGCCGTGTGACACTCATCTGTGCTCACAGTATATTTATGAGACCAGTGCACTGTTTCTGTGAGAGAAAAGGAAGCTCAGATCATTCACAGGTTGAGGTTGAAAGTCTTGTACAAGGACACAAAAATAACACATATATGTGACCCTGGACCACAAAACCAGTGATAATTAGCACACGCATATTTACCAACAATACGTTGTATGGGCCAAAATGATAATTTTTTCTTTTATGCCAAAAATCATTAGGATATTAATTAAAGATCATGTTCCATGAAGGTTTTTTGTAAATTTCCTACTATAAATATATAAAAACTTAATTTTTGATTAGTAATATGCATTACTAAGAACTTCATATAGACAAATTTAAAGGCGATTTTCTCAATATTTAGATTTTTCTGCACCCTCAGATTCCACATTTTCATATAGTTGAATCTCAGCCAAACATTGTCCTATCCTAACAAACCATACATAAACAGAAAGCTTATTTATTCAACTTGTATATGATGTATGTATAAATCTAACTGACTAACTGTAAAACTAACTGACTTTCTGACTAACATCTACTAAAGAAAACATCTGTCATTATTTGCACGTCTTCTGTCAACTTTTACCCAAGTCTGAATCCACGAGGTCTGACACAAAATCATAATGGGCGATGTTCCCTGTTAACAACACTGAAAAACTGACCATCAGAAGTATATCTAGAATATCTAAAGTGTTTTTGTATATTCCAAACATTAAACCACTCAAACAAAAATATGAGGGACAAAATGACCTGCATTGTGAGTCAAATATTTAAGAAAAACAGCTAAATAAATCAGTTGTCATGAGGATATTTATGATGTCAGTTTGTGTGGTTTGTCACAGTGTCTAGTTGGTGTGTCCATGAATAGCCACCAGAGGGCAGGCTTCTTAGTTTTGTTTGTTTCTCTGGACTTCAGTTCCCATCACCCTTTGCTTTGACTATCAAGTCTCATTACATTCAGCTGTGTCTCATTTATCTTGTTAAGGCATCCACATATAAGCCCGGTTTTGTTGGTTTTTGGTTGCTGGTTTATTGTTTGCTGTTACGTGTTTCTGTTGCTCTGTGTTTGCCCTGATGTGGATTACACTGTTTGTTTTTGGACTCTTCAATAAATGCTGCATTTGGATCTTCTTGTTTTGGAGCATTTCGTGACAGTTTGAAAGCGTATTAACAAGTCTCTCACTGATTACTGCAGATTGCAGGTATGCAATGCGGTTTAATTTGTGGTGCTTCTAATTAAGTGATGAAAAGCAGTTGCAAATGTTGTACAAAATAAATAGCACCACTACTAATCTTTGCACCAATAAAACGTGTGACACTTAGTTTTTCTACCAAATTATATGTAATTATCTAATTATTATATTAATATTTAACTTGCATTGGAAAGGTTTCCGTGACACCTCGTGAGATCTCGGCAAAAGTATCACGATTTATTCCAAAACATGATGCATGATGGGATACGCTAAGCCTCGACTAACGCTCCGGAGCAGTATTGGAGATAGTGTGCATTAAGGGCACTCTACTTTGGTGTTTTTAAAGGTGCAATAGGTGATTATCTTCAGAAACATTTTTTGTTATTCTGGTTGAAAGTCTCTTCACATCCCGATAGCAATCATTAAGCTAAGTGGTCTACATGTATTTATCTGTATTTATATACCCTGCGTTCCATTTGGAAGGGCTCATCCCTATGCCCTAATCCCTTCAAAGGGTTTACCCTCCAGAGTAAGAGCTTCGAAGGATTGAAGGGTGTAGGGGACCAAACAACTGTTTCTTGTAGTGTCCTTCTGTGTCATCATCCCGTGCCCACATGGAGCCACCGTCATCATGCAAAGCATCTGTGCAAAGGATCATGGGAGCTCGAAGTGTCCATCAGTTGTACCCTTCGAAATCCTTTGTTCTGAAGGGCCCTTTGAAGTGGCCAGTTTTAAGCACTTTGGTTTGGAACGACACTTCAATATGGTGGCCATGATTGCTTTCACTCCGAAGTGCCCTTCGGAGGGCGATATATCCCGTTTGGAACTCACCAATATTCTATGGAAGGCATAGGACCAAGAAATGTTTGTCCAATCAAAATGCTCGGTCTGAGCATTTTAATTGGCTTTCCTACCTGCCTGTCAAATATGTATTAGCATACCTCAGCGCACCCTGTTTGCGCAGACAGGATACGTCATCAGCACGCTGTGCAGACAGAGCGAGAATGGCAGATATACATCAACAACCCGATCTTCCTTCCTGGTATTGTAGTACTTTTAGTAGTACTAACTGTACTATAAAGTTTTCTCACCGGTGAATGACACATGCGGTTCCCCAGCCCAGCGGTTCCCAATTCCAGTCCTCGCACCCCTCCCCTCTCGCATGTTTTGCACGTCTCGCTTAGTCAGTGTTGCCAAATTAGCAATTTTGTAGCTAAATTTAGCAAATTTTCGGATTACCCTAGCAACTTTTTCTTCTAAAAGCACCTAGCAACAAATTTAGCAATTTTTAACATTTATTTGGCAACTTTTAGCAACTTTTGATAAGTGACTCAGACAATAAAAAGGTACACATTTTCCATCCAAATTACACAAAAAGAGTAAATCAAAGATGTCTAGCAGTACACACATCACATGAATTGAGTTTGCTGCTGTTTGCAATTGTTCAATTTAATAATAATAATAATAATAATAATAATAAAAATAATAATTTAATTTAATTGTTCATTTATGATACACTTTATTAGTAGCTTGTACTTGTGATTGTTGATCAGTTAGTACAATGCAAAAGAGTCTAGTAATATTCCAGGACATTATTATCCATTGTAACCCTGTAACCTGAAAACATAATGCGTAATTAAAAATGCAGGTGAAAAAAAATATATGGAAAATTCTTTCATAATCACATACTGTAGTAGATTGTGCCCTATTTTTACAGACTTTTGTTGGAGTGTAGCACACTAACTATCTACTAATACACTGCTTAAATTGTTGAGAATGTGTAGTATTGCTAGTTTACTAGCTATTAAAAAACCTAAATTGTAATCATTCAAAAATGTGTAAGTGCTCAATAATTCATTGTATTTAAAAAGTTATTTATATTTAAATATTATATTATGCATATTATTTTGCAAACAAATCTAAATTAACATATATAAAATATATATTTTTTGCTGAGATTTGATGTTGTGACACTATTTTGTGCCGTGATTACGCAATGACATCACAATGTCATTTAGCAACTTTTAGCAACAAATTGACCTTCCTCTAGCAACTTTCTCTGAAAATTAGTTGGCAACACTGCACTTAGTTAACACACCTGATTCAGATCATCAGCTCGTTAGAAGAGAGCTACGTGCGTGAACTGTTTTCCGATTGACATGCTCCCTACTCCCTGAGCAGGGGAAATCCATTGAAGTTTACTTCACTTCGGAACATTCATTCACGAATTTGCGCTGCGCAGCGTCTTCACACACAGATGAAACTTACTAGGGAAATGTGAAGTGTGACGTAATATACCTCTGTAAATTTAAATTTACGCCTCACACACTTTAATGCCCTTTGTATGGAACATATACGCTCGCTTCGAACTGGAATCATGGCGGAAGATCCAGTTATGTCCACTTCGCAGGGCACTTATGGTCGAATAGAACAAACGTTACAAGTGATAAGAGATACATATGAAATGTGCAGAGTGGGGGGAACCGCTGATGTAGCCTATTGTAGTAATGTTGTCTCTGGTATTCTGGTCTGTGAGTGTATGCGTTGAGGGGGCATGGCTTTGGACAACGATTGCAGGGAGGGTGGGACATTCGCCTTCAGTGCTATCAGGCTAAAGTTAGCATTTTCCAAGATCTCCTACTGCACCTTTAAGACCTGGGACAGTCTTGCACACTTACTTACTGTCACGCGTGCTTGCACTCTGAAGTGGCCAAGACTGCAAGTGTGGGTATTTTGATAAGGCAATCGTTTACACCCTGTTTGCGTTTCATCTTCTTTTAACAGCGGTTCGCAAACTAAACACTTTATTGGCGCCATCTAGGTACAACCTAAATTTCAAAATGATGAAACGTAGCCTATAGAGACAGACCTAAATAAAACCCACAAGAGTAAAACAAACCAAAAATAAGGCATCACAATCATATATAAAATTAATGAACACAGGCATATACATGGTTTCGCAGTAGGGGAAAATTTTATTACAATATGTTTGTGTAAACTTAAGTGCTAAGGAATACATTTTCAAAATACATGTAATGTGTACAATGACAGTTTAATACAGTTTGCTCACCCATCCATAGCATATAATGAAAGCATGCAAAGTGCATTTACTTTTACTTCAGCTCAGTAATCCACCAGTTCGGCAAACACTCAGAAACATACGTCAAAATCTTGCCTTGCCTACTTTTCACAGCGATTGGTTGTCACCTGGTGGTTTTTGCTCAATATTTGCTTAAAGTCGAGGAATGCCCAACCTTTTTGACACTCTCGGCCACTCTCATTGCTTTCTCTGCACCGCTTTCAATCCCATAATGCACCGCGCGAGCGTTTAACTTCAACTTCCATAGGAATTAATTGAAAACACTCACTCCGCTGCGCTCGCTACGTGGCAGTGGAAACGCACCAATAATCTCAGTGAGGCGAGAGTCCCAGAGCTTGAATCTCAGGTTGAGTGCAGGTCTACTCGGCCCCGTCCCAATGCAACAAGCACCACAGTAAGTTTTGGTAGGTCAACTTTTCAACTTTTAGGAGTGCTATCTCCCTGATGGGAGGGTTCTTGACTGGTGTTCTGACGGGAGTGTACTGATTGTACCAGTGATTGAAGTGGGAAAAAAAGAAGTGCCAGTACTCACCACCCGCCCCCACCCTTCTTATTTATTTAAATATTAAACAAATAAGTACTTTTTATTTTTCATAATTCACAATGTATAGTGCCACAATCAATCAATAATTAAATAAAAGTTTTCGATACAAATAAGCACAAGTCAGGTTGCGATACCAAACAGGACCACAAAGAGACGCCAAAGACCACTAAACTTCCTGCCTGTACTAATACGGATCCATTCAGAATCACTAAACCACTGTATAATCTAAAACACATTCAGCCAGTATCCATTATAAAATACTTGCTTTTAATCCAAATACATGCTGAAAATAATTATTTAATGACATCTGGATGTAAGTCACTATTCTCTGCATTAGCGCTGTTTTGAAGTTACTGTTTAAATTCACTTAATGTATCCTTTGACTTTCCAGGAGTTTACCGGCTTAAAATGATGTGAACGCAAAAAGCTGCTTCCTTTCATTTTTAAGCTATTGTTTTCATTATAATTTACTGATTCAAATTAGTAATCAATAATTAATTATTATTCTACCTCCCCTGACATGCTCTCCCGCCTCACACATTGAAAACCCCTGAGGTAGACCGACTCCACTTGTATTCATTCACGAGAATCGTCGAGATGAGAAGTGACCCCGCCTGGTAGTGTGATTTATATAGTGTCATTTCTAATCACCCAAACACTGACGCTTTGACTCTGAGTACCGGCAACATGTCAGACGTGCCGGTACGCACAAAAAAGTATTGGTACTCTAAAAGAACTGAGCTGTACGGAAATAAACCTGCTTTTCCTGGCAGTGAGGGGAGAAACGAAGTTTACCAAAACTGAATCATTTGAACAAATTGCTTCACAAAATGATTCACTGTTTCCAAGCGCTCAAAATGCCACACGCTGGTGACACCTGCTGGTCAGACTGATGTAAATGCAAAGAAAACTCTAAACATGCATTAAAGGGCACCTATTATGCCCCTTTTTACAAGATGTAATACTGGTCTTGGGTGTCTCCAGAATGTGTCTGTGAATTTTCAGCTCAAAATACCCCACAGATCATTTATTATAACATCTGGAAAATGTCATTTTTGGGGCGTGTCTACAAAAAGAGCTGTTTTGCTGTGTATAACTTTAAATGCAAATGAGCTGCATATTCCCACCCCGTCTTCAGAAGAGGGCATACCATATACATCTGTATATCCAAGCACTATAACAACATGACATTCACAGAGCAGTCTGGAGTGAAATGAATTGCGCAGAAATAAACGTATTTAGGTAGATTTTGAGGTGCATTACCTTGAAAAATAAAAGTAATCCACTGCATCCTCAGCAGCTCAGATGTTAGGAGAAAATGAAGACTCTTATGTTCTGTCTTATATCCAAACTCAGAAGAACACGGGGATTGCTTACGAGACACTGTTAACATTACAGCTGCTCGAGCGCGGAGAAAATGGAGGACAGCGTACAACCGCTGTGGGCGGAAACTATGGCAATGCAGGACTGTCAATCAGCCGCTGTGGGCGGGATCTAAACAATGTGATGTCACATTGCTTAGAGAATCAAAACGGCAGGCCTAGTGAGACTGATTTGGTTTAATGGGGATTAAAATTATGAGTGGATTTTTATTATTGTTGAGTGGTTGTGTTCACACACTGCCAAAACACATTTATGTCCAAACACCATGAAAAAGTGGATTTTGCATAATATGTGCCCTTTAAAATACCTTTTGCACACCAATTGCAAATATTTAATTGAAAATGTTGTAAGGTCCACCCATTGGCCCAACGATGGACTCTAATGGCGTGGGTGAGGGTATAATGTGTGTAGGTGCTTCTGTAAAGTTCTTACAGTTCAAAACACTTAATTTGTTTTGAATTTGATTGAATTTCAATTGTCTTGTAGCTTCATGCTTAATCTGACATCGATTTCATGTGATCATTAAATTTAGACTGAATTAGGAACTGATCACAAATTATGGTTATGTATTAATTTAGATATCTGATTATTCTGAACATCCCATACTTTCAATTATTCATTCATTATGGACCCAGCATTGCTTAGAGTCTCGCATGGCTGGCGCGGGTCTCACGATCACAAACTCGCCAGTTCTGAGTTTAGTCAAAGGATGCAGAGTGAACTAATATACCTTGCCACATGCTCGCTCATACAAAAGTATAGTTTCCTAGTCACGCAGCTGCAACTTGTATATATAACATAAATAAGCAAGGAGAGAAGTTTGGGCAAGGTGGTGTCCTTTGCTCTTTCTTTGAGATCTTCTCTCCAGATTACTGAGTTTATTGTTTTGCAGCCTTACAGTGTGATCTATTAAATTAAATTAACAAATCGTCTAACACCATTAAAAATTAAGTGTCTATATAAAGTGTGTTAATTAGTTGGTAATATCATATTTAAACATGTATCAGAGATGTGCCTTTCTTCTATTAGTGTCCAAGAAATTAGAGAGAAATGTATAAGCAGAGGAACAGGAATAATAGAATAATAAAATCAAAAAGAAGTCGTCATTTGATTTTTGTCTTGGTTTTTTTTTTTATATCTTGTTTGTTTTTTTATGTCTCTATAATTTTGATTAATGTGTGCTTTCTGTAAATAAAAAAAAAAATTACAGTATTAAATAACCCTTAATAAAAATCAAAAGAACTTGTAGCTTTTCACAGGAAATACATTTTATTTTCAAGTAAAATATCAAAGAAAATCTTGATTTCAACACATTCCATTCAAAATTCTAAAAGAACACTGTTTATCACTATTCTATTGACCTTATGTAGCTCCACCCCTTTTCAGTGCTGTGCTTGTTGTCTTCTGTCTTCTGTTTGTATTTCCACAGCATGAAGGTAAGGTCATACAAATTTATGAATGAAAAACTCATTTTAAAATCTTTCTGATCTACTGACATTTGTTATGACATTCACTTGGAACATTACAATGCACGTGATCATTTTCGTTAACTCTACAGTAAGTAAATCTACTTCACCAGCTAATTACTTGTCAACAGTGATGCTATGCAGTGATGAATTTTAAAGATGGCTGCATGCTTATTTCTCTGGCCCATAATGTCTATAATAACAATCTTGTAAAGAAAAAACCCACTTGTGTCTAAATTTCTGCTCTCATGAATCTTCTGCTGTGTGTTCATGTCGTTCTCTAAATCTTCTCATTCTCACTTTCTGATTTTCCTGTTTCTTTCCTAAAAGCATCACATCATCACCACCACTCTCTTAATATTTGCATGTCAAATACATAATGATGATGATAAATGTGTCTCACCTGACGTGTCTCATGTAGATGTGAAAACCTCCTAACAGACCCAACAGAACCATCAACTGAAAACACCAGACCAGCACAAACACCACAGACACTGAACACACCAACACAGCAATCAATTTATCAATCAATCAATCAATCAATCAATCAATCAATCAATCAATGTTGGGTTGTTCCCATACGGAAATGTAATATATGACATTTATGTCCCTATATCAGTAGTGATGTTGTCATATATGTTACATATAAGGCAATTTATCATCATCACATATCCATCTTCTGGATATATGTATGTGTATGTTTATAATATGAAATTCCCATAGTAAAATTTGTATATAAACATATATTTAAAGTATGTATATGGTTAATTTTTTATATGGTATTACATGTTATGACCATATATGTTAACAATATATATTAAAATGGTATATTGTATTATATATGATATGACCATATACGTTAACAATATATATCACAATTTTATATGGTACTATGTTTTGACCATTTGTTAGCAATATACTGTATATTGAATTTATATGCAAGTTTATTAGCCATATATGCCTAAAAGATACAGCTCATTGTAAATCATATGACAAAATTAATTTTTGCTTAACTTTATTCGTTGTTTCAATTCAGTTTTCGGGGGAAAAAGTAGAGATGAATGTGTAACGTTCAAAAAAAAAAGGCCAATAAGCCTAAATGTCAATGATTGGATAAGTTCTTTTTGTAGAAAAAGGAATGTGTTATAGAGGGGGATGGCACTTAATTTAACTGTTTGTCCATATGCGCTCTATCATTGCAATTATCGTCATTGTACTTAAAACGCAATTCATTATACTAGATGCGCGAATCAGCGCGATTGTGCTTGAACCTCAATACTGCTTCTGCGCATGCGCCAGAATTCAAACACAACCGCGCCAACGGCAGAGTCTGAGCAACGGCTGCAGCTAAACAAACAGTCATCTGCGTTCAGATGTTTTTCTTAGCAAGTGGAAGGATAACAAATGTGCCAGCACCTTCACATAAAGTTTAAACTACACCGATTTTATTGACGGGCACGAAGACAGACCAACATCACTGAGTACTGGATGAAACGCCCTTGAATGAGCTGCAGCGGTGCAGGTAATTTACACTAATGTACTCAACGCTTTATTAAAATTCATATGTTAATATTAACGTTACATAGAAACTAAGTGTTTTATGACTGTTTTGGACTGCAAGAGCCTCTGTCCCTATACAGATCAGTTTTAAATATTCCATCAGTGTTTTATATGTTATGATTAACGTTACAGCTGCATTGTTTTGCAATTTGCTCGCGTTAAAGTTAATTTTAACTATATACTATTGGATAGAGATACTGTAAGCTCATCGTTTTCACTGGATAAGCAATGCAACATTTGAAAATTAATTAAAGCTCTCTGACAAAAGTAATGGAGCAAAATTACATTATAATGTTTATGTCTGAGATTTAGTCTAGACTATAACTATAAAGCTGCACAAAATGGAATTACTCAAATACAAGCACCTTGAATTCATACAGTACTGTACTTGGTTATATTGCACCAAGTACATTGACACCATTGACATGCCTATGGTGGGTGCAAAAGCACATACATGTGCATATTACATAAAGGTACAGTACACTAAAAGATGTGACTTTGGGGTTTTGAAAATATGGTTAACCTATGGTAGTCAATTTTGTTCATATCTTTGCTGTTAATTGTGCTTTTCCTGTTTGTGTCCCTTGAAAAGGTAATGAGTCCAGAAATTCTCAGAAAATAGAAATAGAGGCTGACCCTGCAGATTGTGGATGGCGGTGATGTGAATGATGGAGCATCTACATTTACATTTTACATTTATGCATTTAGCAGACGCTTTTATCCAAAGCGACTTACATTGCGTTCAAGTTATTTACATTTTATCAGCTCTTGCTTTCCCTGAGAATCGAACCCATGATCTTGGCATTGCTAGCGCCATGCTCTACTATTTGAGCTACAGGAAAGCTGACATCTACCCAGAAAAGGTTACATATTTTATTGAAACCAAAACTAACATCTGCAATATACATGTAAACAAATCAACTACCCTTTTTAATTTATTTTCTCCAGGCCAAAACGATGCCCTCATTAGTTATTATGAATGTCTACTATTTATTTCAATGATGCGAAACAGCAAATGAAATTGTAACCTTAGTTGTGAACTCTGTCATTGAACACTTGGGTTACTGTAGTATAATTCTTCATGACTGTAGAGACATTTTATTTGCATGGGTGTAGGCTGTGCTTTGTTGTTGTTCTGCCTTGTCCTTAAGAAGGTGGAGCTCAGATCAAGTGGTATCTGGGAATATTTTACAACTACAACTTATAATTATTACTTAATTAGTATTCTACAGTCTTTTAAATAATCTTTACCAACTATCTTTTAATACTCAATATACACTACTCACAAAAAGTTATTTATGGAAAATATAAAAAGTTCATGCTACAGTGAAATTATATCATGAAAGTAGGGCATTTAAGTAGAAGCATGCAGTTGTCATTTCTTCATCTCAAACAAACGGTGGTGGCTATACACAACAAAAATGTCAATGTCTCAATTACTTGTCATGTGTCCTTGAGCATCAATTACAGCTTGACAACGACGTCTCATGCTGCTCACAAGTCGACTTATTGTCTGCTGAGGCATGGCATCCCACTCTTCTTGAAGGGTTGCCCTCAGGTCACTGAGGTTCAGGGGTGCAGGGTTACGACCCTCTGCACGACACTCAGCTGATCCCATAGGTTTTCTATGGGATTCAGATCTGGAGAAAGTGCAGTCCACTCCATTTGAGGTACCCCAGCCTCCAGCAGCCATTCCCTGATGATGCGACCTCGATGAGCTGGGGCATTGTCATCCATGAAGATGAAATCAGGCCTGTGTTGCTCATGCAGAGGCACAATGACTGGATTAATGATGTTATTCAGGTAGTATTGTCTTGTCACAGTACCATTCACAAGGTGTAAGCCAGTTCTGTATTGACTAGACACACCTGCCCAGACTGTAACAGCACCACCTCCAAAGGCTCATCTGGTGACAACAGTGGCTGATGCATAGCGTTCTCCTTGATGTCTCCAACAGCATTGGTGGCCATCATTTCTGCTCAATGTGAATTGACTTTCATCAGAGAACAGCACTGGTTCCTCGTCCAGCACAAATACTCCCTGACCCATGCAAGTCTCCCTGGCCATTACAGTCTGGGCAGGTGTGTCTAGTCAATTTCATAAATTTCAGCTGAAAGTCAAATATCCCTAACTTTTTGTGAGTAGTGTATTTGTCATCTTATTTGCAGTTAAACACTTTAAGACATAGGCACAGTTCTAACTTAAAAGCAAAATTAAACTTGTACAGTGTTGGATTGCAAGACTTAAGCAGATTAAATGTATATATTTTAACACCACATTGACTAAAATCAAGTTTAGTTTACTGTACAACCCTCTACAATGCGAGTAAATCACTCGCATATGCGACTAAATTTCACACTGTGCGACTAAATGATGTCTAATATTATTTACTCGCCGGTGTGTGAGTTGGAGGCTAAGTATATAAGTTCAGCACAGATGTATTTTAACTCGCCGAACACACTGACTGAGCGCTTCAGAGTTTCACTCTCCGTCAAGTGACCTTTTTCCCCCGGTTCATTTGAATGGATGCGCAGCGCACACGTGTTTGATGTACCGTAAACTCTAGTGTGAAGGCGCATATCTCGTCGTCGCACACGCAAAGAAAGAGCGAGAGAGTCTTACATAACATGTAGAACTGACGCGCTACATGTAAATGATATTCTTTGTTGTATTTTCCTGTCAAAAGAATGGAGTTCCTTTGGAATTTGGATCAGCTTTTAAGAACCGGGTTTTCCGGTAGTGGGAGGAACTAATGCGCAAACGTGTAAATCTCATTGGCTGGCGCTCACCTATTATTGTCCCGGTTTTGATTTCAGCGAATCAGTTCGAGCGAACGCACACAACCTGATTAATATTCATGAATCCAGCAGCTTATTAATCCTTAGTGCTTTTTATATTGTTCTTATTAGTAGAATCCATATTATTATTGTTATCATCAGTAATATTGTTTGATTTTTCCAATTTTTATTATTTTTTTTTACAGAAACACAGAATGACCAAAAAACACCACCACCAGTCCTAAGTAGTGATTGACCGATATTGATTTTTTATAACCGATACCGATACCAATTATTTGCATGTTTATGTGCCCGATAACCGATATGCAGAACCGATATTTATTTACTGTTATAAAGTAAATAAATAACTAAGTGAAGTAAGTCCATACTTCATTTTGGTTTTTCCTCCTTTCAGTCATCTTAAAAAAAAAAAAAAAAAAAAAAAAAAAAAAAAAGGTTGAAAATTAACAGTCTTTTATGTTAAATTTAATCTTAATATTTGTTGTAAATTTAATCATATTACAACAACAAAAACATTTTATTTATAACAAGCATCAGCGGCAACACTGATTTTAACAATAAGCAAAATAAATGTAGAATGTCTCATTTTCAAATGGAGAAAATAAATAAAGGACAGGAGTCATAACTTCATTTTAAACTACAATTTTAGGTTTATAAGCTGTTTAATAGGCTAAAGAGTGAAGAATAATTCACTGGATAATGTTAATTCACTGAATAATATTCTCTGGAATATTGAAATATAACAAACAAAACATTGTGTTTTATTGCATTTCTCAACTGGTATGTTATATCAGAATTATTAATATGTTTTTGTCATTCTAGATTATGAAATGCCTGCTGACAGTGCGGTTTATCTATGCATTTACACAGAACTATAGCCTACTCAAATTACGATCGCTCACGGAGATAATAATTAATTTCCATAGCGATGTATTTATTTAGATGTTTATTAACGAAATAATGGTTATATGGTAAATGTTAATATAATTTAGCGTGTTTTAAACAAGTGAATATTGTTAAAAGTTAAATGCGGTGGCCGTGCTGAAGCATTTCCTGAGCATCAACCGCTGAGTGAACAGCAATATGAAAGCGGCTTCACGAGACTAATGATGAGCATATACAACAGAGAGAGAATTAAATTCAGCGCTTTTATTTCCAACACGCGCTCATTCATGACTGTATTATTTAATTCATGCGAAATTACGTCTTTATTTGGAGAGGACTTGACGAATTAGACTACGTGACTCCGACTTCACGAGACTAATGATGAGCATAGACAGCAGAGAGAGAATTAAATTCAGCACAACATGCGCTCATTCATGGCTGCATATTATTTAATTCAGGCAAAGTTCTGTCTTTATTGGGACAGACTGACGGATTATCTTACTTGACTCCGTGAGTTCGTCTCTATTTCTTAGAGCCAAGCTATATAAACTGCATATCAGGCATTTATGTAATACATCTAATTTGTGCATTAATGGCTGTTATGTTAAATAAAGTTTACTAACTACAGCAAATCAAGTACCTGTGCACACCGTTGTTGTCTCGTCTCCCCACAGCCACGCTGCAATGGCGATCCTGCGCGCAATTCTCAAAACACCCACAAGATGGTGCCGTTTATCGGTGAAACCGATATTACAAAACCGATATCCGATTATGGTAAAATGCTTAAATATCGGGAAAAATATCGGTAAATCGATATATCGGTCGATCTCTAGTCCTAAGTTCAGTTAAAATGACTAAAATGCATTCATACATGGTTACCAAGTTTTAATTATAATTACTGAAGTTCTATCATTAAATAATAGGCCTACTTGATTATCATATTATAATGCTTGACTGACTGATGTTAAGAGTATACTTTCAGATATTTAAAAAGCTATATATGGGTAGTTGACAAATAAAAATTGGACTGTGTCCTATGGTGTGACATAGCAAAAATGTAGGGGAAAAAAACGTAAAAAAATAACGAGAAAAATTTATATTCATTCTTAGAGTTACAAATAGCATGAGAGAGGTTTATCTTCAGTGTTAGAGTTTATTTATTTATTTATTTTTTACATTTTTCCGTCACACCATAGGACATATGTGTGTGTGTGTTATATATATAATATTAGTAGATCAGTCTGGCGAGTAAACTAAAAAAAAAAAAAAAAATTTACTAGCCAATGGCGATTCAATTGCCAAGGTTTCTGTAGAGGGTTGCTGTACCACCCAACACTACCAAAGTTAAAATGTTGAGCACTTCCTGAAATACATAGGGTTCAGACAATTTAATATTTAATATGATACATTTAAGTGTAAACGTAATTCTGGGCCTAGTAAATCAATTTATTGTAATTATAGTATAAAAACCTAACTTTTACTAATTTCTTACTGATGCAGTGATCCAGAAATGTCTTCACCGGGGGCCTCTTGGGGATGGCAATAAACCGAAAACTAACCAAGCTGTGTGAATGAAAAACTGTAGACCTTTAGCTGAACCACTACAATTGGTTGATGTTCTGTTTCTTATGCCTGTTCAGTGTTTTGATCAGTTATATATGTAATTGTTTCTTATTTTTTTCTTTTTGATTGTGCAGCTCAATAAGATTGTTTTTTCTATTTAAATAAAGACTGTTTAAATAGATGTTACTTTTTGTAGCTTATTGCACCATTTAACATTTTAGGCTTAAGGCATGAAATGTGCAATGCACTGCAACTTTGTAGATACATACAACCTGTATTAAAAGATCATTTTAAAGATCAAAGATCACATATTAAAAAAATCAAATATGAAACCATATATTTCATAAGTAAAAGATTGTCATATATAAGTAACACGTCACATGTATGTAAATAATTTGCTATGCATATATGTCTAATTTGTATATAACATAATTAAAACAGACATATCTCACATATATTAATAATTATATACATTCCATATATGGCAATAAATGTATTATACATAAACATATATTTTTGTATGGGGTAGACTTATATGTCAATATATGAAATTATTCCATTTTCTAATAGGATTCATATATGAATAGGGCATATATAAAACCTGAATTGCATATATGGGTATTTCGTATATGCACATATATTACATTTCCGTATGGGTTTATATCTGTAGATTCACACAAATGTTCTCACCAGGACAGGGTTTGACTCTAATGGTCTTCTGTACATGACTGACGTGGTTCTTCACGCTGCAGCTGATGTTTCCATCAGTTTCCTCATCCAGATCAATGCTGCTGTTTCCATTCATCAGTGGATCTCCATTCAGAGTCCAGCTGTAGAGGAGCTGATCCCCCTCAGAGGAGCAGAACACCCTCATCACCCCACTGGAGGAGCAGATGATTGACACTTCCACTGAGCCAATAGGAGCTGGAGGGAGGAACACATGACAGTCACATGACAAACACAGGAGAATCTTGTTACTATTACTGGAGTATGTAGTGTGTTTACTGTGTGCTACAGGAATAAAAACCTTCACAGAGATTCAACTGATTCATTTGCATGAGAGTGAGATCTTTGGAGAACATGAGATTGGAATGAGTCTGATGAGAGAGTTTCTGTACCTTGAACAATCACTTGAAGATCTCTAGATGTTTCTGTGCCATCTGAGCGATGAGAGAGAGTTAAACTGTAATTCCCTGAATCTGCTCTGATCACACGGTTTATTATCAGAGTCCCATTAATGACTGTCACTT
The DNA here is from genome assembly GCA_039654775.1 of Spinibarbus caldwelli. Classification (NCBI taxonomy): domain Eukaryota; kingdom Metazoa; phylum Chordata; class Actinopteri; order Cypriniformes; family Cyprinidae; genus Spinibarbus; species Spinibarbus caldwelli. Next base: position 1,803,258 of record CM077247.1, on the reverse strand, counting down.
CAGGTCTGTTATTACAAAGATCACATTCATTCTCCCTAATCCTGTCATTCTTTACTCTACAAACTGGATCATCTTTTGTGTTGTTTATTCTCTTTTGTATCTTCAGGTCATATTCACTAGCATCCAGCACCATCTGCAGATTGAGTTCGTGTCCCAGAGCTGCGTAACAGGGATCAGACTGATTAAAACTGCAGAACCATTCCAGACCTGAAGAACAACACACACACACACAGTGAAATCCACATACAGTAAAAATAAAATGAACTCTAAACCATTTAATTATTTCAGTATTTAAATTCATTTTTAAATTCATAAATTTAATATAACTTTTATAATGAACATTATTGTTCAGTAACTGTACATTTTATATAAAGTAAATAATATCTGCCTAACAGTTACTTAGAAGCAGTGTATGTTGGTGTTGGCTATTTTTTCCAGCAACACACAAGGCACATTATTACGCAAGTAGGTGGCAACCAAGGCCTGTATACGGGGCCATTCACACATTCCACTGCTCTATTTTTCCATTGTTTTCCATGTAAACACACACTAGACAGACATTTTGAGACATTCTGCTGAAAAAATGCGGCTGCGGGCAAAGCAAAAACACATTCTGTGTGAACCAGCCCTATGAGTGAGTTAGTCCATTCATTCAAAAATGCTGATTCATTAAGGAACAAAACACGGTTTTAAACATTTAAATTATTTTAACTTTGCACACCACCTTAAGAGGCTGAACAGATAAGCAACCAGGGAATGCATTGACCAATGCTGACGCCCATCATGTGAAATCCCATTATCTGTTGAAAAGCATACTACGACAAAGATATCGCTTTCATCAGTGGACACGGACATGGCAAAATGATTTATCATCATGAATTTATGACTTGACCTAAAGAATGAAGTCTTTGAGACGCAGGCGATCATACACACTCATTTGATCTCTCTTCCATAATACACTACTCAATAATACTAATATACTAATAACTTTACTAAAGCCCCAGCTGTCCTTACTAGCTCTAAAGTGACATTTTCAAATTAGTAACAGAGGCTTGGGCTCAGCTGTCAAACTGTCAACTTGAGATTTGAATCTGTGAACTCCATGGTTGCTTCTGATTTATTTACACACTTGTGTCATCAAACTGTTGTATAAATGCAAAATCACACTTGTAGTCATACGATATCACTCTATGTCAGCACGGCTACGCTTTATTATTAATAACAGTTAAATAGTAACTTATTTCAAATAGTAATACTAATTTGCAACATTAGCAATATTTTTAACTGTCAATTAAATGCTATTTCCATGAACATATGTATCAATTACATAATCATTTTTAATTTTAAAGTAAAGAACAATTGACAACAGGTCACTAAATTATAGAAAAAACATTTTTCAATAATTCAAAGAACTGGAGTAAATTATTCCACTTACATCACAGTTACCACACCTCAAGACATTATTCAGATGTTTTATTTCTAGACATTTGTCAGGTTTTTGTTCCTACAGCTCTCTTGTGCGTAGAACTAATTTGTTACGCTTCGCACCCCAAAGCTTGATAGCTAATTCCAAAACATCATTTTAGAACAAGCATATGAAGACTAATGCAGTTGTTAGAAAGAGAGAGAGAGAGAGAGAGAGAGAGAGAGAGAGAGAGAGAGAGAGAGTAAGCGTGTGTGAATTAATTAAGCGTGTGAGTCTGTGCGTCTTTCAACAGTGTTTGGCAAACCTGTAAGTTTATCTGCTTCAAGAAAAGTACCATTATTATCTCACTAGTGAGAAATGTAGTGTAGGTTTCTGGTTGTAAACTATTTTTCAAAAAAGTCAACTGCATGTGTGCGAGTGTTTGTCTGTACAGTATGTGTGTGAGAGAACAGAAGAAAGAGTGCACTTTCCATAGAAATCATTTTTATCCTATTTTTAGTCATATTTCTTTGCTTGTTCAGAGTCTTTTTTGTGGGTTTTGGCTCATTTGCAGACTCTGAAATAACTGAAATCATTTGAAGTGATATGGAACTGTAATGTGGTTGACAGAACCACTTCATAGCTGTGTGTTTACTTAAAAATAATTGCACACCACAGAACATTCTTCAACCAATCAGAATCAAGCATTTAATAGAGCCATGGTATGAATGATAATAAATATGTTCAATAGCATAGATACATTCACATTATAGTGATTGAAAAAGAGGCATTGTCTTGCGACTCCCACATTTCAGCACAACTGTTTTAATCATGATATTAGATATTTCGTTAGACATATGTTGTTGATATCTGTAGATTCACACAAATGTTCTCACCAGGACAGGGTTTGACTCTAATGGTCTTCTGTACATGACTGACGTGGTTCTTCACGCTGCAGCTGATGTTTCCATCAGTTTCCTCATCCAGATCAATGCTGCTGTTTCCATCCATCAGTGGATCTCCATTCAGAGTCCAGCTGTAGAGGAGCTGATCCCCCTCAGAGGAGCAGAACACCCTCATCACCCCACTGGAGGAGCAGATGATTGACACTTCCACTGAGCCAATAGGAGCTGGAGGGAGGAACACATGACAGTCACATGACAAACACAGGAGAATCTTGTTCTCCCACACTACTCATACTATTACTGGGGTATGTAGTGTGTTTACTGTGTGCTATAGGAATAAAAACCTTCACAGAGATTCAGCTGATTCATTTGCATGAGAGTGAGATCTTCGGAGAACAAGAGATTGAAATGAGTCTGATGAGAGAGCTTCTGTACCTTCAATGTTAATGTGAAGATGTTTTTTAAATGTTCTTGTGCCGTCTGAGCGATAGAGCTCCAATCTGTAATTCCCTGAATCTGCTCTGATCACACGGTTTATTATCAAAGTCCCATTTTCAAAGATGAACTCAGATCTGTTTCTGATGGATTCATGTTTTTTCTGTTTATTGTTCTTTACTCTAAAAACGTCCAGTTCTCTGCTATTGATCAACTCCTTATACAAATGCAGCTCTTGATCTCGAGCGTCCTGCACCATCAGCAGATTGAGTTTCTCTCCCAGAGCTGCGTGACAGGGAACAGACTGATCAAAACTGCAGAACCGATCCGGACCTGAAGAACACAAACAAAACACTATTCAATCACTAGCCCACTTGGTTATTAATGTTTAAGTTACTGGTCATTCAGAACTTTACAAACCATCACAAAAATATCAGAAAAAAAAAAAAAACACATCACTGCTTACATTCAATTTTATATACCATAAAAACAATTTAAAATAGGAAAAAAAAAAAAAAAAAAAAAAAGTTAAAACAGGGCAGTCCGCCTTTTTGTGATGTCACATGTGACAGAAAACTCTTGCGACAGCGAGTCGGAAGTGCAGTCGAGTGCAGTTGCATTCCCCCAGCTGGGCTGACCAAAAGCATGATGGGAAATAACTTGCTGATGAAACAGCTTAATGCTCATCAGTTCAAACAACCATGATGTTGCGTTCTCTTCTAAAATGTTATATTTTTTTTATCTGATATCATGTGGTTATGTGTTTAATTTGACCCTTTGCAGGGAGCTTGATTGACAGGCGATCTGACAAATCATAACGCCGAATCTGCCATATTGTCCGACAAACAAAACGGACAGGAGAGTAGATTAAGTTAGGTGGACTTAAACTTGAAAAATGGTGTATTGACGTCTTTCCACAGTTGAAATAAAATACCTTCTGATGTTCATTCATGTTTATTTCATGCTTTAAGTAATATGAAAAGATGATCGGTTCACGTGCCACTTGAACTGAGGTGCTACAGTGCCACAAAATGGTATTTATTGTTTGAATTTCTTAAAATTACAAAATTTGAAAGCTGATACTTTGTTTCATACCAGAAGTAACCTGTTCTGTCTTTTCTTTTGGCACATTGTCAGTTTCCTCTTTGCTCTGTGATGTATTTTTCACTGCTTGAGAACATGATGTGTGGCATGAGAGCAACATGGTTTGTCAGACATAGCGACAGTAACTAAGGAGGATGGGTCTTTGTGAAGGGTCAATTATGCATGAATATTCCCAAACACTATGACAGTGCATCCTCTGTGTGAGATATGTGATTGCTGTCATATTTAAAAAAAAATAATAATAATAATCTAAAATACATGTTTGTATTAAAGTAAAAATGGATGATAAATACACTGGTGGCCAAAATGATTAGAACACTAGTATTTTCACCAGCTAAAAAAAAATGCTTTTAAGTAAGTTATATCTATATTTTGCTGTAGTGTGTCAGTAGGAAATATCAGTTTACATTTCCAAACATTCATTTTGCCATTAATTGTAATAATCCAGTGAGATTTTTGTTTGCTCCACAAAGAGATCTGATCTGATCTTCATCCAGTTTGTCTGGAATGACATGAAGAAACAGAAACTGAGACAGACTAAATCCAGAAGAACTGATGCTTCAAGAAACCTACCTGCAAAGCTACACTAAAAGTTTAAGGCACTTGTGTAAAAATACTGTAAAATGAGGATGCTGTCAAAAAATAATAACATTAATAGATTTTCTTTATGAATTAACTTCTATTAACTAAATTAAATCAACATTTGGTGTGACCAGGGTGCGATTTGTGAAAAAGCAGAGGGGGGATGCTTTTGAAAACTTTTCTCGCTCTCTATAAGTGGAGGTTGACCAGGGTAAGGCTGTGGCCTATGTAACCTTGTTAGTGTAATCTGTTAACAATGCACATTATAAACCCATCTTTTTTGGCCAAGTAGCAGATAATGGGTGTCATGCCATGAAATGTTTTTAATACGACGGAAACTGTATTTTACATGATCACAATTTAATAAAACCATTGTAAAGTAGGCCTATTAATTGTAATGATTTCATTTCTACAGTTATTCAAACAACGAATAAATTATATAGAGAAAGCGAGCAAAGAACACAATATCAACTGAGTTTTTTGAAACTCTAAATCAGTTAAAGTAAACCATTGTGTCGCAAAATGATTCACAGTTTCAAAGTGCTCCAGTCGGCTCGCGTATCACAAATCATTTGATTCAGAACGGAGATTTAAAATGCATGTTGCAAATCATTTGATTATTGGGACTTCAGAGCAAGTTCATGGGATGTTTTTTTTACCCCCACCGGGTAATAATTCAGCAGAGGAGGGGATGAATAGACCAGAGGGGGGGAAATATTTGCATGAATTAATTTAGCCTTCTAATAAAAGAACAATAGAGAAACCTGTTACTTTTGGATTAAAAATAGACCTCTACCTGCTATAAGGCATTGTATTGTGGCTCCCATATGTCATCCAGCAGCACAACTGTTTTAACTGTAGTCATATGACATGAATATTTGCAGATTCATGGAAATGCTCTCACCAGGACAGGGTTTGACTCTAATAGTCTTCTGTACATGACTGACGTGGTTCTTCACGCTGCAGCTGATGTTTCCATCAGTTTCCTCATCCAAATCAATGCTGCTGTTTCCATCCATCAGTGCATCTCCATTCAGAGTCCAGCTGTAGAGGAGCTGATCCCCCTCAGAGGAGCAGAACACTGACCTCTGATTGGAGGAGCAGACGATTGACACTTCCACTGAGCCAATAGGAGCTGGAGGGAGGGACACATGACAGTCACATGACAAACACAGGAGAATCTTGTTACTATTACTGGAGTATGTAGTGTGTTTGCTGTGTGCTACAGGAATAAAAACCTTCACAGAGATTCAACTGATTCATTTGCATGAGAGTGAGATCTTTGGAGAACATGAGATTGTAATGATTCTGATGAGAGAGCTTCTGTACCTTGAACAATCACTTGAAGATCTCTAGATGTTTCTGTGCCGTCTGAGCTCTCGAGTGTTAATCTGTAATTCCCTGAATCTGCTCTTATAACACGGTTTATTATCAGAGTCCCATTAATGACTGTCACTTCAGTTCTGCTATTATAAAGATCACATTCATTCATCCTCATCCTGCCATTCTTTACTCTACAAACTGGATCATGTGGTGTGTTGCTCATTCTCTTTTGAATCTTCAGGTCATATTCACTAGCGTCCACCATCAGCAGATTGAGTTTGTGTCCCAGAGCTGTGTAACAGGGATCTGACTGATTAAACCTGCAGTTTAACTCCAGACCTGAAGAACAAAACACACACGCAATGAAATGTACCAAAATATACAAACTTCATGAATTAAAATCAGACCCAAATGCACAAACATTCACAGAGTTAAAGTTCAGCTGAAGAAACACATAATCTACATCATGCTCAACTTCATCATGAACACAGATTTGTATCATTTGTGTGTCTCCTGACCAGTGGTGGAGGTAACGAATTACAACTACTCACGTTACTGTAATTAAGTAGTTTTTTTCGGGTACTTGTACTTTTTTTGAGTATATTTTTAAAGCTGTACTTTTACTTTTACTTGTACTTAAGTACAAATTTAGCAAAATAATCTACTTCGTTACTTTTAAATCATAGTTCATTACTGAGTACGCCCACAATTTGAATTGATATTCAAACCTTTGATGGCACTTCAGTTGCCAATAAGGATATCCGATTGTAAACGAACCAATAAAAGCCTTGATATCTGAACCGCGGGGAAAGCCAAGTACTCCTGCAGACTGTAGTGCAGTGTCGTCAGGTACCTACGTCACGTATATGTGTTTACCGCGCATGCTCAAAGTGACGTATGGTATGTCTATAACACGCATGCGCATTAATGTGGTGACAGCGCATGCGTGTGTAATTTGCATTGCGTGGTGACGTTAGGTGTTTTTGTGTCGTGCGTGACATAACGCGTCATTAAAACGCATGCGCATACTTAACAGAATACTCTCATAAAATACTCATAAATGATCACAGACTCCCGCAACACATGATCTAAGTTACTTAAAGTTCAAGCGAGCTTTATTGTCAATCTGCTATGAGTAGGCTACTGAACACTTTCTTTCCATTTCTATTTTTTTTCAGCTTCTTTTTTTTTCTACTAGTGCTCTTATTTAAGATTGTGGATGCTTGTCTCTTGTCAAATTTGTACACAAAGTTTCACAGGAAAAAGTTATTTCTTTTTTGATAAAGTTTTAAATAGAAAATATTTACAAAGTTATAATTTTAATAAAAAAAATACTTTCTTTAGTTATACAAGGCATATTTGTTAAATGAAAACTATGAATCGAACAGATTTGCATTTAAAATGGTATTTTCATGTAATTCGAAGAACTTCCGTTTAAGCCACGCCCACTTCCGGATCTATCCGAATACAGATACAAATAATGGCTTGACGCGCATCGCCTCCTGTCAGTTACGGAGTATGAATATCTGCGCGGGATTGCAGGTATTCCGCATAATTTTAATCATTCCCGCGCAGATGTGGCGAGCACTTTATTGTAACATGAGAACACAGTCATGTAATCGCAGAAAACTGGATGCGAGCTCTCAAATAGGCCTAACTTACACAAATGAACTGCTTGTCCTCTCACTCCGATACTGCTTGTGCGCAGACTGTGTGCAATCGCGATCTCTCCATGCTTTTAAAGTAGAAATTATTTCTCTTTGCTCCTGGATTAAGCTTTGTCGAAAGTTATCAACCATTCAGAATAGATCCACGTCTGACCGATGGAAATGCTACTGGAAATTTTATTGGCTGTAAGTGAAATGCACCAGAAAGTCTTTCAACAATCAACGATGGAACTTTAATTTCTTTACAATGTAAGTATGCTATATATGTTTTGCAATGGGATATTTGTCTGATTTGTACATATAAATATCCTAGTCTGTCTAACTGCATCACAACATTGTACAGACATTACAGGTCAAAACCAACTGATGTTCCATTTATCTAAATAAATAGGTCTAAAATATATGGCTCTTAAATCACTGCTTATAAAAATTCAGTGTTGCCATATTTTATCTACAGTATATGGCAGTATACAGTATGTCGTAGTTTTGCCAATAGTACAGTCATTGAACCGTGCAAGTCAATACACTGGGGGGGGGGGGGGGGGGGGGGGGGGGAATATATATATATATATATATATATATATATATATATATATATATATATATATATATATATATATATATATATATTGTAGGCCATCATAATCTTTAATCAAAGACTGAAAATTTGTTTCCGCTCTGGAATGGCGTTCTCGCTCTGATGATGTCAGTTTGACGGCCTGGGGAGAATCCTCTTGTTAAATATCAGAATCAGAATCAGAATGAGCTTTATTGGCCAGGTATGCTTACACATACGAGGAATTTGTTTTTGTGACAGAAGCTCTACAGTGCAACAGAAAGACAGCAACAGGACAGGACACAGATAATAAAAGAATAATATACAGATAGGCAATGTACAAATAGCAAAAACACAATATATAATATAGGCAATTATGGTGTACAGGTCTAATATGTGCAAATCTGAAATGAAAAAATAAGTATGTGTGTTGAATAAATAATTTATAATAGTGTTGTGTGTTCCACTTTTAATCTCAAGTGTTCATGAGATGGATTGCCTGAGGGAAGAAACTGTTCCTGTGCCTGGTTGTTCTGGTGCTCAGAGCTCTGTAGCGTCGACCAGACGGTAACAGTTCAAAGAGGGAGTGTGCTGGATGTGAGGGGTCCGGAGTGATTTTGCCGGCCTTTTTGCTCACTCTGGATGAGTACAGTTCTTGGAGAGTGGGGAGGGTTGTACCAATGATTCGCTCAGCAGTCCGGACTACCCTCTGTAGTCTTCTGAGGTCAGATTTGGTAGCTGAGCTGAACCAGACAGTTATTGAAGTGCAGAGGACGGATTCAATGATGGCGGAGTAGAACTGATTCAGCAAGTCCTGTGGCAGGTTGAACTTCCTCAGCTGGCGAAGGAAGTACAACCTCTGCTGGGCCTTTTTCACAATGGAGTCTATGTGATTGTCCCACTTCAGGTCCTGGGAGATGGTGGTGCCCAGGAATCTGAATGACTCCACTGCAGTCACAGTGCTGTTCATGATGGTGAGTGGAAGGAGAGCAGGGGGGTTTCTCCTGAAGTCCACGATCATCTCCACAGTTTTGAGCGTGTTGAGCTCCAGGTTGTTAAGACTGCACCAGACAGCCAGCTCCTTAACCTCCTGTCTGTAGGCAGACTCGTCACCGTCCTGGATGAGGCCGATCAGTGTGGTGTCGTCTGCAAACTTCAGGAGCTTGACAGAGGGGTCTTTAGAGGTGCAGTCGTTAGTGTACAGGGAGAAGAGCAGTGGGGAGAGAACACAGCCCTGAGGAGCTCCAGTGCTGATCGTACGAGTGCTGGATGTGTATTTTCCCAGCCTCACTAGCTGCTGCCTGTCTGTCAGGAAGTTGTTGATCCACTGACAGACGGAGGTGGGGACGGAGAGCTGAGTTAGTTTGTTCTGAAGGGTGTCCGGGATGATGGTGTTAAAAGCGGAGCTGAAGTCTACGAACAGGATCCTCACATAAGTCCCTGGTCTGTCCAGATGCTGCAGGATGAAGTGCAGTCCCATGTTGACTGCATCATCCACAGACCTGTTTGCTCTGTAGGCAAACTGCAGGGGGTCCAGTAAGGGTCCAGTGGAGGACTTCAGATAAGCCAAAACCAGTCTTTCAAATGACTTCATGACCACAGATGTTAGAGCCACAGGTCTGTAGTCATTAAGTCCAGTAATTTTGGGTTTCTTTGGGACGGGGATGATGGTGGAGCGTTTGAAGCATGAGGGGACTTCGCACAGCTCCAGTGATCTGTTGAAGATCTGTGTGAAGATGGGGGCCAGCTGGTCAGCACAGGTTTTTAGGCAGGCTGGTGACAGACCGTCTGGGCCTGGTGCTTTCCTTCTTTTGTTCTTCCTGAAGACCTGGCGCACCTCATCTTCGCTGATCTGAATTGCAGGTGTGGGGGAGAGGGGGGTTGCTGGAGTTGTGAATGGTTGTGTGGAGAGGTGTTCAGGGCGGGTGTGGGGTGTTTTTTCAAACCTGCAATAGAACTCGTTCAGACCGTCTGCCAGGTGTTGATTCTCCAGAGTGCTGGGGGATGGTGACTTGTAACTGGTGATTTCTTTCATACCTTTCCACACTGAAGCAGAATCGCCGGAAGAGAATTTTTTCCTTAGCTTGCCGGAATAATTCCTCTTTGCCACTCTGATCTCCTTTTCCAGTGTGTATTTGGCCTGTTTATACAAGACTTTATCCCCCTTTCTGTAAGCATCTTCTTTGGCCTGACGGAGCTGTCTGAGTTTTGCAGTGAACCATGGTTTGTCGTTGTTGTAAGTTAGATGAGTCTTGGTAGGAATGCACATATCCTCACAGAAACTGATGTAAGATGTTACAGTCTCTGTGAGCTCATCCAGATCATTTGCGGCAGCTTCAAAAACAGTCCAATCAGTAAGGTCGAAACAGGCTTGTAAAACCCACTCTGTTTCATTAGTCCATCTTTTAACAGTTCTTAATACAGGTTTTCCAGATTTGAGTTTCTGCCTGTAGGTTGTTATGAGATGAACCAAACAGTGATCAGAGAGTCCTAAAGCTGCTCGTGGAACAGAGTGATATGCGTCCTTTATCGCTGTGTAGCAGTGATCCAATATATTACTGTCTCTGGTGGGACATGTAACATGCTGTCTGTATTTTGGCAGTTCACGGGAGAGATTTGCTTTATTAAAGTCCCCGAGAATGATTAAAACAGAGTCCGGGTGTTGTTGTTCTGTCTCTGTGATCAGATCAGCGAGTTTCTGTAAAGCGGAGCTCACGTGCGCTTGCGGAGGAATGTAAACACTCACGAGAATGAACGAGCAAAACTCCCGCGGCGAGTAGAAAGGCTTACAGTTAATGAAGAGCGTTTCTAGATCTGAACAGCACATCTTCTTTAACACAGTTACATCTGTACACCACCTCTCATTGATGTAAAAGCATGTCCCGCCGCCGCGTGATTTCCCCGTTGATTCTGCCTCACGATCTGCTCTGATCAGCTGAAAGCTCGGAAGATGAACAGCGCTGTCCGGAATGGCGTCGTTCAGCCAGGTTTCCGTGAAACACAGAGCAGCAGAGTTTGAAAAGTCCCTGTTTGTCCGGGAGAGCAGAAGGAGTTCGTCCGTTTTGTTGGGTAGAGAGCGGAGATTCGCCAGATGGATGCTAGGCAACGCCGTTCTAAATCCGCGCTGTCTGAGCTTCAAGAGCGCGCCGGCTCGCTTCCCCCATCTGTGCGTCCTGAAGCGTTTGACCAGAGCTACGGCTCCGCCAACTACAATGTCCAGCAAAACGTCCGAATAATCAAAAACCGGTAAAAGATTCTGTGGTGTGTTCTGCTGAATGTTCAGCAGATCATCCCTAGTAAAACTGATGGTGTTTGAGAAACAGAAAACAGGAAAAACGAACAAAAACAGTACAAACACTGAAGAGCAAAAGCACAGTAGCTGCCATCTGCGGCGCCATCTTAGGTATATGACGTAAGGACTGCTGTTTCCGGGTCCAAGCCTCTACTCATTTCACTTGAGAATCCTATCTCAACAGCCATTTATGAGCACTATGTAATTAATATTACTGTAAGGATCCACCCGCTGGCCCAAACAGCGGAATCCAGCGGCCTGGTCGAAGGTTTAATGCATGTTCTGTCTTTTACTTGAATTTATCTGGATTTAGTTTCAATTTTAGTCTATCTCCGTGCTTGATCTGATTCCACTTTCAAGTGATCATTAAATTTAGGCAATATTCTTAATTAAAAAATGATCACAGATATCAATTGTATATTAATTTAGATATTTGATCATTCTGAAAATCCCATACTTTCAATTCTTCGTTCATTAGCGACCCAGTGTCGCTTAGCAATTCACTCGGCCAACTGTGAACGTACGGCACAAACTCGCCAGTTGATCTTACTCAGAGGATACAGGCAGACTATAATATCTTTAAATAGGCTGCACCCTGCTAGCACATAATAAAAAGTGTATTTTCTCTATAATCACGAAAACTGTAACTTGTTAAGTCAGTAACAGACAGAAATCAGAAGATCCCTAATGATGAGCCCCCGCTTCATTCATTGGTACTTCAGTTTGACCTGTCCTGGATGCAGATTTGTGGAAACACTAGACTACAAATCTAATCTACTGGAAAAAAAAAAAATTTCAGAAGAGATCAGCATAAATCAAATATAACATTTTATTATCAGTCAGGTAAATATATATTAATTATGCCAATTGCATAGCCAATTCAAAGATGTCAAATCATATCAACACAAAACATCAAATTCTCACAGATTAATCTAAACGTAAAAGATGCATACCAGACCTTAGAAAATACGTAGTATGGAGTGTAGAGACACACCACACTACGGGCTCACTGGCTACAGAATCGCAATGACTGATTTGCAACTTTCCCTTAAATACTACCAGAACAAAAGGGCCATATGTATTTATTCTCTGCCCCAAAACGCATTACATCTGTGTATGGGGGATGAGAAGCCTCCGTAGGAGCTGTTCTCGTGCACCCAAATGGTCACACCTGGTGTAGAGCAATGTTTAAAGAAGACCGCCCACAACAGAGGTACAGAGTTAACTTAAGTTTTCAATATTTCTCATAATATAAGTGACTACTGTGAAATTGAGACCAGTTTACCAAATCGCACAGAGACCTTTAAAATGATACCAAACATGAAAGGAGAAAAAAAAAAAAAACATTGACAAAATATATTCTTGCTTTTTGGGGTAGAAGAGTGAGGGGGGAGAGTCAGAGGCAGGGAGGGCAGGGGGAGAAGGGGGTTGTAAATGAACAAGGGGAGTGATGCTGTTTGTTGTCTTTGGAGATCTCTTCTCCAGATTAGTTTTATGGTTTTATTACATGGCATTTGTGAGTTCCTGAGTTTTGGCTTAATGAGGAGTTAATTTCATAAAGAAAATAATTTCACTCCCTACAGTGTATATTAGCACAGTTTGGTGTTTTCTTGGGCGTTTGGTAGAGCGTTATGTCCCAGAAGTGGTGAAGCGTGATGTCAGACATAACGTAGCAGATATTCTTAACCACTATCCAACCGTGAATCTGCTCTGAGCAAGAGAGGAGGTGCACCACAATAAAATCCCTTCCTTTATTCAATATTCTGTTTCACTTGGAAATACATCAAGACACTGAAGTCACTTGCAACTTCCAGTTCACAGGTACTTTGATACTGATATTTTTCAAGGTATTTTAGTTAGAAATTCCTGTATCCTGACCACTAGCTAATTCATGTACTTTGTCAATAAGAAAAGTTGGTTTTGTTCAGCAAGCTATTATCCACATAGATCTTTTATATGAATGAATATTTTTTGGTAATTCATTAAGTATAGCCGGCTAAAAAAAGTAACTAGTAACTAGTACTCTGAGTAGTTTTTGAGAAGACTAATTTGTACTTTTACTTAAGTACTGTTTTGACACCAGTACTTTTACTTGTAATTGAGTATTATTTCAGCAATGTAACAGTACTTGTACTTAAGTACAAATTTTCAGTACTCTTTCCATCACTGATATACAGGTGCATCTCAATAAATTAGAATGTCGTGGAAAACTTCATTTATTTCAGTAATTCAACTCAAATTGTGAAACTCGTGTATTAAATAAATTCAATGCACACAGTCTGAAGTAGTTTAAGCCTTTGGTTTTTTAATTGTGATGATTTTGGCTCATATTGGTTTCCAGAAATAAATGAACTTTTCCACGACATTCTAATTTATTGAGATGCACCTGTTTATATATATAGCCAACTTCAGATAGCCATAACTTTTGTTACGTTCAAACTATGGACAAAATAAAAACAGTTTTGGAAAGGGCTTGAACCAGCCTTCATATGGTATCAAAACCTAAAAATGGTAAAATTTCACCATGTTGTAGTTTTCCTAGATCGCATCACATTTGAAGTACTGCAGAAGTTTTGTCTGGAGCCAGTTCCTGTTCCTGGAATAAGGTTTGATTGATTACCTTTAAATGCCAATTAGAAAATGACAATTAATTATGTAATTTTGTTGTGGTTTCAACTGTATGTAACTGTATGTATTGCTCTTGTTTAACAAATACACCTGATCTTTTGTGACATATCTTGTCTTTTATGACTCAAAAGACAATCACACAAAAAATGCTTTGTTGAAGGGAGTAACTTTAAATAGAAATCATTTAGTTAAAGTAACTAGAACTAATTGGATGGAACCACTGTCCATAATTTAAATGAATTGTTTGAAACAAACATCCTTATGTTGATAAAGTGAAACACATTTTTAATAAACCGATTTTAATAAACCGAAACATGTTCACTAAACTTAACTGATTTAAGTTACAGGGAAGTGAATAAATTGAGTTGGTTGGACATTACAATTTCACATAGATTCTTCCTCATTCAATTGTTGACACAACACAAAGAGTTTGCATAGATTCAAAAAAATTCCATTCATGTTAATAAAAAAACAATTTGGTTTGTGTGGAACCTCTGTCCATAATTGAATTAAGTTAGTTTAAAGAATCTTTTCTTTTTTTTTTAAAAGACATTTTTAAAAATGACATTAAGGTTCTGTCATTAGTGCAAAAAATGATTGTAAAAAAACTAAAATATTAACAAAATTAACGCACTCTGCCCCGGCTCAGACCTGTCCATCATTTTACATTGATGCAGTTGCTGATGAACATGATGCAGGATGATGATGGTGTGTGATTATGTTTATTAGAATGCAGCTATATGCCACTAAAATACAAAACTGTATGGGTTTGTCTTATATTTGCACCAAATAGCATAGCTTAATATCACGAGCAAGAGTTCTGTTTTTCCCAAATATCTGCATGATTGCAAATGTCATATTGAGTTAATACTGCAAAAAATCAGTGAGTTAACTGGTACAGAGATAGCTGTGTGTATTGTGTAATATGTTTGCAGCTGCTTTTTATCATTTAATTAGAAGTGACACAAACAAATATTTTAAAGTATTACATGTACAAAAGGTTTTAAATAAAGCTCTGTAAATACTTTACCATTTTTGCAACATTATGTTGTGTGCTCCATTGGTAAATTAAAAGTATACTGCATACTTGTGGACTTCACGCCCACTTGAACACTTTGACCAAATACAGGAAATACGTCATGCAAGTAGATAAGTGGTCAAGTGCAAAGATCACAAGTGTGGGCACAAAACAGACCCTATCTATGGTCTAAACATGACAGGATGCATGTAACTAAGCACACAATTATGATAAAGTAGCTTGTCCCAAACATCATCTACTATTCTACTACACACTATAAATTTTGTAGGTACTTCACAAAATGTGCACATACTTTTATGACGTAGTATAAGAAGGTGAATTGGGATGCAGAAACTGTGAGAAGTGCAGACTGCTTTACAGCAGCAGAAAACTCTATTGCTAGATCACTGCAGACTCTCAGTGTACTATTACATTCATCAGAGATTCATCAGTGATTGATCAGCATCATAAGACAAGTTTGATGTGAAAGTGACTCACATGCATCAGTTTGCAGCAGCAGCATCAGTCCAAAGAGGAGCATCATTTCTCTAAAGTCCAGTTTCCAGAAGAGCTCAATCCCAGCAGAAGAGCTTCAGATCGAGTCTCACTGACAGAGAGCAGCTCTACTGACACATCAGGAAATTGCACAACTTTTACGAAGGAAGAAAAAAGAGGAAGTCTTTCAGAGATGGTCAATGTGGGTCAACAGTTCCTACTTAAGTACACACAAAAGACTGAAAATAAGAGAAATCACTTCTCAGTCACAAAATATTCTAAAGAGTGCAATAGAGCTACTTTCTGAACAAAAGAGATTCAGATTCATATCTGAGTCTCAGTGGCAATGAACTGTAAAATCAGTGAAACTGTAACGTACTGCTCTGAGACTTGACAGGTTGGAGATCCAAATGCAGCTTTATTGGGACAAACCAGAGACGTGATCCAAAATACAGGCAACAGGTCAAAACACAGGCAGGCAACCCAAACAATAGACAAGGCGGGAAACTCAGGCAAAGGGTAAATCCAAAAAACAGGCAAAAGATAAAAAAAAAACCAAGAGACATAAATCCAGGGAGAATGCTCAGAAATGCAGTAACAACTAACAAGACTTCACAAAGAATAACAAACTAAACCAGGCTTATACAGAGTGAGCAGACAGGGTAAATGAGACACAGGTGAAAACAGTGAGTGCTGATGAGACTGGGCAAAGGATTATGGGAAATGAAGTCTTTGATGGAGTGGCATGTAACAGTCTGTGTGGTGTGAATGTCTATGTAATTGGAAGGCGGCCTCTGGTGGTGAGCAGGTGAAAGATCACGGACAGGATTCATGACAGAAACCCAGTAAAAACCATGTCAAGGTCACATTCAGCTTAATAACTTTAACACTATCTCTATTCACATTTCTGAAGCAATAGGTTGTTTATCAAGATTTGGCAAAAAAATATTACTAAGAGAAATATAATACTAAACATTTAAAAAAAAAAAAAACCTCTAAAGCAGAAGATTAAAACCACAAAACAGACAACAAAACACTGCAAAACCAAGAAACTGATCAAGGGGAAAAGTTTTTAATGTATAAAACATCTAAACAAAAATGTAAATGAAGAGAAATCAACTGAAACCAACAGAGAAAAAGTAAAAGAGCAAGAGCAGAAATGTGAAATAACTCCAGATGTGGAAAACAAACACACAGAATAACTTCACAATCTGCCAGAAGAGTTTTATCATGAATGAACAAAAGGTGTTTCATGTAATTAAATAAAAATACTGCTAGTTCATGCAAGGCATAAAGACTAATGAATAAAATTGTTGCAAAAACAAATGTACAAATAATTTAAAAATAAAATAAATAAATAAATAAAGAACTTCATAACTAAAACTGATGAGCAGCCGGTTCAGAAATAATGCTCACAAAGTCCAGAAATACATCAACATACTCTACAAGAAATAAACACATGTAGATCAGTGTCTATTATGAAAGCCTTTTCTGTCTCCTGTTTTTATTTGACAGGTGAAAGCTGGATTGATGTGAGAATCAATGAGATTATGAAGTCATTTCTCATAGATGTGATGATCTGCTGCTGCTCTCATGAATCTTCTGCTGTGTGTTCATGTCCTTCTCTAAATCTTCTCATTCACACCTTCTGATCTTCCTGTTTCTTTCCTAAAAGCATCATCATCATCATCATCATCATCATCACACTCTTAACATTTGCATGTCAGATCCATCATGATGATGATAAATGTGTCTGACCTGACGTGTGTCTCATGTAGATGTGAAAACCTCCTAACAGACCCAACAGAACCATCAGCTGAAAACACCAGACCAGCACAAACACCACAGACACTGAACACACTGATCACTCAGTGTTGTTGATATCTGTAGATTAGCAATATATGTCACTGTTACGCTTGGTGGAATTCAGGGACAAAGGCGAGGGGATCCAAATGAAGATGAGGTGTATTGAAAGAACTAATAGGAACCAGGACAAAAGAAACCATGAAGAGGAGGACACCAAACACATAACAGCCAGTAAACAGACAAGACTAGACAAAGAACCAGGGCAAACACAGGGGTTTACAAAGGTAACAAGGGGGAGGAGTTAATGAATTGCTATGGTGACTAACCATGGTAACTATGGTAACAAACAAGGCAGGGGGGCAAACAGAGACACTGAACACAGGGGGAGCACAGAAACACATTACAAAACAAGAGTCCTAAAACACAAGACTGGGGTCATGACAGTCACATGACAAACACAGGAGAATCTTGTTACTATTACTGGAGTATGTAGTGTGTTTACTGTGTGCTACAGGAATAAAAACCTTCACAGAGATTCAACTGATTCATCTGCATGAGAGTGAGATCTTTGGAGAACAAGGATCTGTCCTTGGCCCTCTGCTATTTTCATTATACATGTTGCCCCTTGGCAATATTATTAAGCTGGCTTGAAAAAGCCAACTTACTGAAATCCTATATAAACTTTCTTCTTCTTCTTCTTCTTCTGAGACCAAATTTTAAAATGTATCTCCTCCTAGACCTTTAAAGCTACAACCACCAAACTCGGCCCAGACCTTCAGACTGGTCTGACTCGGGTTGCTATATCTTTTCTAACTGATCCGGCTTACGGTTTTCGTAAAAATTACGATAAAACCTGGGAAAAATCACATAGATTTACATTGATGGAATGTTCAGATGAGTCAAGACTCATCAAACACCAACTGACAAACTTTCAAATGTAAACACACTGAAGCCTATTGGACTCAATTAAGCTTCACTTCTATGTACTATTTCTAATCCATTTCAACTCATTTAAGCTTCCACTCTATTTAACATTTCTAATCTAAATCATGCTAGCAACATGCTAGTAACATGCTAATCATGCTAGAAACAGGCTAATAACATGTTAATAATGCTAAAAACATGCTAGCAACATGCTAATCATGCTGGAAACATGCTAGCGACATGCTAGTAACTTTGCTAATCATGCTAGAATCATGCTAGCGACATGCTAATCATGCTAACAGCATGTTAACAACATGGTAATCATGCTGGAAACATGCTAGTGACATGCTAGTAACTTGCTAATCATGTTAGAATCATGCTAGCAACATGCTAGTCACTTGCTAATCATGCTAAAACATGCTAGTCACTTGGTAGTCATGCTAAAAACATGCTAGTCATGGTAACAACAAGGCTAGTCACTTGCTAGTCATGCTAGCAAATTGCTAGAAACATGCTAACAACATATAGCAACTTGCTAATCATGCTAACAACATGCTAGTCACTTGCTAATCATGCTAGTGACATGCTAGTAACTTGTTAATGACATGCTAGCAACTAGCTAATCATGTTAATGACATGCTAGCAACATGCAAGATACTTGTTAATCATGCTAACAACATGCTAGTCACTTGCTAGTCATGCTAGCAAACATGCTAGTCACTTCCTAGTTATGCTAGCAACATGCTAGTCACTTGCTAGTCATGCTAACAACATGCTATTCACTTGCTAGTCATGCTAGCAACATGTTAGTCACTTGCTAATCATGTTGACAACATGCTAGTCACTTGCTAATCATGCTAGAAAACATGCTAGTCACTTGCTAGTCATGCTAGCAAACATGCTAGTCACTTGCTAGTCATGCTAGCAAATTGCTAGGAACATGCTAACAACATACTAACAACTTGCTAATCATGCTAACGACATGCTATTCACTTGCTAGTCATGCTAGAAACATGCTAGTCACTTGCTAGTCATGCTAACAACGTGCTAGTCAGTTGCTAATCATGCTAGCAAAAATTTTAGTCACTTGCTAGTCATGCTAGCAAACATGCTAGTCACTTGCTAGTCATGCTAGCAACATGCTAGTCACTTGCTAATCATGCTAACAACATGCTAGTCACTTGATAGTCATGCTAGCAAACATGCTAGTCAACTTGCTAATCATGCTAGTAAGATGCTAGTACCTTGCTAACAACATGCTAGCAACTTGCTAATCATGCTAGAATTATGTTAACAACATGCTAGTAACTTGCTAATCATGCTAACAACATGCTAGTAACTGTTAATCATGCTAGAAACATGCTTGCGACATGCTAGTAACTTTGATAATCATGCTAGAATCATGCTAGTGACATGCTAATCATGCTGGAAACATTCTAGCGACATGCTAATCATGCTAACAACATGTTAACGACATGCTAATCATGCTGGAAACATGCTAGTGTTATGCTAGTAACTTGCTAATCATGTTAGAATCATGCTAGCAACATGCTAGTCACTTGCTAGTCATGCTAAAAACATGCTAGTCATGCTAACAACATGCTAGTCACATGCTAGTCATGCTAGCAAATTGCTAGGAACATGCTAACAACATACTAGCAACTTGCTAATCATGCTAACAACATGCTAGTCACTTGCTAATCATGTTAGTGACATGCTAGTAACTTGTTAATGACATGCTAGCAACTAGCTAATCATGTTAATGACATGTTAGCAGCATGCAAGATACTTGCTAATCATGCTAACAACATGCTAGTCACTTGCTAGTCATGCTAGCAAACATGCTAGTCACTTGCTAGCTATGCTAACAACATGCTAGTCACTTGCTAGTCATGCTAACAACATGCTAGTCACTTGCTAGTCATGCTAGTAACATGCTAGTCATGCTAGCAAACATGCTAGTCACTTGCTAGTAATGTTAGCAACATGCTAGTCACTTGCTAGTCATGCTAACAACACGCTAGTCACTTTGCTAATCATGCTAGTAACATGCTAGTCACTTGCTAGTCATGCTAGTAAACATGCTAGTCACTTGCTATTCATGCTAGCAACGTGCTAGTCACTTGCTAATCATGCTAGCAAACATGTTAGTCACTTGCTAGTCATGCTAACAATGTGCTAGTCACTTGCTAGTCATGCTAGTAACATGCTAGTCACTTGCTAGTCATGCTAGCAAACATGCTAGTCACTTGCTAGTCATGCTAGCAACATGCTAGTCACTTGCTAATCATGCTAACAACATGCTAGTCACTTGCTAATCATGCTAGCAAACATGCTAGTCACTTGCTAATCATGCTCGTAAGATGCTAGTACCTTGCTAACAACATGCTAGCAACTTGCTAATCATGCTAGAATTATGTTAGCCACATGCTAGTTACTTGCTAATCATGCTAACAACATGCTAGTAACTGCTAATCATGCAAGAAACATGCTAGCGACATGCTAGTAACTTTGATAATCATGCTAGAATCATGTTAGTGACATGCTAATCATGCTGGAAACATTCTAGCGACATGCTAGTGACATGCTAGTAACTTGCTAATCATGTTAGTATCATGCTAGCAACATGCTAGTCACTTGCTAGTCATGCTAGCAAATTGCTAGAAACATGCTAACAACATACTAGCAACTTGCTAATCATACTAACAACATGCTAGTCACTTGTTAATCTTGATAGTGACATGCTAATAACTAGCTAATGAGATGCTAGTAACTAGCTAATCATGTTATTGACATGCTAGCAACATGCTAGATACTTGCTAATCATGCTAACAACATGCTAGTCACTTGTTAATCATGCTAGTAACATGCTAGTCACTTGCTAGTCATGCTAGCAACATGCTAATCACTTGCTAGTCATACTAGCAAACATGCTAGTCGCTTGCTAGTCATGCTAGCATCATGCTAGTCACTTGCTAGTCATGCTAGTAACATGTTAGTCACTTGCTAGTCATGCTAGAAAACATGCTAGTCACTTGCTAGTCATGCTAGTAACATGCTAGTCACTTGCTAGTCATGCTAGCAACATGCTAGTCACTTGCTAGTCATGCTAGTAACATGCTAGTCACTTGCTAGTCATGCTAGCAAAGATGCTAGTCACTTGCTAATCATGCTAGTAACATGCTAGTAACTTGCTAACGACACGCTAACAACTTTCTAATCATGCTTGTTACATGTTAGTGACTTCCTAATGACATGCTAGCAACTTGCTACTCATGCTAACAACATGCTAGTCATGCTAGCAACATGCTAGTCATTTGCTAGTCATGTTAACAACATGCTAGTCACTTGCTAGTCATCCTAGCAAAATGCTAGAAACATGCTAACAACATACTAGCAACTTGCTAATCATGCTGACAACATGCTAGTCACTTGCTAGTCATGTTAGCAACATGCTAGTCATTTGCTAGTAATGCTAACAACATGCTAGTCACTTGCTAGCCATGTGTGTTATGAGCAACATCTGCAGGAACAAACAAGAGTTAAAGCTGAACCCATTTACTAAAATTAATTTGATTTCTGTCTGGATTTATTATGTTTATATGTGGTTTGTTTTTATGTCTGTTTAAATTCAGTGATGTGTGCTTTCTGTTAGCTAAAATGTTTATTGACTGTATTAAAAATAGTAAATTGAATAAGCTTGACTTTTGACTGCAAATACAGTTTTATTTCAAAGCATTTCATTTTCATTTAACTTTTAAAAATTAAGCATAACAACAACAACATTTAAATTAATAAATACATCAATTCAGCAATGACCCTAATGCCATTTGTAAAGAATGGCATGTTTAACAGTATTCTATGATGACACAAATATCTTGTGAAGAAAAATGCATGACTGTGGTTAAACATGTTAAAAGAACTACAAATTCAAGCAAAACCACAGACACCCCAAAACTGAGACAGAGAGATATCTGTTTTTATCAAGAGATAAAAACAGATAAAACATCTAAACAGAAACTGTAAATGAAGTGAAATCCAAAAAAAAAACAAAAAAACAATAGAGTAAAGTAAAAGTGCAAGATCAGAAATATGAAAATAAATACACAGAATGACTTCACAATCTGAGAGATCTGATTCAGAGAAATAAAAGATGGTTAGATTATGAAGTCATTTCTCATAGATGTGATGATCTGCTGCAGCTCTCATGAATCTTCTGCTGTGTGTTCATCTCCTTCTCTAAATTGTCTCATTCACACCTTCTGATCTTCCTGTTTCTTTCCTAAAAGCATCATCATCATCATCATCACACTCTTAACATTTGCATGTCAAATCCATAATGATGATGATAAATGTGTCTCACCTGACGTGTGTCTCATGTAGATGTGAAAACCTCCTAACAGACCCAACAGAACCATCAGCTGAAAACACCAGACCAGCACAAACACCACAGACACTGAACCCACTGAACAACACATTAACCAATCAATCAATCAATCAATCAATCAAATCAATCAATCAATCAATCAATCAATGTTGGGTTGTTGATATCTGTAGATTTCACAATGAAATAATCTCACCAGCACAGGGTTTGACTCTAATGGTCTTCTGTGCGTGACTGACGTGGTTCTTCACGCTGCAGCTGATGTTTCCATCAGTTTCCTCATCCAGATCAATGCTGCTGTTTCCATTCATCAGTGGATCTCCATTCAGAGTCCAGCTGTAGAGGAGCTGATCCCCCTCAGAGGAGCAGAACACCCTCATCACCCCACTGGAGGAGCAGATGATTGACACTTCCACTGAGCCAATAGGAGCTGGAGGGAGGGACACATCACAGTCACATGACAAACACAGGAGAATCTTGTTACTATTACTGGAGTATGTAGTGTGTTTACTGTGTGCTACAGGAATAAAAACCTTCACAGAGATTCAACTGATTCATTTGCATGAGAGTGAGATATTTGAAAAACATGAGATGGAAATAATTCTCATGAGAGAGTTTCTGTACCTTCAACAATCACTTGAAGACCTGTAGATGTTGCTTTGCCCCCTGAGTGATAAAATTCTACTCTGTAATTCCCTGAATCTGCTCTGATCACATGGTTCATTATCAGAAACCCATTGATGACTGTCACTTCAGTTCTGTTATTATAAAGATCACATTCCCTCCTCCTGCCATTCTTTACTCTACAAACTGGATCATCTTGTGAGTTGTTTATTCTCTTTTGTATCTTCAGGTCATATTTACTAGCATCCTCCACCATCAGCAGATTGAGTTTGTGTCCCAGAGCTGCGTAACAGGGATCTGATTGATTAAACCAACAGAACTGCTGCAAACCTGAAGAACAAAACACACACAAACATAAACACAGTTTACTCATTTACCTAATAAGGATATAGCTTAGACCTATTTTGTTTTTATATACAACTTGTTATAAATAGTTTATTTACCAAGAGTCCAACAGAAAACCACTTGGAAACTTCCTGCATATTTACAAATATTGTAAGAAAAATCTGATATTGTTTTTCAAATGAGGATGTCCTCAAAAGGAGGTTTTGGGAGATGTTTTCAGAGGTTTAGCTCTGCAAAATATAATTAAGTTGGTACACACATATATAAAGAAATCGACATTCAGTTTAATCAACTCATCAGCTCCAAACCATTTAGATTTACTGTCTCATGTGAATGCATTCACAAATATTGTGAATTAAAGAAGAAAAAAAAAATAATAATATTATTTATTCAACATAGACATGTTGTCTTCTGCAGGTTCACAGGCAGGCCTTTTTAGACAAAGTTATTATATAATACCTAACATTAAAAAGTATAAATATCTACACACTGACTCCAAAATTAAAACAAAGTGTGAGCGTGAATTGACATGTAGCCAAGTATGTTAACCAGAGCAGACCAATAGTATCTGCAGCCATCTTTGCAATTAGGGTTTCGGTGCCTTACTCAAGGGAACCTCAGTCGTGGGTAATAAGAGTGGAAGAAAGCACTGTACATTCACTTCACCTATTCCTGCCGGTACTAGGAATCGTGACCCATGACCTTCATGTTACAATTCCAACTTTCTAACTATTAGGCAACAAATACTTATAGTAATTGTGTATATATATACCTGTAGTCGACGATTCGATGCTTTGATAGGAGGAGCCCGATTCGACTCCCAGTCTCACAGTCGAATATTCGCGGGGTGTTATGATCATGCCATTTTGGCTATATGGGGGTGCTCAATGTCTAATTTCACATAGAACTACCGGTTTTCTCCCAATAAGTTAATATACAGCCTATTAAGATAATGCTGTAAATAAGAATTTGAAAAGAAGGAAGCTTTAAATAAATATTTTAATGTGCGTGAATAAATCCAACCACCCCTGTAGATTTAAGTTTCACTTTCCACAATCCCTGACCGACAGAGGTGCATCTTGGTGGCAGGAATTTAAATCTTTAACAAGACTCAAACGGACACAGGCAGAGCGGAAGACTGGATTTTTTCGATCAGGTAGGGTACAAGTGATTTCAAAATATTTCAGCCGGTTTATATTGTGTATGTATTATTTATCTCGTATTAGATGCGTTTGGTTGAGTTATGCTGCAGTAAAGCGCTTCATTGTACGTGATTATCTCTTCAGCGCGCAGCACGAGCAGTACAAACAACAATTCAGAATATTAATAACCGTGACTGGGACTGTCATATACATAACATTAAAATGAGAACATTATTATAATAAAACGCTGTGCATTTTTAGAGTTTAGTTGCCGTGTTTCTGCACGTTGTTGCATGAAGAACGCGTCCACAAAAGGAGTTCATTCAGAGCCGCGTAGCCGCAGACACATTCATGAATTCGGGGCATTTTTTGCAGATAGCCTATAAGTCGTAATATAACATTATGTTGTATAAATAATGAAGCGTAGGATATTCTATATGAGATAAATGAAGAGTTAAATCCCATTGATTAAAAACCTGCTATCAGATGCTTCACTCTAGTCATCTTCAGTGCGCGCAGCTCAAATGCACAACATTAATAACTTCTGTCATATACATAACTAATGTAATCTAAGCACTATTGTAAAAAAAATGTTCTGAATTCCTAAGGTTTCGCTGATGTTCAATGCTATTTTTTAACCAAAACATAAAACATTATTTTTGTATCTGCGAGGCGTCAGTTAGGCTATCTTCCCTGTGTGTTAACGTCAGTATTTATGACTGTTGAATGTCTGACTTGACTCTTGGTAATTTTGACCCCGCCCCCAAACATGATTCGACTATCAGTCGACTATCGGCAAGATTCGAAAATCCCGATTCGATATATATATATATATATATATATATATAAGGAATAATTGACGATGGGCCATTGAATTCTAAGAAAATAATGCACGCCCGAGGTGGTGATGCGGCCACGACGCGAAGCATTCATAGTATAGTATGGATATATATATATATATATATATATATATATATATATATATATATATATATATACACCCAGCAGGCACATAACAGGCACACAACTTCATAAGACGTTGATATTTGGTTAAATTTTGGTTGCGACGTCGGGTGACCAAAATTCAACGTAAATTCAACGTCTTATGTCAATGTTAAATTGATGTCCAATACCGACGTCAGCTGACGTTGAGATTTTGTTGTTTTTAGGTTGTGCAACCAAAATCTAACGTTAAGTCAACATCAAATTGACGTCAAATATTGACGTCAACCCGATTTTCATTTTCAACCAAAATGCAACGTCTGTTCGACGTCATGTCCAACGTCAGCCTGACGTTACATAGACGTCTGGTGCCTGCTGGGTATATATATAACAAACGTTTTAAGGTGTGCAATTATTTTCAGGGAAACGCATGGTTAACGTAGTTCCAGGCAGCACTTGACCGCATTAACATGTCTGTATCACTTCGCCAAATGATTTGAGATATTTCATAGGTCCTTACAACCTAAAACAGCAAAAGAACCAAAACACAACGTCACTGGCCAAGCAAATAAATATAGTATACAAAAGGATAAAAAAACGTCAGATCATGTCCATGTTTTTTGGCACAAAATTACGTTTTATTATGTACATAATCTATCTCTCCCGCTCTCTCTCTCCCTCACCGACGCACGCACATACAGTTTGCACGTTAACATAAGCGCTAATGTTGTTAGCGCTACTCTGACGATTTTATCAATAACGTAGTTTGACAACTTAAAAACCACATGACTTCTCACAAGCGAGGTAACAACAACGCCGCTGTTCATGAAGAAAATTAACTTAAAGTTTCACTATAACTAGAGACATTGCTGCCGAACACTATTCAGAGATGCACAGACTCACAGAGGTAATCTCTCTCTCTCTCTCTCTCTCTCTCTCTCTCTCTGCCTCATAACTTAGTTATTAACTATATTAACTGCATTAGTCTGCTATCAACGGCTCAAACTGACATTTTGGAATTAGCAACGGAGGTGTTGGATGAGATTTGGAAGAAATAATCCTACTTAAAATAGCGATTTAAGTAGAAAAATCGGACAAAGTACATTTAATTAATATTGCTTTAATGATGTAATGTGGGGTTTGGGTTTTGTTTCTGGTTTAGGTTTTCATGTCTTTTATTTTGATATTTTGCCTTGTTTCATGTTCCTGTCATGTGTTCCTTACCCTGTCATGTGATCCTGCCATGTGGTACTCTTGTCTGTGTGTCATGTTCTGATTGGTTGTCCTAGTCATGTATCTTGGTTCTCATTGGTTGGTTCTGGACATGTGACCCTCTTTGTTTGCTATAAGGTGCATTCGACTTCATGCAGCACTGCGCAGACCGATCGGCGGCTGACTTGAAGCAGTGCATGCTGGTTAGAAATTTTGTCTGACTTGAACCTGTGCCGACGCCACGTGACTGTCACATGTGGCATCAAAGTACCGCGAGAGCATTTCGAGAGCGTTTCGAGAGCAGCCGGCTAACTCAGCCGCCGCAGTTTCTCCAGAGCGACTGCAGGAGCTCTGATGACGACACAGCTGTTTCACAATTAGCCAGATTCACCGCATGACAACGATCACGTGTGTTTCGGGTTTATTCTAACCTTTTCAATTCCAATAATGGCCACAAATCTGTTTTTTTACAATAGTAAAAGCTTTTTAATTGTAGTCGCAATGTTATATCGAGTCACGTTTATCATAAAACACTGATAAAAGCATATATACCTCCACTTTATTAGTATTTAAATAGTACGATTATGTTGAACTTTATTCATGAACAGATGGCACTGTATTAAGCAGTATAAAAAAAGTGTTTCTGTTGCTCATGAAAACGTTTCTGAAACGTCTGTGTATTTGACAGATTTTATTCACTTCTGTTATAGAGTACACAAACACCGCGTGAGCGTCACTGACAGGAGCAGAAAGTGTCCGGCTTGACGGCTTCATTTTCAACTCCGCCCCTGAATGCAAGCGGCTACTCTGGTTGATCGCCGTGTGTAGCCGTGCTTCAAGTCGAACGCACCTATGAATAGTCCTCAAGTTGCATTGGTTCTTTGTCTGTTGTTGTCGTGTGCTCCTCGTCTCGTCTTGCCATTGCCATTAGTGATTGGAGAAACGAAGCTTTTTAAAGCTTCGAATCAATTGAACCAAATGCTTCGCAAAATGATTTATTTTTCGAAGCGCTCGAAACACCACACGCTGGTGACGCCTGCTGGTCAAAAGTGTGTAAATGCAACAAAAACTCAGGCTAAAACATGTATAAAAACAGCTTTTAAAGCCAATTGCAAATGTTTTATTGAAAGTATACTACATTAAATGCAATAAAAATAATAAAATACCATTAAATATGAAGTGTCTGTATGATATGTGGTTTTTAAAATATTTTATATTAATTTGCTGGCTTGCTTTGTTTGTTTTATGGATCGCTTCTATATAGAGGCCAGTAAGAGACTATTACCTACTTCTCATTCTTTTAATTACACAAATGTCTCATTAAAAATGTCTACAAATTGATGAAACTGATCTGAGATCAGGTAAAAACTATAGACGCTGGTTCAATGGTTCGCCGCTGGGTGACAATCTCAATGAACTTGCATGATTCATTGGTTTACAGAGATCGCCCCCAGTGGCGAACCATTGAAATTTCGAAACATTTCGAAACAGTCATGATGTAACAAAGCCTTGTTTGCTGAAATCACGTAACTTGCCCGATTTGATACATGCTCCGAACCACTGATTTGAAACAAAAGATTTGTAAAAGTTTCGAAGCTTCATGTAGCAGTGTTTCAACAGCACCCATCATTAATTGCCATTGCCATTGCCAAGCCTGGATTACTTTATGTTTTTGTTTAATAAATTCTTTTAACTTCATTTGGATCCTCTGCTTCATCTGCACTAACGTTACAGAACAACAGACCACAACATGGATTCAGCGGTAAATATTTTGCAACTTCGCCAGGGAGACAGACCTATTGAGGATTATGTGGAGGAATTTTGTGGACTTTGTTTGTTTGGTAGGTTTTAATGACACTGTTTTAAAGGACATTTTTAATTTTGGATTATCTCATGAAATATCATATTTAATGCCGCCACATACTCCACACTGAACTCTAGAAAAATATATTGATTTTGCATTGCGATTGAGTGGATCTGCTTTCACTGTGGGGATTGTGGATGAGGGACCCCGCAATCCTTCAGTAGACGCCATGCCAGGGCCAAAGGACATAATGGCTGCCACCATGCCAGAATTTGATCACGTCATGTCTGCCAAGTCACGCCAGTCAAACCAAAGCCTGTTCACGTCATGCCTGGTACTTCAGGGCCTGCCCACGTCATGCCTGCTACTCCAGGACCTCCTCCAGGCCCTGCTCATGTCATGCCTGCTACTCCAGGGCCTGCTCACGTCATGCCTTCTACTCCAGGCCCTGCTCACGTCATGCCTGCTACTCCAGACCCTGCTCACGTCATGCCTGCTACTCCAGGCCCTGCTCACGTCATGCCTGCTACTCCAGGCCCTGCCCACGTCATGCCTGCTACTCCAGGCCCTGCTCACGTCATGCCTGCTACTCCAGGCCCTGCCCACGTCATGCCTGCTACTCCAGGCCCTGCCCACGTCATGCCTTCTACTCCAGGCCCTGCCCACGTCATGCCTGCTACTCCAGGCCCTGCTCACGTCATGCCTGCTACTCCAGGCCCTGCCCACGTCATGCCTGCTACTCCAGGCCCTGCTCACGTCATGCCTGCTACTCCAGGCCCTGCCCACGTCATGCCTGCTACTCCAGGCCCTGCCCACGTCATGCCTGCCAAGCCAGAACCTGCTTACAAGATGGCTGCCACGCCTGATTCTTTGGCCAAGATGGTCGCTATGCCTGAGTCCTCGGCCAAGATGGCCGCCACTCCTGAGCCTCATTGCAAAATGGCTGCCATGCCTGAGCCTTGCCACGTCACGGCTGTCACCAAGATTTCCCCAAAGTATTTTTTTGGGGGGGCTATAGTACCCAAGCTCCTGCGGATGCGGAGTTGGGGCCAGGACTGAAAAGACTGATTGCTAGCATGATGGAATCACCTCTGATGTCGGTGAGAGCTGCAGGCATCCCAGTGACATCAGTGCTCTCAAGCCCAACCATTTTAGTAGTCCTGCCACCCTCTGCTGCCCTTCCTGTAATGGCGGTCACCATTTTGAGCACTGTGCTCCTGAGGCCTCTCCTGTGCATGAATCTGCCTCAGAGGCCTCTCCTGTCCATGAATCTGCTCCAGAGGCCTCTCCTGTCTATGAATCTGCTCCTGAGACCTCATCTGTCCATGAGTCTGTCCCAGAGGCCGCTCCTGTCCATGAATCCACTCCAGTGCCTCCAGAAATGGCAGCTTCCTCTGCAGAACTTCCAGAGGTGGTGGCTTTCGCTGCAGAACCCCCCAAGGTGGTGGTGCCCACTTTTGAAATCATTGTCTGCCCTGCCACAGCCATGGAGGCCATTCATGAACTCATAGTCTGCCCTGTCACGACCAAAGAGGGCGTTTATGAACATTCTGCCTGTCATTTTGCGGCTATGGAAGCTGCTCAAGAACTCTCTGCCTGTCCTGTCACAGTCAAGTGATCTGTCCATGTCTTTGCTCCGCCATGGATTTCTGCTCTGCCGGCTCCGCCATGGCTCCTCTGGATCTGACCTGGTGGTCTCCTCCTCCACTGTTCCACAGTCTACCTCTGATCCACGGCCCAGGTCCCCCTTTGTTCCACTGTCTGCCTCTAATCCATGGCCCAGGGCCTCCATTGTTTTACTGTCTGCCACTGTTCCATGACCCAGGACCTCCATTGTTTCACTGTCCGCCACTGTTCCATGACCCAGGACCTCCATTGTTTCACTGTCCGCCACTGCTTCACGGTCCTGGCCCACCTCTGCTCCACAGTCTAGACCTGCCCTTGCTCCAGGGTCCAGGTCCACCACTGCTCCATGACCCATGGTTTTACCTATTGTTCCATGTCATGATCCAGGTCCTGTTCCCCTTCATGGGCCTGGCCCTCCATCCCTCCCCCTGTTCCGCCTTCACTCTACCACCCTCCTGGACTTTTTGGGTTTTGTTTTGGGTGGTTTGTTAGGGTTTCTGGAGCCGCCCTTAGAGGGGGGATATGTAATGTGGGGTTGGGGTTTTGTTTCTGGTTTAGGTTTTCATGTCTTTTATTTTGATATTTTGCCCTGTTTCATGTTCCTGTCATGTGTTCCTTACCCTGTCATGTGATCCTGCCATGTGGTAGGTCTTGTCTGTGTGTCATGTTCTGATTGGTTGTCCTAGTCATGTGTCTTGGTTCTCATTGGTTGGTTCTTGTCATGTGACCCTCTTTGATTAGGTGCGTTCGACTTGAAGCACGGCTACAGACGGCGATCAACGAGAGTAGCCGCTTGCATTCAGGGGCGGAGTTGAAAACGGAGCTGTCAAGCTGGACACTT
This sequence comes from Spinibarbus caldwelli, assembly GCA_039654775.1. Taxonomy (NCBI): domain Eukaryota; kingdom Metazoa; phylum Chordata; class Actinopteri; order Cypriniformes; family Cyprinidae; genus Spinibarbus; species Spinibarbus caldwelli. Next base: position 1,772,198 of record CM077247.1, on the reverse strand, counting down.
TCTGCTCCCGTCAGTGATGCTCACGCGGTGTTTGTGTACTCTATGACAGATGAAGTGAATAAAATGAAATATCTGTCAAATACACAGATATTTCATAAACGTTTTCATGAGCAACAGAAACACTTTTTTTTTGTACTGCTTAATACAGTGCCATCTGTTCATGAATAAAGTTCAACATAATCATATTATTTAAATACTAATAAAGTGGAGGTATATATGCTTTTATCAGTGTTTTATGATAAACGTGACTCAATATAACATTGCGACTACAATTAAAAAGCTTTTTCTATAGTAAAAACACAGATTTGTGGCCATTATTGGAATTGAAAAGGTTAGAATAAACCCGAAACACACGTGATCATTGTCATGTGGTGAATTTGGCCAATCGTGAAACAGCTGTGTGGTCATCAGACTGCAGCGGCTGAGTCAGCCGGCTGCTCTCGAAATGCTCTCGCGGCACTTTGATGCCACATGTGACAGTCACGTGGCGTCGGCGGCGATTCAAGTCGGACAAAATTTCTAACCAGCATGCACTGCTTCAAGTCAGCCGCCGATCGGTCTGCGCAGTGCTGCATGAAGTCGAACGCACCTAGTGATATAAATAGCCCTCTTGTTGCATTAGTTCTTTCTCTGTTGTTGTCCTGTAAAGGCTGTTTAGTGTCCTCCTTGTCTCGTCTTGCCATTGCCAGGCATGGATTACTTTATGTTTTTGTTTAATAAATCCTTTTTAACTGCTTCATCTGCACTAATGTTACAAATGACAGAGCTCAACGCGCTGCAAATAGAAAAAAAACACCTGCAAATTAAGAAAACTTCATCAATTTGACAACACATGCACTACAAATGCTCACATCACAACCAAATAAAGAAACGCACTGCAAATAGAAAAAAACACCTGCAAATTAAGAAAACTTCATCAATTTGACAACACATGCACTGCAAATGCTCACAACACAACCAAATAAAGAAACGCACTGCAAATAGAAAAAAACACCTGCAAATTAAGAAAACAACTTCATTAATTTGACAGCACATGCACTACAAATGCTCACAACACAACCAAATAAAGAAACGCACTGCAAATAGAAAAAAACACCTGCAAATTAAGAAAACTTCATCAATTTGACAACACATGCACTACAAATGCTCACAACACAACCAAATAAAAAAACGCACTGCAAATAGAAAAAAACACCTGCAAATTAAGAAAACTTCATCAATTTGACAACACACACACTACAAATGCTCACAACACAACCAAATAAATAAACGCACTGCAAATAGAAAAAAACACCTGCAAATTAAGAAAACTTCATCAATTTGACAACACATGCACTACAAATGCTCACAACACAACCAAATAAAGAAACACACTGCAAATAGAAAAAAACATCTGCAAATTAAGAAAACTTCATCAATTTGACAACACACACACTACAAATGCTCACAACACAACCAAATAAAGAAACGCACTGCAAACAGAAAAAAAACATCTGCAAATTAAGAAAACAACTTCATCAATTTGACAACACACACACTACAAATGCTCACAACAGAAACAAAGAAGCGCACTGCAAATGCTCACAACACAAACAAATAAAGAAACGCACTGCAAATAGAAAAAAAAAACATCTGCAAATTAAGAAAACTTCATCAATTTGACAACACATGCACTACAAATGCTCACAACACAACCAAATAAAGAAACGCACTGCAAATAGAAAAAAACACCTGCAAATTAAGAAAACTTCATCAATTTGACAACACATGCACTACAAATGCTCACAACACAACCAAATAAAGAAACGCACTGCAAATAGAAAAAAACACCTGCAAATTAAGAAAACTTCATCAATTTGACAACACATGCACTACAAATGCTCACAACACAACCAAATAAAGAAACGCACTGCAAATAGAAAAAAACACCTGCAAATTAAGAAAACTTCATCAATTTGACAGCACACGCACTACAAATGCTCACAACACAACCAAATAAAGAAACGCACTGCAAATAGAAAAAAACACCTGCAAATTAAGAAAACTTCGTCAATTTGACAACACACGCACTACAAATGCTCACAACACAACCAAATAAAGAAACGCACTGCAAATAGAAAAAAACATCTGCAAATTAAGAAAACTTCATCAATTTGACAACACACGCACTACAAATTCGTCAATTTGACAACACACACACTACAAATGCTCACAACACAACCAAATAAAGAAACACACTGCAAATAGAAAAAAAACATCTGCAAATTAAGAAAACTTCATCGATTTGACAACACACACACTACAAATGCTCACAACACAACCAAATAAAGAAACGCACAGCAAATAGAAAAAAAACATCTGCAAATTAAGAAAACTTCATCGATTTGACAACACACACACTACAAATGCTCACAACACAACCAAATAAAGAAACGCACTGCAAATAGAAAAAAAAACATCTGCAAATTAAGAAAACTTCATCAATTTGACAACACACACACTACAAATGCTCACAACACAACCAAATAAAGAAACGCACTGCAAATAGAAAAAAAACATCTGCAAATTAAGAAAACAACTTCATCAATTTGACAACACACACACTACAAATGCTCACAACAGAAACAAAGAAACGCACTGCAAATGCTCACAACACAAACAAATAAAGAAACGCACTGCAAATAGAAAAAAAACATCTGCAAACTAAGAAAACTTCATCAATTTGACAACACACACACTACAACTGCTCACAACACAACCAAATAAAGAAACGCACTGCAAATAGAAAAAAACATCTGCAAATTAAGAAAACTTCATCAATTTGACAACACACACACTACAAATGCTCACAACACAACCAAAGAAACGCACTGCAAATAGAAAAAAAACATCTGCAAATTAAGAAAACTTCATCAATTTGACAGCACACACACTACAAATGCTCACAACACAACCAAATAAAGAAACGCACTGCAAATAGAAAAAAACACCTGCAAATTAAGAAAACTTCGTCAATTTGACAACACACGCACTACAAATGCTCACAACACAACCAAATAAAGAAACACACTGCAAATAGAAAAAAACATCTGCAAATTAAGAAAACTTCATCAATTTGACAACACACGCACTACAAATGCTCACAACACAACCAAATAAAGAAACGCACTGCAAATAGAAAAAAACATCTGCAAATTAAGAAAACTTCATCAATTTGACAACACACACACTACAAATGCTCACAACACAACCAAATAAAGAAACGCACAGCAAATAGAAAAAAACATCTGCAAATTAAGAAAACTTCATCAATTTGACAACACACACACTACAAATGCTCACAACACAACCAAATAAAGAAACACACTGCAAATAGAAAAAAAACATCTGCAAATTAAGAAAACTTCATCAATTTGACAACACACACACTACAAATGCTCGCAACACAACCAAATAAAGAAACGCACTGCAAATAGAAAAAAAACATCTGCAAATTAAGAAAACTTCATCGATTTGACAACACACACACTACAAATGCTCACAACACAACCAAATAAAGAAACGCACTGCAAATAGAAAAAAAAACATCTGCAAATTAAGAAAACTTCATCAATTTGACAACACACACACTACAAATGCTCACAACACAACCAAATAAAGAAACGCACTGCAAATAGAAAAAAAACATCTGCAAATTAAGAAAACAACTTCATCAATTTGACAACACACACACTACAAATGCTCACAACAGAAACAAAGAAACGCACTGCAAATGCTCACAACACAAACAAATAAAGAAACGCACTGCAAATAGAAAAAAAAAAACATCTGCAAATTAAGAAAACTTCATCAATTTGACAACACACACACTAGAAATGCTCACAACACAAACAAATAAAGAAACGCACTGCAAATACTCACAACACAACCAAACAAAGAAACCCGCTGCAATTAAAATTCTTTATTTGTTTGCATTGTGAGCATTTGCAGCACCTGCTGTCAAACTGATGAAGATGTTTCCTTGATTTGCTGGTGCTTTTTCTATTTGCATGTGTTTTCTGAAGTTGCAGCACGTTGAGCTCTCTCGGCCACCGTACTCTTTATATATTTACAGTAGTATACTTTATTTCAATGCACTAAAAATCCATTAAAATCTCAGTGGTATTTAGTATACTTTTGCAATTTCTCTGAAGTACCACTGAAGTATAAATATACTTTGAATTACTGTATTTATAGTGTATAACATTTATTTAGCACAAAAAAAATAAATAAATAAATAAAAAATAAGAATGTACTACAGATGTATTTACTGGTATAATATTTTTTTTAGTGCATTCAAGTATACTTTTTTTCACCTGGGTCGTCACTTAGAACTGGTTCAGCTTGGCTACTCTTTTCCAGTTATAAGCAGGAAATGTTTGTTTTACCTTATACATCAATCATCTAAACTGAGTGAGTGAATGAATGAATGAATGAATGAATGAATAAATAAATAAATAAAATGCAGATGAATTTCACTAAATTCTTTAAGACATTCAATAATGAGCTGCAATAAAAACCTTCACAGAGATTCAACTGATTCATTTGCATGAGAGTGAGATCTTTGGAGAACATGAGCTTGTAATGAGTCTCATGAGAGAGTTTATGTACCTTCAACAGTCACTTGAAGATCTCTAGATGTTTCTGCGCCATCTGAGTCAGTGAGTGTTAATCTGTAATTCCCTGAATCTGCTCTGATCACATGGTTTATTATTACAGTTCCATTAATGATTGTAACTTCAGGTCTGTTATTATAAAGATAACATTCTTTCTCTTTCCTCTTGTCATTCTTTAGTCTACAAATTGGATCATCTGCTGTGTTGTCTATCCTTTTACGTATTGTCAGGTCATATTCACTACTGTCCAGCACCATCTGCAGATTGAGTTTGTGTCCCAGAGCTGCGTAACAGGGATCAGACTGATTAAAACTGCAGAACCAATCCAGACCTGAAGAACAAAACACACACACAGTTTAAAGAAAGTGAGAACAGAGGATTTGAATTAGTGAAAGAGGAAGTTAGACAGAGAGCTGTAAGAAAGTTTAAAGAGAAAATTTTAACAAGAGTTTATACAGATGAAGGTGTCTGATGAATTCAGACTTTTTACATAATGAATTTAAAGCCACAAACCCTATTAAACCCTAATCAAAACACTTAAAACAGAAACAATCTATTACTAGTTCACTGCAGGCTGTTTTGTAATGTAATGTTACAGTGTTATTATTTGAGAAATTAATCACCAGCATGAGTTTGATGTGAAAGTGACTCACATGCAGCAGTTTGCAGCAGCAGCAGCAGCATCAGTCCAAAGATGAGCATCATTTCTCTAAAGTCCAGTTTCCAGAAGAGCTCAATCCCAGCAGAAGAGTGTGATGCTGTTTCAGTCACACAATCACTTCTCACTCTGACAGAAGAGCGACTGACACTCATCTGTGCTCACAATACAGCTATTAAACTACTGCTCAGTTTCTGTCAGAGAAGAGGAAGTTCAGATCATTACTGAAGCAGTTTGAGGTTTAAGGTCTTGCACAAGAACACAAAAATGACTAACATACATGTGATTTTCTGTCATTGTGTGACTGCAAGTGAAAACGGGCTTTGATGAGAATAAAAACCATTGATGACTAACAAACATCTACCAAAGAAAAATTCTGTCATGATTTGCAAGTCTTCTGTCAACTTCTACCCAAATCTGAATCCATTCACCATCAGAAGTTTATTCCTCACATTTAACCACTAAAACAAAAACATGAGGGACAAAACCAGCTAAATACACCAGTTGTCATAAGGATATTTATAATGTCTGTTTGTGTGGTTTGAAAGTGTATTAAACTCTCACTGATTACTGCAGTTTGTGAAACATTTTCTCCTGATGAAGAAGCTCAGTTTGTACTGAAATGATGAGACTGAGATCTCTGTCATTACTCAAGTTCAGCACACGAGGTCTCCATCAGCACAGAGATATCAGTCTGCTGCTGTTTCAGCCTCTGCTTCATGTCTGACCTCAATCTCCTGCAGTTCAAGAGAAAGTTTACTGGACTTCAGCTATCAGATTGAATTAAATATTGAAAAGTGTTTGTTTAAAAGGGAAAATGTATTCTGAAATTGGATTTGATCATGATAATCCAGTGTTGGTCCTGATCTGGAAACATTTTAGTAGGCTATTGGGATACATTTGGTCAGAAAAATATCAGGATTTAGGGTTCATTTAAGGTACAAAACACTGAGATCAACACCCCCTGATTACTGACGTTTTAAAAACACTTTTCTCAATAAAAACCTCAGTTTGTACTGAAATTTACTTGTTCTGCCTGGTTGTGATGATAGAAACAAAGCTTTTCAAAACTTTTAATAAATTAATTTCAGCGAATCAGTTCGCTAGTCAGAACGGTGTAAATGCAACAAAAACCCAGACCAAATTGTCATAAAAGCACATTTTACAACCAATTGCAAATATTTTATTGAAAGTATAATTTACTAAATTAACAAATCATCTAATACTATTAAATATGAGGTGTCTGTGTTCTTCAATTATTGCTGGACAATATTTGATTTCTGTCTGGATTTATTGTTTTTATGTGTTGTTTGTTTTTTAATTTGTGCTTTCTGTTGATGAATATAAAAATTGATTGTATTACATAAACCCTCATAAAAATGATATTGTGACTTTTGACTGGAAATATAGTTTCATTTCTAAATATTTTATTTTTATTTAACTTGATACCAAAGTACATTTTCATTTCAACACTGACTTAATTTACAGTTTTAAAGAAAATTGTTTATCCACATTCAATAATAACACAGAGAGCTTATGAATAAAACATACATATGTGTGGCTAAACAAGTTCAACATTATGTAAAATACAGAAGATCTGCTGCTGCTCTCATGAATCTTCTGCTGTGTGTTCATGTCCTTCTCTAAATCTTCTCATTCTCACTTTCTGATCTTCCTGTTTCTTTCCTAAAAGCATCACATCATCACCACCACACTCTTAATATTTGCATGTCAAATCCATAATGATGATGATAATAAATGTGTCTCACCTGACGTGTGTCTCATGTAGATGTGAAAACCTCCTAACAGACCCAACAGAACCATCAGCTGAAAACCAGCACAAACACCACAGACACTGAACACACTGAACAACAACAATTAGTGACGAAGAGTTTTATTAGTCAAAGCATGAATTAATCAAGTATAATCAAGGTGAATCTTGCCATCAATATATCTATTTGATCTTCCATTATACTCGTAGGCCACTGGGTAAAAAGTGTCTACGTAGCTGAAATATGCAGACAAGAAACATCTGGAAGAATATAAGGGGGCTTCTTTCTTTACCATAACACATTAGACAGAAAACAAACCCATCCTTCATGTTTCCAGGAGTGTGTTTGTTAAACTCGTACCATATTCTGATGTCTGTGTGCTGCTGGTCACTGCAGAGGTCAGACTAGAGGTCACAGCTGCAGTAGTTGGTCCTGTAATAAAACATCATCACAGAATCACCTGCTTTCTCTCTGAACCACATCAACACAATTCACTGCTGAGATCAAACTGAAACGAACTAGTGATGCTTTTCAAGAGTTAAGAGCCCAATTAAGAGAACTGACTGTTTTACATCAGTGTTGCTGTGGTTTTTAGATGTACATGGACATTCATGTATTAAAATCTCACCAGCACAGGGTTTGACTCTAATGGTTTTCTGTGCGTGACTGACGTGGTTCTTCACGCTGCAGCTGATGTTTCCATCAGTTTCCTCATCCAGATCAATGCTGCTGTTTCCATCCATCAGTGGATCTCCATTCAGAGTCCAGCTGTAGAGGAGCTGATCCCCCTCAGAGGAGCAGAACACCCTCATCACCCCACTGGAGGAGCAGTTGATTGACACTTCCACTGAGCCAATAGGAGCTGGAGGGAGGGACACATCACAGTCACATGACAAACACAGGAGAATCTTGTTACTATTACTGGAGTATGTAGTGTGTTTACTGTGTGCTACAGGAATAAAAACCTTCACAGAGATTCAACTGATTCATTTGCATGAGAGTGAGATCTTTGGAGAACATGAGATTGGAATGATTCTGATGAGAGAGCTTCTGTACCTTCAACAATCACTTGGAGATCTTGAAATATTCCTGGGCCCCATGAGTTTGTGAAATATAATCCGTAATTCCCTGAATCTGCTCTGATCGCACGGTTTATTATCAGAGTCCCATTAATGACTGTCACTTCAGGTCTGCTATTAAAAAGAACACAATCATTCTCCTTTATCATGTTATATTTTGCTCTACAAACTGAATCATGTTTTGTGTTGTTTATTCTCTTTTGTGTCTTCAGGTCATATTCACTAGCATCCAGCACCATCAGCAGATTTAGTTTCTGTCCCAGAGCTGCGTAACAGTGATCAGACTGACCAAACCAGCAGAACCGATCCAGACCTGAAGAACAAAACACACACACACACACACGCACACACACACATACATTTGATGAAATTAACATGAACTCTAAATCATTCAGTTTTATTTACAGTATCTGTAAACATCTGTTATTTTTAAACAATATGTTAAATGTAATTCAAAATTGCGGGGTAATATAATTGCTTATGAATCGAGCAGGAAGAAGGAGAAGTTTAGAAGTCTTAAATTGAAGCCCTTTTTCCAGCCATGGAGGAGCAGGCCTATAGACTATCCAAATCTCAGTCAGAAACTAGAAGAATTCACTCTCAATGAAATTTGGGAGGCTATGAAGTCCTTTCCAAAAGGTAAGGCCTCAAAGACTGATTGGTTTTGTATTGAGTTCTCTAAAGCTCATTCAGATATCATTGCTCCATTATTGTTGAGAATAATAAATCATTCTTTTTATAATAAACAATTTCCTCATTCTCTCTGAGGCAAACATTTGTTTATTATTGAAAAAAGACAGAGACAACACAGATCCTTTTCCAGTTCTAGACCATTAAACTTGCTTAACTGTGACCAGAGGATTGTTGCCAAAGTATTGGCCATTTGTTTGAGCAAACACATGGTTTCATTAGTTCATCATGATCAGACTGGTTTTATTTTGGGTAGATTTTTTTTTCCAACATTAGACGCATGTCTAATATAGCATGTATAATGTAGACTCTCAGTGGTCTAAGGCAGCTATTATTTCTCTAGATGCCGAGAAGGCCTACAATCAGATCTAGTGTCAATATCTATACTCAGTGCTAGATAAGTTTGGGTTTGGTAAAAAAAAATAAATAAAAAATAAAAATAAAAATCATACACACATTGAGATGCTTTACACAAATCCAAAATCTGCAATACTTACCAATCTGGACAAATTGCACTATGTTTCTCTTTATCGTGGGAAATGGCAGAGATGTTGCCTTGGTCTCTTATTATTTAATTTGGCTCTGGAGCCACTGGCTATAAGTATTTGGCGGAATTCTTCTATTAGTTCTACAATTGGGTCGGACAGACTCATCAAACTTCAGACATCAACTATAATGCTCATTGCTGCAAACTTTCAGGCAACGGGAGTATATCTAAATATAATGCTCTAATCAACACTTTTCACGATTAGTTAATAGATGTAACAGTAAAAACTTAAAATTTTGGTAACACTTCATTTTACAGTGTCCTTGTAACATGTTACATGTACTTACTATTATAATAACAATTAATTATGCATAATAACATGCAACTAACCCTAAACCAAACCCTCATCCTAACCCTAACCATATAGTAAGTACATGTAGTTAATAAGTACTTAAATATATAATTACACTATAACAAGGACATCTTAAAATAAAGTGTAACCAAAGTTTTTAATAGAGTTTTTATAGAGTTAATAAAAATATTTATGATGGCACCCGGTGGTGTGTTGGCTGCTTGTTTGCTCCAGTTGTTTGCCTGTTTTTATTATTAGTTTTGTGTGCTCGAGGCAATTGATATGCTACTGCAGTCGAGGTCCCGTCCAGCAGCCCGAAGCTGCATGCTTGTTGCATACGATGCCCCAGTCCATGTTGGAGGCATCTGTATTGACAACAGCATGCCTCAACACCTGTTCTAAAGGCACTCCTGCCCGTAGAAATGCAGGATCTGACCAAGGACTGAAGAGGTGGCAACAACCCGGGGTAATGCTGACCCGGAGAGTGCCAGGGTGCCATGCCCATCTCGGCCGTGCAGCCAGTGCTGAAGCGGTCTCATACGTAACAGGCTGAGCGCCATAACTGCGGCTGTGGCTGCCATATGCCCCAGGAGCCTCTGAAAGAGTTTTAAAGGGACCACTGTCTTATTCAGCACTGACTGCGTGCGCTCGTTCGTGAGACGCGCTGTCAGGTTGACCGAATCTGGCTCCATATCAAGAAAAGAGATGCTCTGCACAGGGGAGAGCTTGGTCTTCTCCCAGTTGACCCAAATCCCCAGATGGCTGAGGTGCTGAAGCACCAGAACCCTGTGCTCGCTCAACAGATCTCGCGAGTGAGCTAATATAAGCCGGATGCCCTTCTCCCAAAGTGGGGCCAGGACGCCCTCCGCTAGTTTGGAAAAGACTCAGGGAGACAGGAATAGCCCGAAGGGGAGAATTTCGTACTGATATGCCCAACCCTCGATAGCAATACGAAGGAACGGTCTGTGTCGAGGCAAAATCGAGACATGAAAGTATGCGTCCTTCAGGTCGATAGCTGCAAACCAATCCTGGTGCCGAACGCAAGAAAGAATGCGTTTCTGCGTCAGCATCTTGAACAGCAGCATGTGAAGGGACCGATTCAAGACTCGAGAATCCAGGATTGGCCCTAACCCACCGCTCTTCTTGGGTATGATGAAATAGGGGATGTAGGAAACCCGAATTCATCGCGGCTGGAGGGAAAGGCTCTGTTGAGTCCTTCACCAAGAGGACCGCAATCTCTGTGTGCAGGACAGAGGCATCCTTGTCCGTGTGGACAGATGCGAAAAGGATGCCCCTTAACCTGGGAGGATGCCTGGCGAATTGAATCGCATAGCCGAGTCGGACCGTTCGGACAAGCTAGGGAGACAGGCTGGACAGCACTAGCCAGGCCCCCAGCCTCCGTACAAGCGGAATCAATGGAGCAGTTACCGACGTACCCGCGGTGGGCCAGCTGTGGGAAGAGAGGTGGCTCAACCCGGGAAGTGTAGAATCCCGAAGTAGAGACGGGCTGCTGGAAGCAGCACTTACCTGTTCCTCCTGATCCCGCGGTGAAGTCACTGGAGTGCGAGGAAGCAGAGCATCCTGCAGCTCCACACTGAGAGGCGAATTCATGCTCCGAGCCTGAGTGCTCAAAATCAGAACCTGGCGTGACAGACCCAGAGATGAAGGAAATTGCTCTTTTTGTGAGAAGGTCAGCGGTGACAGCATTGGAAAAAGCCTACGACCCTCCCCCGGGGGTGGGGGCGAAGATGTTGGTGTCCCCCGAAGAACAGCTCCTGTCATCTCTGGGTCGCCCGTCTCAGGGTCGCTTCGCAGTCTTCCGAGAAGACTTAGCGGCACCCTGAGAAGCAGGCTGCGCCCCCTTCCTGTGGCCAGCTCGACGCCCCTGTTGAGGAGTTTCCTCCTTTGGTGTTTCCTGGGGCGGAGCAGGTGTCGAGGCCACAGAGGGGCGCCCTCGGCGATGAGCAGACAAAGACCTGGCTCCCAGAGGCTTGGTGTTCGGAGAATCACGCGGGGGCAGGATGTGCTTAATAGCCTCCATCTGCTTTTGGACTGCTAAGAACTGCTGGGCAAAGTCCTCGACAGTGTCGCTGAAGAGGCTGTCCTAGGAGATGGGGGCGTCGAGAAAGTGAACTTTTTCGGTGTCACGCATCTGCGCCAGGTTCAGCCAGAGATGGCACTCCTGAACCACCACAGTGGACATCATCGAGGGACCGTGCCGTGACCTTAGTCACTCGGAGAGCAAAATCAGTCGCCATGCGCAGTTCCTGCATCAACCCCGAGTCAGAACTACCCTCGTCCAGCTTTTTCAATGCCTTGGCCTGGTGTACTTGCAGGATGGCCATGGCGTGCAAGGTGGAAGCAGCATGGCCCACAGCGCTGTAAGCCTTGGCAGCCTGGGCTGACGACAGCTTACAAGCTTTGGAAGGGAGGCGCGGAGGGTTCCTCCAGGTGGCGGCGTTTTGCAGGCACTAGTGTATCGCAACCGCACGCTCCACCTGGGGAACGTCAACGTACCCCCTGGCTGCCCCACCATCGAGGGTAGTGAGGAGGGAAGAGCTCAAACGTGACTGGGCGGTGTATGGGGCTTTCCACGTTTTGGTGAGCTCTTCATTAACCTCCGGGAAGACAGGCCCTGGGGCGGAGCGTGGCTGGGAGTCACGTCCGGAACCCAGAAACCAGTCATCGAGCCTTAAGCACTTAGGAGAAGGCGGAGAGTTCACCTCCAACCCGATGCTCTTGGCCGCTCAGAGGAGCATGGCCGTCAACTCAGCCTTGGACTCTGAGCAGCCGCCGCGGCGTGGGGGTGCTCAGCAGAATCTTTGGCTTCCGAAGACAATAGCCCCTCCTCTGATGCAGCGATAGACATCTTACCCTCTTCCGGAGCCCCGAAAGAGACACTGGGTCCGCCGCGAGATGGACAGGCGCCATCCCCTGGGAGCTCAACGGGGCTACAATGAGAGGGGCAGGACTTCCGTGGGGGCTGGCCCAGTGGAACATTCCTGACCGTGATCCTCAGGTCACCCTTGTCCCTAACCAATGCAGCCACAGAGTCTTTACGACCCGACGAACTGGGCTGGGTAGAGCCCGAGGGAATCCTCATTATGAATGAGAGCCGCGACCTTAGCGTAGCCATGGTCATACACTCACAATATGGGCAAGAGCCATCCACAAATGCTGTCTCAGCATGCTTACAACCCAGACACGTGAAACAGCGATCATGTCCATCGTCAGAGGTAAGGAAACTACCGCACCCAGAAGCACACGGTCGGAAAGACATCCCGAAAGACACTCTTAACAACCGTGCTAGCTGTAGGAAATTGCTCTTTTAGGCTGGTTTGCCCAGGGGAGGACCACGACACTTATCTGCACACAACAGGCCGATCTCTCCGCTGAATGCAAAAGAAAACAGGAAGATTTTCTAGAAGTTTTCTAGAAGTGAAGACTCCTTTCTTATTTCTTGAAGCAGCGCTCACGAAGTGGTCAGCTCCGAAAGTAAAAAAGTGACATATTATGCCCTTGGGCTTGTTATCAGGACAGAGTAAAAAATTTAGGAGTCATTTTTGATTCCTCATTAAAATTTGATAATCAAATAAAAACTGTTCGGAAGTACGGAATTGTTTTTTTTTTATTTTTATTTTTTTTATTTAAGGGCAATAGCTAAATTAAAATCATTTATTTCAACTAGTGACCTAGAAAAAGTCATCCATGCTCTCATCTTTTCCCGTTTAGATTATTGTAATACTATTTATTTCAGGACATGTCAGACTCACGTTGCACGTCTTCAGCTAGTACAAAATGCCGTTGCTAGAATACACATGAAAGCTAAGAAGTCTGATCATGTTACCCCACTGTTATTTTCATTAAGCTGGTTACCAGTGCATAACAGAATCCAATACAATGTCTTGACTTATGTTTTTAAGGCATTGCATGGAATAGCCCAAGAATATTTAGTAGAGCTTATTAAACCATATAATGCAAAATTAACGCTGAGATCCTCAAATAAATTACTATTAACGATCCCAAGAGTGTGTCTTAAATCTAAGGGTGACAGCGCTTTTGCTCTCACTGGCCCAAGATTGTGGAACAACCTACATCTCAAGATTAGATCATCCCTTATGCTAAGTACCTTCAAGTACCGCTTAAAGTCACACCTGTTTTCTCTGGCATTTTAACTTTTGCCTTGATTATTTATCATTGATGTTGTTGTCTTGTTTTAATTATTTCATTTTTCTTTTTATATTATTTTAATTAATAGTGATGTACAGCACTTTGGGGTTACTGTGTAGCCTGAAAATTGCTCTATAAATAAATAAATAAATACAAATAAATACATAAACAAATACATGTAATACTTATTTCATATGCGAAGATGTTAGCCAATCATAGCATTGGGTATTTACATTGAAGTCTCACAGCGGACAAGCCCCTTCCAACAGAGGGTTTTAATCAGAGGCTAAAACCAGGGTAGAAATTGGCCTATTATAACCGAAATGGTCTCACCAGGACAGGGTTTGGCTCTAATGGTCTTCTGTGTGTGACTAACGTGGTTCTTCACACTACAGGCAATGTTTCCATCAGTTCCCTCATCCAAATAAATAGTGTTGCCATCCATCAGTGGATCTCCATTCAGAGTCCAGCTGTAGAGGAGCTGATCCCCCTCAGAGGAGCAGAACACCCTCATCACCCCACTGGAGGAGCAGATGATTGACACTTCTACTGAGCCAATAGGAGCTGGAGGGAGGGACACATGGATCTCCATTGAAGATCTCTTGTATAAACAGGCCAAATACACACTGGAAAAGGAGATCAGAGTAGCAAAGAGGAATTATTCTGACAGGTTAAGGAAAAAATTCTCTTCCAGTGATTCTGCTTCAGTGTGGAAAGGTATGAAAGATATCACCAGTTACAAGACACCATCCCCCAGCACTCTGGAGAATCAACAATTGGCAGACGTTCTGAATGAGTTCTACTGCAGGTTTGAAAAAACACCCCAAACCCGCCCTGAACACCTCTCCACACAACCATTCACACCTCCAGCAAACCCCTCTCCCCCACACCTGAAATTCAGATCAGCGAAGATGAGGTGCGCCAGGTCTTCAGAAAGAACAAAAGAAGGAAAGCACCAGGCCCAAACGGTGTGTCACCAACCTGCCTAAAAATCTGTGCTGACCAGCTGGCCCCCATCTTCACACAGATCTTCAACAGATCACTGGAGCTGTGCGAAGTCCCCTCATGCTTCAAACGCTCCACCATCATCCCCGTCCCAAAGAAACCCAAAATTACTGGACTTAATGACTACAGACCTGTGGCTCTAATGTCTGTGGTCATGAAATCATTTGAAAGACTGGTTTCGGCTTATCTGAAGGCCTCCGCGGGACCCTTACTGGACCCCCTGCAGTTTGCCTACAGAGCAAACAGGTCTGTGGATGATGCAGTCAACATGGGACTGCACTTCATCCTGCAGCATCTGGACAGACCAGGGACTTATGTGAGGATCCTGTTCGTAGACTTCAGCTCCGCTTTTAACACCATCATCCCGGACACCCTTCAGAA
The DNA here is from genome assembly GCA_039654775.1 of Spinibarbus caldwelli. Lineage (NCBI taxonomy): Eukaryota > Metazoa > Chordata > Actinopteri > Cypriniformes > Cyprinidae > Spinibarbus > Spinibarbus caldwelli. The sequence goes on along the minus strand of CM077247.1, from coordinate 1,756,949 downwards.
TAAACTGACTCAGCTCTCCGTCCCCACCTCCGTCTGTCAGTGGATCACCAGCTTCCTGACAGACAGGCAGCAGCTAGTGAGGCTGGGAAAATTCTCATCCAGCACCCGCACCATCAGCACTGGAGCTCCTCAGGGCTGTGTTCTCTCCCCACTGCTCTTCTCCCTCTACACCAACGACTGCACCTCTAAAGACCCCTCTGTCAAGCTCCTGAAGTTTGCAGACGACACCACACTGATCGGCGTCAACCAGGACGGTGACGAGTCTGCTTACAGACAGGAGGTTAAAGAGCTGGCTGTCTGGTGCAGTCTTAACAACCTGGAGCTCAACACGCTCAAAACTGTGGAGATGATCGTGGACTTCAGGAGAAACCCCCCTGCTCTCCTTCCACTCACCATCATGAACAGCACTGTGACTGCAGTGGAGTCATTCAGATTCCTGGGCACCACAATTTCTCAGGACCTAAAGTGGGACAATCACATTGAGTCCATTGTCAAAAAGGCCCAGCAGAGGTTGTACTTCCTTCGCCAGCTAAGGAAGTTCAACCTGCCCCAGGAGCTGCTGAAACAGTTCTACTCTGCCATCATTGAATCTGTCCTCTGCACTTCAATAAATGTCTGATTCAGCTCAACTACCAAATCTGACCTCAGAAGACTACAGAGGGTAGTCCGGACTGCTGAGCGAATCATTGGTACAACCCTCCCCAGTCTCCAAGAACTGTACTTATCCAGAGTGAGCAAAAGGGCTGGCAAAATCACTCTGGACCCCTCACATCCAGCACACTCCCTCTTTGAACTGTTACCGTCTGGTCGACGCTACAGAGCTCTGAGCACCAGAACGACCAGACACAGGAACAGTTTCTTCCCTCAGGCAATCCATCTCATGAACACTTGACATTAAACATGGAACACACAACACTATTATAAATTATTTATACACCACACATACTTATTTTTTCATTTCAAATTTGCACATATCAGACCTGTACACCATGATTGTCTATATTATATATTGTGTTTTTGCTATTTGTACATTGCCTATTTGTATATTTGTATGTTATTCTTTTATTATCTGTGTCCTGTCCTGTTGCTGTCTTTCTGTTGCACTGTAGAGCTTCTGCCACTAAAACAAATTCCTCGTGTGTGTACGCATACCTGACCAATAAATCTCATTCTGATTCTGATTCTGATTCTGATGACTGTCACATAAACACAGGAGAATCTTGTTACTATTACTGGAGTATGTAGTGTGTTTACTGTGTGCTACAGGAATAAAAACCTTCACAGAGATTCAACTGATTCATCTGCATAAGAGTGAGATCTTTGGAGAACATGAGATTGGAATGAGTCTGATGTGAGAGTTTCTGTACCTTCAACAATCACTGGACGATCTCTAGATTCTGGGCTATCCAAGTGATCAAATTCCCTGAATCTGCTTTGATCACACGGTTTATTATCAGAGTCCCATTGATGACTGTCACTTCAGGTCTGTTATTAAAAAAAAAATCACAATCCTTTAACCTGCCATATTTTACTCTACAAACTGGATCATCTTGTTTGCTGTTTATTCTCTTTTGTATCTTCAGGTCATATTTACTGGTGTCCAGCACCATCTGCAGATTGAGTTTGTGTCCCAGAGCTGCGTAACAGGGATCTGACTGATCAAACCAGCAGAACCAATCCAGACCTGAAGAACAAAACACACAGAGACAGAGAAATAAATACACAAATATTCAAACTAAGTTCAACAGGAGAATCGTATCAGACAGACTCTTGATCTGACCTCATCTCTCAAATAATCTTCCTAATTATGATCCAGATCTAAAACCACATGAAATGGTGCAGTTTTTTTTTTTTTTTTTTTTTTTTTCTTAATCCTGTGTTAAACCTGTTAGTCTTTAACACCTGAAGTTCTCCATTCAATCACACATTCATTCATTCATTCATTCATTCATCTGAATAGCAAATGTTCTGCTGGAAGTGAATGATTTGAGTTCTTCTATCTTTGCCTTTTGAGCGTTCAGGTCTGAACCATCACCTGATCCATGAATGACAAGAACAGAGTGGATTTGAAGGAGCGAAAGAGGAAGTTAGAGACAGTGATGAGGGGCAAAAACAAGAACAGAACTGCATGTGAACTTTTTAATTATAATGTTTTGCAAGCTCTTAAAAGCTAAAGTAACATGTTTTAATGCTATTTGTATGCTCTGATATAGAGGTACAAAATCAGCTTTTATACTTTGTTTAAAAAGACTACATGCAGACTATAATATCATTTTGATTTCATGGGTTTTAAACAGACGCTCTCTTACTTAAACACTATCTCTCACATATGTGAAGGAAATTTTTAATCATAACTATTTTTTTTCTTGCAGGCTTAACATCTGTATGCTTTTGAGTGCTAAGTGTCCCCAACACTTGAGCCAAAGTTAGTTAGTGTGTTGCAATAACAGAAGTATGTGGACAAGACATCTAGACGTCTGTCTGAATACAATAATAACAATAACAGCCCATGACTTGAGTAACAATTTTATGTCACCAAAAACCAAATTTACTTTGCCAGTAACATAGTTGAATCGCACATATGAAGAATCAATTATATTAGAGAAAAAAAAAAAAAAAACATTTAAAGGGCATTGTCTGGAGTCTGTCTGTTACTGCTGCGCAGCAGGTTAGTAGAACACTAGAGATCTTAGTCCCGAGAGATCAACTTTTAACCTTTAAAACCATTAAAAAATGGATTCCTGTAGTGTGGGACATATTCCATTAGGATTTAGTGGTTTTAACAAGCCACCAATAGAAGGTGACCAATTTCCAGTAGAGACCAACAGTCTCCATTAAAACCAGTACAATTCCCTTTATAACCAGTAAAACCATTACAAATTCAGTAATGGTCTCTATTGTTTTGTGTTTTGTTTGTTTTTTCAGCAAGGAAGATGAGTTTGATGTGAAAGTGACTCACATGCAGCAGTTTGCAGCAGCAGCAGCATCAGTCCAAAGATGAGCATCATTTCTCTAAAGTCCAGTTTCCAGAAGAGCTCAATCCCAGCAGAAGAGTGTGATGCTGCTTCAGTCACACAATCACTTCTCACTCATATACTGTATGTTTCCATCAAGGTGGGGAATTTCTACTGACTAATGCTTCTGCAGTTGGACATTTTCATAAAGACATTATTTAATACATTTATAATCTGTTTTTGTCACTCTTTGGTTGCTTTATAATGGCATGGCTCATAATGAACAATCAACAAACATTGACTGCAATGAAAACTGTCTGTGGTGTGAATAAAAACTATTGCTGACTAATAAACATCTACGAAAGAAAACATCTGTCACGATTTGAATGTCTGTCAACTTTTACCCAAGTCTGAATCCATGAGGTCTGACACAAAATCATAATGGATGATGTTCCCTTTTAACAACACTGAAAAACTGACCATCAGAAGTTTATCTAGGAGTGTGTTTTCCCCCCTCACATTAAACCACTGAAACATAAGGAACAAAACCATGTGTCACATTTCTGACAGTTTAATGAAATGGAAGCTGACTTCTCAAATCACAAAATGATCAAAAAAGGCCTAAATTTAAGATTTATGTATTATGTATTTGCATATAAAATTTCCATCCAACTACACAGTTTCAGCATAAACTAATAAACTTATGTCAGTCATACTGACATATAAATATCTAAGCATTTTATAGCCTATATAACCATATTGCTGCATTGACTTCTGGATACAGTTTTGTTTCCTTCGTTCTTCATCTATGCAGGAGAAAATGCATTAAACCAACTTCTAGGCGTTTGACTGGATGTATCTGAAAATATGATGTTTCTGTCACAGCGGTTCATAAAAATATTCACCACAGATCCACAAATGTTTTAAATGATCAGTACTAAATTGGAAACATATAAACCATTCAATTATAAATTACATTTATATTAACAACTCCCTCACTGAGTATTACAGTTTTTAAAAACACTTTTCCATATAAAGAATCCCAATTTGTAGTGAAATTGACCTGTCGTTCCTGAAATGAGACCGAGATCTCTATCATTACTCAAGTTCAGCACACGAGGTCTCCATCAGCACAGAGCTATCCGTCTGCTGCTGTTTACTGTCCTTCCAACTGACTTGTGTTTGTTTCTTGTTCAGTGTTACATTTAAATAATTACTATTTCATTATGGCACAGCATTAATGGTGTAGTTACAAATCCATTAAGCAAACCAACAGATCGCTTAAACACAACTAGGTGATTTTCAGCTTGAGCTTTAGCTCTTTTCAGCAATCAGTCGAATCCTCAAAGTCTCTGAATCTGTATGAAAAACATAAAACCCTTTCAGGAATCCAACATTTTATATATATATATTATTTTATTTATTTATTTAAATTAATGTAAATTTCTAACTATATTTGCATTACCATCAAATTACAGAACACTATTTACACTGCTGTGTTGAGGGAGAGACAGCAAATTTAACACAATCAACGTAATCTCTAGATATATTTTCCTTTTTAGAAAGCTATAGAAACCTGATCGTGGATTTATAATTTTGCAAAATATATACCTACTTGTTGTACTATGACAACTTCCGCTTCTGACTTCCCCAGAAAAAAAAAAAAAAAAAAAAATATATATATATATATATATATATATATATATATATATATATATATATATATATATATATATATATATATACTTACATATACTTACTTATATATATATTGTATATAAACACAATGACTTACTGTGTTTATATTGTGTTATATAAAACAATGACTCATGTAGTACAAGTCTTTCATTGTTCACAGCAGTCATGATTCCCTTCAGTGGCTTCATTGGAAAGTCGGCCAGTGTTTGTTCTTTTCTATTTCTGTTCTGGATCAGACACTGTATTTTTCTGTTACCACATAGGAAAGAAATGTGCAATAAGCCGAGCATTTCGTCATTAGCAGCCAAGAGCTGTCCTGTTGTGTTTTCATGACAGTGAAGTGTGAAGTCACACTAGTGCACTGGCCGAAGGTGGTTTTGTGGTGGTTTTCACACTAGCGCGTCTGCACCTGAGCGTACACACACTCCTCTTGTGTTTTACTCGGCTGCTGTTGAACTGTTCTGTTGGTGAACGTCACTTCTCCATAATGAAGCTCTTGCTCCTTCTTCTCATTCTTCTTTATCTGAGGGTCTGCCGTGGCATCTATAGACAGAGAGGAAGGACAATCAACAGATGAGATTATAAAGATGATTTCTGTTGTGTCAATGATGAAAGTACATTAAGTATCTTGTGTTTAAACCCACAGTTTCCCCTGAGCTGGGGATGAATTGATTTATCATGATAAATATTTCTTATATAAAGAATAAAACTCATTGTGAATTATTATTTCATTAAGTATATTTTTGTCCCCATATGACAAATAAGTTACTGTATGTATTTATCCTCTATTTGCATATTTATTTACAATATTTATTTTTAATATTTATACACTCCATTTATTTATACTGTATGTATGCATGTTAACTTTATTCTTTATTTATTTATATTTATTTTATATGACTATTTAACTATACACTACTTGTTTTTACTGTATTTTATAAATATATCTACTTATACTCCTTATTTATACTATTTATTTTATACACACATTTATATATTATTTATTTATTATTTATTTATACTGTATTTTATTATTTATACTATTTATTTTATATGCATATTTATTTCTACTCTTTATTTCTACTGTTTTATTTATGCTATTTATTTTATATGCCTTATGTATTTATATTCTTTTTTTATTTGCATATTTCTCACAAACGCATAGAGACTCATCATGATTTTCATATTGTCATTTCCGTGACTCAGTTTCAGGACTGTGGTGACACATGGTGTTACGACAGTAAAGCAGAAATCACCCTTTCTGCTTCCTTGGAGACTTGCTGTACTAGGTCAGCGCGTATCATGCTTCTAATTTCACAAGTCAGACTGTGACTTACTACCAGTAAGGTTAGGGAGGTTATAAAAGGCCATGACCTATCAAATGTGTAAAATTCCTCTACAGATTTTTTTTCTTTTCTTTTTTTTTTTTCAGTAGAAGTTGATAGAAAAAAATCAGCGACTGTCATGATTTCTAAAGCAGAGCGTTTGCATCTCCAATTTGATTCACTGACATAATTTACCTCAGGTAAAAGGTAAAATTTTCAGGTAAAGCTTTAATGTTTACACCTGCAAAAAATGTACCACTTTTAGTGGCTGCTGAAAAAATACTGACATTTCATTTTCATTTAATTTAAAGCCAACCAATTAATAGTCTGCAGGACAGAATTCAGGACAGAGCTACCCTAGGTTCATGAACTCAAGACTGACTTGGTGTGGGTTTGATCTGATTCCTCTTCTTGTAAACGTAATATGCAATGATGACCAGAACAATAAGAATTACAGCAAGGCATCCCAGAACGATCAGAGCGACTGGAGGACCTGTGGAAGGAAAAACACAAGACAAGGTTATGAAATAAAACAATGTCTAAATTTTCACTTAGATAACAGCAAAAGAAATTAAAGGAACTAAATGATATAATAATTTTAAATATTTAACAGCAGGATGCAATGAGAGTAAATGTTCAGTATACTGTTGGAGACCAAATCAGAAAATTTGCCATTAACACATATTGATCAACCAATTATCTGAATATTGGGGTGTGACAAGCTTCCTGTAAAGCCTATGGTGGTTATGTCTCTGATTATAGCAAAACGTTTCTGTACCTTCAATGTTAATGTGAAGATGTTTTTCAAATGTTCTTGTGCCGTCTGAGCGATAGAGCTCTAATCTGTAATTCCCTGAATCTGCTCTGATCACACGGTTTATTATCAAAGTCCCATTTTCAAAGATGAACTCAGATCTGTTTCTGATGGATTCATGTTTTTTCTGTTTATTGTTCTTTACTCTAAAAACTTCCAGTGCAGTGCCATCATTAAACTCCTTGTACAAATGCAGCTGTTGATCTCGAGCGTCCAGCACCATCTTCAGATGGAGATTGTCTCCTGCAGCTGCATTACAGGAATCTGATTGATTAAAGCTGCAGAACCGATCCAGACCTGAAGAAAAAACACACATATATCTTAGTCACCACTGATGACATCTCACAAACTCTATTGTTTTTCTGTCAGTTATCCTGACCCCTAACTCAAACCAACCCAATACTGAAACCTGTGCACATCATTAGATTTAAACACAAACATCATCTGGACCATTTATGAGCCTCTTGATTCATTAAATCTAATATTCAGCCCTTTAAAGAACCTTTAATATTCTTTAAAGAACCTTTGACTGAATGGTTCTTTGTGGAACCAAAAATGGTTCTTCTACGGCATCGCTTGAAGAACCTTTTGAATCACCTTTATTTTTAAGAGTTTACCAACATCAATTTAGTTTATCTGTAAAGTATAAATATTGGACAGAATACAAAAACTGTAATCAAATGTCAGTAACACAATGACAAAATCATTTGCACAGAACTGTTTATTCTACAAAATAAACATATTTATCACAGAGATTTGAATGGGATTATTGTTTACCATATAGATATTAAGAGAGAGAGAGAGAGAGAGAGAGAGAGAGAGAGAGAGAGAGAGAGAGAGAAAAGAAAATATATTCTATTCTTTGTTACCAAAGATAAAGAACTCCAGGGCATTCTTGAGTTGATTTATAAAAAAATAAATAAATAATTAAAAAAACAACAACTAATAATTATAATAAAATCATAAAAATGACAAATTCAAGAAAATAAATAATCTGCTTTCCAAATGTATATAAGGCAAGGCAAGGCAAGTTTATTGATATAGCACATTTCATACACAGTGGTAATTCAAAGCGCTTTACATAAAAGGATGTGAAATAGTCATTAAAAATTATAATAATCACAACAATAAAAACAAAGAATTAAAAAAAATAATAATAATAAAAACAAAGTGATATAAAACTTGATTTAAAAAGAATTTAAAACAGTTAAGAATAGAAAATGATTATACATAGTGCAATTAGTTCGGATTAGTTTGCAATATAAGCAGTAGGATTTTTAGAAAAAATAAAATAAAAGAGGTAAAAAGGATTAGGGAAAATCAGTATATTAAATTATGAATAATTTACAGCAATTGTGTGAATATGTAATCAAGTAATCCACAAGTAATCCAAACACACACACACACACACACACACACACACACACACACACACACACACACACACACACACACAAACTGTAAAACTGCAATCTGATTATGAGCATTTTAAAACGTAATATAATCTAATTACAAGTATTTAATTTTTGAAATCTGAATATGTAATCCAGATTACTTGTAATCAGTTACCCAGCACTGCATATTAATACGCCAAATAAAAAATTAATGAGACAGAAAACACTATTACCAGATCACTGAAAACTTAAGTTGCTTTTGAAAAAAACGTACTGGAACAAACAAAGGTTTATTTGTCTGCTTCAGTTGGGTGTTATTTATTTATTTATTTATTTATTTTACAAATTAACAAACTAACAAATAAATAAATATAAATAAGTTTTTTTTTTTACTTCTTTAAATGACACTTTTCACTCTCTCACTATATTATGTATGTATAATTTTTCCACTAAATATCCAACAGCTGACACACATGCATCACAGATGATGAACATTATGATAGTTTAAGAAACTCATAAGATGAGTTTGATGTCAAAGTGACTCACATGCAGCAGTTTGCAGCAGCAGCAGCAGCATCAGTCCAAAAATGAGCATCATTTCTCTAAAGTCGTTTCCAGAAGAGCTCAATCCCAGCAGAAGAGAATCAGATCGAATCTCGCTGACAGACAGCAGCTCTACTGACACATCAGGAAATTATCTGACTGTTACAGAGAAAGAGGAAAGAGGATGTTTCCTCATAAGAGGGGAAGACAGACACTGTCGGTCAGCAGTTTACACTAATACACTTTTCAGTGATAGAGATAACAGAAGAATAAACAACTGACTTTAGAATTAGTTTGTTATCTAAAACGAATGGATATGTACGAATATTTTTTTTTCATGTTCAGAGGCTGTTCTTAGCTGTCCTTATCTGATAAATCTTTTGGAAATTTGCAGGTTTTAATTATAGAAAAGACAAACTATTTCCATCCCTGATACTGTATAAGAACAAATATTAGCATACAATATAAAAATATCTTCTTGTGAACATCAACATTTACGATGATATTTTCAGTCACTGAAGCTCAGCTGTGACAGTGGTGGTTTTCAGACTGGAAGTGCGCAGCTGAACATGTGAGAATGGTGGTGTATTCATGCCATGAAAGAGAAGTACTTAAATTTACTCACTTAACAATTGGTTGGCATGAATTGCATTTACAATACATCTCTCACACCACAGATGTGTTTCCTGCACTGCTCACATAGTGGGAAAACAAACCTTGATAGAAATTTCATCTGGTGGCCATTGACTTGTAGGCATAGTAGGCAAAGTCAATTGCTACCACAACTATTTGGTTATCTAAATTCATCAAAATATATTCTTTCTTGTTCAGCAGAAGAAAGAGTTTCAAACAGGTTTGGAACAATTCGAGGGTGAGTAAATGACAGAATTTTCATTTTTAGGTGAAATACACTGCATTTTGCTTAGGCTAAGACAAATAAAATTATCTAAAATATTCTTAAAATATTCTTATTAAAATATTCTTATTTTACTTACCCACTGGCAGATAATTTTACTTATTTTAAATAAATAAGTTGTCACCCCCCCCCCCCCCCCCCCCCAGGAAATAAGACAAAAAATAAAATAAAAAAATTAAAATAAATAAATAAATACTAAGTAAGATAATCCTTTTTTTGCAGTGTAGCCCTTTAATAATGTTCTCACAATGTTATTTATACACAGGGTTGCTGCAGGATTTTTAAGCTCAAATTTAAGACTTTTTAAGACCTTTTTTAAGACCTGCACAAATAAAATTAATACCATATGAGCGATGAACGGCAATGTCTTTGGTAAACTATTAAACTGTAAAATGACTGTAAAAAGCATGATTTACAGTTCAGATACAAGTTTTCACAAAAACGAAAAGTTTTATAAAATGATACACTTAACATTTCAGCCTTTAAACCATTTTTAAGAAAATGGATGAGTCAAAAGTATTAATTATTATATTAATTTAAACAATTATCAATAAATTATTATATTAAGTAAATAACATACAAACACATTTTACTGTTTAGATTTTTATAATGAATTATCTGTGTTTGCAGGGTAAAAACATGGGTTGATTTTCGCATTGGTCTGAACAAAAACAACCCAGTGTTCCTGCAATACTGGAGGCTGCAGTTCTAGGACTTTATTTTTTGGGACAGCGCCATCTAGCCAGTTCTATTCCAACAAGAGGAGACCTGATTCAAACATCAAACAAACATATGCAAAGACTAGATCCATGGAAGCTATTCATTTTTTATCTTTCCATCTTATTTTTAATGTAAGAGCTAGCGTGAACTTGAGTGTTTGAGGGGGTTTCAGCAATCTCCATTTAGCCTATTTAGCTGTGCAAAACAGTTCATTGTGCTGCTGGATGTTGTAAATTAGTATTTGTATTAAAATTATTTTACATTTATTAAAGTACTAATAATCACACTAATTTGTAGCGCAATTGTTTTACCGTTTACTGCATCAGACGTGAAGCACTGCAGTTAATAAACCACTGCGGAAGTCTGTCTCGTACATCTTTCTTTCCAAGAAAACTGAATTTAAAACCAGAATATATATATATATATATATATATATATATATATATATATATATATATATATATATATATATATATATATATATATATATTTAAATAAATTAGGTTAAATATTTCAAGTGGGTTACCAACGGGTATGTTTAGGGTTAGGAGCTGGTTAGGACAATAAGTGTATACAATTAACCAACTACATAACTCCTTAAACATAATAATATACAAAATTGAATAGCAAGTGCTATAAAATAGTATGAGCCGCTAATACATACACGCAAAAAAGAAAATAATTTTAAAAATTAAAAAAAAAAAAAAACTATAGGATCCTAGAAATGCGGTCCTGAATATGCAGCCTCAGGTATTGCAGGAATACCCTACTCACAACAACAGCCTTATTGAAAATGCACATTAATTTTCTGCCAGCAGGGGCGCTCTCAAACTGCAGCGCTATAATAGTTTCGGCGTTAGCGGCAGAACACAAAGCAGCAGCATTGGAGCGCTCATGTTTATTTAATAAAATCATAGCCGTTTGAAGTTTAATCGTCACATTAAGCTGTATCGCAGTTCTGGTCTGTACCCATATTTAAGACCTCTTGAAATCATATAAGACTTTCTTGTACAATTTAAGACTTTTTATGACCTTAAATTTGATACAAGTAAATTTAAGACTTTTTATGACTTTTTAAGCACCCGCGGGAACCCTGGATACATCACAGAGCGGTTTTTCTGAAACGTTTTAGTTCAGTTTAGTTTAGGGGGAAAAACACATTCCTCTAACTTTTTCTATAAGGTTCACAATAACCAAGAAACATTTTTAAAACATTTAAAAACTGGACATTTTGAAAGTTCAGAGAACACTTGGAAATAATGTTTTCATAACTTAATGGGAACATTGGCAAAACGTTATATTTAATAGCTGAAATTTGTATTGAGTTTGCCTGTTTTTGAACGCCTGAAAATTCGTGTTGCGTCTTCTGTTGCACCGGAGTGAATTCGTTTCCAATACTGTTTACACTCATAACTTGTTTTGAGTATTTTTAAGTATTTTAAAAGCTTGGGACAGTGTATATTAATGTGTTTTGTTTGTCTGTATACAGTCACTGAGCAGTAAACAGAAATAGATGATATCTGCGCATTTCCTTGGTTTGGAAGAGAGACTTTTATTTTGAAAGTGCCGTCAGCTTCCAGCCGGAAGTTGAACACTCGATGATCGCCCCGGTGTTTTTCAGTCTGTGCTTTAGCCGTTGAACATCTGAAGGGTTTATTTTGATTGTACAGCCGTTAACGGGAGCAGATGTCTGCTCAGGGCGACTGTGAGTTCCTGGTGAAGCGCGCGCGGGAGCTCGTGCCGCAGGACCCGTATGCAGCTAAAGCCTGGCTGATCACCGCGCGCACGCTCTACCCCTCAGACTTCAACATACAGGCGAGAAAACATCAACAATATACACTATTCTGTCATCTATCAATAATCATAATGATTTTATACTCACTGCACATCATTTAGGACTCCAGTACAGTGGGTTTCTTTCTTTTAGATGCCTCGGACTCCCAAATATTAGCTACCATTTAAAATACATCCGTGTATTTATATGTATAAAATTCTTCATTAAATTCCCACAATTAAAAGACTGCATATTTAGTGTGTAATTTGTGTTTGTTTTTATGTATGAAGACTCAAATTGTATTGTGAAAAGTTATTATAAATGTAAAATATTCTTTGGAAAATATTTGCTTCCTATGACGTTACATTATTACGTTTTTTTTTCCTAGTCACATTGTACTGTACTGTTAGATGTATTATTTATTTAAACCTTTAAAATTATTATTTAAATCAATTTTTATAATTTTTTTATTTTATTATTTATTTTTTTTCAAATGCATATGTATTTATTTTATCAAACGTAATTAATCATATTGGTATTATTTATTTGTTTGTAAGATTTCTAAACATTTTTATTATTTGATTTTCATTTAAATGTTTATATTTTATTCAGTGTTTATTATTTATTTATTTATTTATTTATTTTAATCAAATTTATTTTGTTTAATCATATCTTAAACATTTTTTTATTTTATTTAAACGTTTATATTATTATATTTTATTCAATGTTTACTTTATTTAGTTTATTCATGTTAATGATTTTTTTATTTTTTTTTCTAAACATTTGATTATTTTATTCATTCAAATTTGTATTTATTTATTTGTTTAATCAAATTTACTTAGTTTAAACATATTCTTATTATTTATTTTTTATACTGTTTTTTTTCAAAATATTTCCACAGGCGATTTCCACAGACAATGCATGAAGTGATTAAATGTATATCTTGAATGCATTGCTTGCTGCTTTAGAAAAAAGTCCACTTTGTCTAATATTCTAATATAATGTGTCTTGTTATATTTGTATATGTGCACTAGAAGCTGTATTTATCAAGGGAAGTTCCTTGTGTTTGCAAGCAATAAAGCTTTTTCTGATTCGGATAAATGTGCATATTTATCAAAAAGCATATGAATATCTGAGTGTCTGTGTGCATTAGATCTGTGTCTGATGTGTGTTATGTTGATGTGTGCAGTATGAGATGTACAGTATCGAGCGTAACGCTGAGAGAACGGCCTCCGCCGGCAGACTCCTGTACGACATGTGAGTCACAGTACATTCACTCTGAAAGCATTCGCGGCACATGATGGCCATCGTTTAATGTTCTTCATTGGTGTTTTCTGATGCACAGATTCGTGAATTTCCCCGAGCAGCCGGTGGTGTGGCGTGAGATCGCAGTGATCACTGCAGCGTTACGAAACGACAGCCAGGACAAACACGCTCAGTTTCTCAAAGGTGTGTGACCTACATCAACTGTGTGTGTGTGTGTCAGTGTTATTTAGTATTATGCTATTATAGTTTTTTATTAATATTTAGAAATATTTTTTATTTTTATATTTTCAGTTATAATTTTAGTAAAATGTTTATTAATTGTGTTATTTGTTTATGTATTTGTTATTAGTTTTTAATATTACTATTCAAGTTTAATTTATTTTTAGTTCAGTTTTAGTTTTAATTTATTTCCAGGTTTAAAATTTACTGCTTTAACTTAAACTTGTTTGAATTATTTGCCAAAGCAACATTTCTAATTTTCATTGAGTTTAAGTTTATCATCATCAAACATTTACATTTTAGTGCAGCTTTATTTCAATTTATTTTCTAATATTTGTATTTCAAATTTCATTTCGGCTTTACTTTAGTTAACAAAAATGTTTTCGTTTTAATTCAGTTTCATTTTTTACTTATTTCCAGTTAACTTTAATGCTTCAACCTAAACTTGACAACATTTCTCATTTTCATTTAGCTTTAGTTTTTCATCATCTAATATTTATATTTTTATTTCATTTCAGCTGTATTTCAGTTATTTATTTATTTATTTATTTATTTTAAGATAAACCCTGGTGTGTGTTTATCAGCTGCTGTACTGTAGTTGAATCACATGCATGTGATGGTTGTATTTTCTTTAGTAATTGTGTGTGTGTGTGTGTGTGTGTGTGTGTGTGTGTGTGTGTGTGTGCGCGTGCGTGTGTGCAGGTGTTTTTGAGACTCTTCCGGGTCCGGTTCAGTGTAAGATGCTCCTGAAGGCCACAGAACAGTGTTTCAACACGCTGGAGAAAGCAGAGATGCTGCTGCTGCTGCTCAAGAGATTCCCGGAGTCTGTCGTTCAGCATGGAGTGAGTCAAATCATCTCACACACACTCTTTTATTTTATTTATGAGTCACAGTGTGATTCCAAAATGATGCATTTCAGTTTTTCAGCATTTCTGTTTATTATTAGTTTCTTATGCATGTAATGATTATTTTTAAATAATATTCTTTCTAAATCCTTTTTATATAAAGCACTTTAAATTAGCATTCATTGAAATGCATATGAAATATTTCATATATGTATGAAATCTACATTAATAAACTTGCCTTGAAGACGCACTGTTTACACAATGAAAGTGCACACTAATACTAATCATTTAGATTTTATTTATGGGTCATTGCATAGTCCTTTGAAAAATAATCTTTTTTGTGATTTTCTTTATGAAACAAATGCAAACCCAGCTTGACCCCTGACCCCTTGACCTCTCTTCCAGGTCAGTTTAGGAGAGTCGCTGTTAGAGGCGGAGACTGTAGAGAACCTGGACACACCCGTCAACTGCTTCAGGAAGCTGTTCGGTACAAATTCATCATCTCTTTATTGTCTTATTTTTAGGGCTGCGACAACTAATCGATAAATTCGATTATTATCGATAATGAAAATCATCGACAACGATTCTCATTAACGGTTAGTCAGGTCTGCCCACAGCGAACGTCCAACTTCAGCCGGTCGCGTCAAATTAAAATTACAGCACTGAATAACGCATTTCTATGGCCAAAATGCATCTAAAAATAGTGGAGGAAACAGAATGAGATGCTGCGGGAAAAGTACGTGATCCAAGCTGCACAAAACATGAGAATTCTTCATTTTAAGCTTTAACCTCTTAAGACCCTGTGGCCTCATATGAGGACATTATATTTTAGTGAATTTCTCTGAGACTCTACATGCCACAGTTTTAAGTCTGGATGTCCTGTACAGAGCACATTCAGGGCTTTTCAGAGATACCAAATTATTGGATGTTTCACTATGACCACTCCCTATCCTTGGTCTTTAAAAATGTCTGAAATTAATTTAGTGACACTCTTATGGAAATATGATAATATTTTGTAATTATCATTTAAATCTGTCTTATTTTTAAATTGTATGTCATAAATCAACATCTCAGGAAAATGTTATGGGGTTTCAAATCAAAATATGACTTTCTGTTACGAAACAGGACGTTGATTTCATACATGTCCACATATGAGGACACCGAGACTAAAAGCATGTTTATTACACATTTTGGGAGACATAACAAATGAATAGGGAAAGAAATTATATTTCAATATTCTATGAAATATTATATATTACTATGAAAATCTTGACAAGTATTACTCCCATTGTTACACTTCTTTTTTCATTACATGTTGCCCCAAAAACACATTAATATGCAAATTAGATTTAGTTTATAGATACATTGTATATAATGAGAAAACCCGTTTATGGCCATTTTACACACATTTTGCAGAAAGAAAAATGGTATATCAAATCATTCTGTTATAACATAGTTGAGAATCATCTTTATACAAAGTTTGGTAAAAAAAAAAAAAAAAAAATCTTGAAAACTAAAAATGTATTGGTGATTTAAAAAATCTATTTTTTTTTAGCATATGCATGTTCATTCATGTCTTTTTGTTTTTTTAAAGAAATTGAGTCCCGATGTCCTCAAACGAGGACATAGCATAACTTATGAATGAAATATCATTTTTTAATTTTTTTTTTTTTTACATTATTTTTAATGCTCTAAACAATGTAAAGACATGAAAAAAAAATAATTATTTCCTAAAACTTTTTTCTCGGGTCTTAAGAGGTTAAGCTAATGCATTAGCGTAATGGCTTGCCCTGTCAGGTGCTTTGACAGATGCGTGTGCGTCCTCAGCGCAAAAACGTTCAGTTTACGGTCATATTCTTATCTGTAAAAGTCACAAATTCACGCGAGCATTTCCATTTTTGCATAAAATTCCGTCTTGACAGTCTGTGTTAAGTTTAAATCTTTACTGAATGAGCGGACGCGTGAACGCGCGTCAGAGGGATTAATATTCAGCGCAAAAACATTCATTGTGCTGAAATATCTGTTGTTGCAGATAACAGATGCTTCATAGCCACCTTTTACAGGATAAAGAAATTACAGTAAACGTGACTGTGATCAAAAAGTTGATTAACACTGAGTTTGTGTTTTTATTCGTCTTTATTATCTTTATTATTATCTTCATTTTTTGATGAAGCGATTTAAACTATAGGCCTATATACAGTGCTTAACAAATTTATTAAAACAAATGTATTTAAGGTTTATAACAAATAATGTAAGCTTTGTGCCACTGCTGCTCTAAACTAACAGTATTGGTGTTTACTAAAATCATTTTTTTGCTATCTGTAATGGTTAGTCCTCCAATTATGCGTAATCTCTTTAGTAACAGTTGGAAATTTGTAATGGTATAATATAATTATTGCTGTTATCTATGAAAGAATGAAAGATCTATGAAAGATTTTTTCAGATACCCAATTACAGTCAAAAAGTAGCTAAACAATGCCAGCAAGAATGCATGCTGTTATGAAAGGCAGGAGGCTAGCTATTTTTTTTTTTATTATGTGAATAAATATTTAGTCGTTTCAGTTTGTTATTTGCCCAATAAATGAGAATAACATTTTTAGATTTAAACAATTCTTTGACAGATTCCTAAAATATTTGATTTCTCTTTATTATGACAGGTAGTCTAATAAATTGTTAAGCACTGTATGTTTTCATAGCATTCAGTTGGCACGTTTGTTTGAAGGACATTGGGCAGAATGTGGAAGTGTTTTTGTCAATAAAATAAAAGAAGAAAATTTTTCTCCTTTTTTTTAATCCGATTAATTGATTAATGGGGGGGGGGGGATAATTGGCCAACTAATCGATTATCAAAATAATCGTTAGTTGCAGCCCTACTTATTTTTGTTTTATATGCTTTCTCCTTGAGCAAAGTGTAAGAATCCTGTATTTGTTGTTCATTTGATTTCCTGTCTCTTCCAGTGTGTGACGTTCTGCCGCTGATTCTGAATAATCCAGAGATGTGTCTTCCTGTCAGTCTGCTGTATAAATACATGCACAAAGCAGCAGAGTTTTACATATGTTACGTCACACGGGAGCCGTCGGCAGACGGACAGATACAGGGTAAAAGCTCATTTTTATTTTGCAGTTAATGTATTTTGGGTGAATTTTGGCTGGAGTAGGTAATTTTGGTATTTCATGCATACTAAAAATTTGCATATCATGCATAGTATACATACTGCATACTGCAAAAATAGTGTGTTTTGTAGAGCAGTGTAGCACTTACGATACTATGGAAGCTTGTTTCCACCAATAAAATTTTAAAAAAGTAACCGTGACTTAGTTTTCCTCATAACTCTTGAGTTTATTTCTCACAAGTCTTTTTTTTTTTCCCTTAAAATTGTGAGGAAGAAAAGGCAGAATTTTAATGCAATTGTTTTTTTTATTTTTTTATTTATTATTTAAAAAAAAAAAAAAACTGAAATGTAAGACGCAAACTCAGAATTTTTAGAAAGTAAGCATTCTGAGTTTATATCTTGCAATTCTGACTTTTTTTCTCAGAATTTCATTAAAAAAAAGGCAGAATTGTGATTGTGAAATATAAACTCAGAATTGAGACAAAAAAGGCCAAATTGTGAGATAAAAAGCCACAATTACCATTTTTGTTTTTTCATCCCATGGGGGAAACAACTTTCATACAATCACACAATCTTCAGAAAAATAAACAGGAAAATAACAGTGTTAATGTTGCAAAATTGATCAATTATGAAACCAAATCAATTATGAAATTTCAGCAGTAAAGCAGCTCTACAGCAGACAGTAGTGTCGTTATTCTGATGATAATTGTGTGTGATTCCTCAGGCTCTCAGGAAGTGGGCGGGCTGAAGTCTCCGGGAAGGGGGCGGGGCCAGCGGTATGTGATTGACGGGCTGTCAGAGAAGTCGTCAGTGGTGATGGAGCCGTGGGATAGGCTGCTGGAGATGGTGGGCGTGTTCGGCTCGCTCTGTGATTGGCAGGGAGAGAAAGGAAGTCGGTGAGAGTCAGAGAAATGCTGTCATAATGACTGATGCGTACGGTCAGCTCTCACTCTGTGTGTGTGTGTGTGTGTGTGTGTGTGTTCTTGTTTATGGTACATTGTTGGGGACCAAATGTCCCCACAAGGATAGTAACACCTGAAATTTTTGACATTGTGTCTACGAGGGAAAAAAATTATTAAAAATAGTAAATGATGTTTATCTGAAAGTGTAACAATGCAAACAGGTTTTCTGTAAGGGGTAGGTTTAGGGGTAGGATTGGATTAGGGAATAAATAATATCGTTTGGTCAGTATAAAAGTAATAGAAGTCTATTGAAAGTCCCCACAATTCACAGAAACCTAACATGTGTGTTGTGTGTGTGTGTACTTGGTATTTATCACGTTATGGGGACCAAATGTCTCCACAGTTATAGTAATACCAATAAATTTTGTCCTTGTGGGGACATTTTTTAGGTCTCCATGAGGAAACAAGCTGATAAGTCATACAGAATGAAGTTTCTTGAAAATCTAAAAATGCAGAATGTTTCCTGTAAGGGGTAGGATTAGGTGTAGAGTTGGTGTAGGGCAATAGAAAATACAGTTTATAGAGTATAAAAACCATTACGCCTATGGAGAGTCCCCTTAAAACATAGAATCACAATGTGTGTTTGTGTTTGTGTGTATGTGTGTGGGTTTGTATGTCTGTGCGTGCGTTTGTGTGTGTGTGTGTGTTGCAGGTCATACTCAGAGCTCCTGCAGCGTGTATCAGAGTTGTGTCGGTATATGTCTGCTGCGGACAGTGAAGGTTTTGCCCGCTGCTGTGGTCAGGTCGTCACCTGCTGCACACTGGTCCTGTTTCACAGCGCCTTTCACTACATCTCTGCTGTGCAGCCCTCACTCTTCCAGGGTCAGTTCACGTGTGTGTGTGCACGTGTGTGTGCATTTGTATCTACTGAACTATATTTGTACCATTACGTCAACTAAATCTGACTAAATCTCCCAAAACATCCTTTTAGTGACATCCTCATTTGTAAAAACAGACAGACAATAAACATTTTTGTTACATTGTAAAAATGCAGAATGTTTTCTGTTTGGGTGTGTGTTATAGTATTTATATTATATAGTATTTATATTTAACTGTATACAAAAGTCTATGTTGTCTCACAAAGTGATTGATAGGTATCAATTTTTTTTTAGGTATCTATTTTGTTACAATATCATTATTATTATTTTAAATTCCATATTAGTTACTTGTTAACGTATATAAAGGAGGAAAATTAGATGTGCTTAATAATTACGAATGTTATTAATAAATATAAACTTGTAATTTTTTGCTGTTTTTTGCTCTACTGCAATAACCGAGACACATATGACATCTCAGGATACTATTTTAGTATTATCTTTTGTAAGATCTTGAGAGACAGTTTTTACCTTCAAATGGCATCTTAATATGCACTAAAACCATGACGCCAGGGCCTAACATTAATTAAATGAAGTGATGAAAATGCAACATGTGCCAAACATCTTCCCAAGTTTGTAATGATTTTTTTTTTTTTTATTAAAAAAGAAGAGAAGCATTTCAAAAAAGAAGTTTCTGTGATTTTTTTCCACCAAAATAAAAGTTGTATGGAGTTACAAAAGCAAAGAAAGTTTATAAATATAAGTATTTTAATTTTGCTGTTGTTATATAAAACAATAATAATAATAATAATAATAATAATAGTTATTATTATTATCATTATTATTATTATATAAATTATTATTATGAAATATTTTACTATTCAATAGTATTATAGTGATGTTTTTTTTTTATTGATTAGTTTATTTTTTATAATATAAGTAAATAACTCGTGTTTGTGTGTGTTGTCAGGTCACACATCTCTGAGCTCGTGTCCGTGGGTTCTGCTGGAGGATCTGTCCAGTGTTTACACTGATGTAGAAGTGGAGCGAAAGCACACACACAAGAAACGCAAGCTGGCCGACGGACGAGAGAAAACCATGGTCAGTCTTACAGGTCATTATTATCATTATTACATAATCATATACAAATGCATGTGGTGGACATGACTGATGTGTGTGTTTTCTGTGGGTGTGTGGGTGTCTGTGTGTCTGTGTGTGTGTTTGTGTGTCTGTGTGTGTGTTTCTGTGTGTCTGTGTTTCTGTGTGCGTGTGCGTGTGTGTGTGTGTGTGTGTGTGTGCGCGTGTGCGTGTGTGTGTGTGCGCGCGTGTGTGTGTGTGTGTAGAGCTCTGATGATGAGGATGTGTTGGCCAAAGGCAGAGGGCGACACATTGTGGTGAATAAAGCTGAGATGCTGGGTTGGGCTGAGACTTTAGAGCACTTCCGTACGGCTAGAGAGAGCTGGGACCTGCTGCACTCACACCAGAGTCTGGAGACAGGTCTGTTGATCTCACTGCAGATTCTGCTGGTTATGATTCGTTTTAAAGTGTAAATGATCAACTCCTGTGTTACGGATTTATTTCAGAGTTCGTTAAGATCTGCTCAGCGTGGAAAACTGAGATGTGGATGTGGTTTCGCATTTTCCTCACAGATATGATCATTTATCAGGTAGAAGATTTGAAAATATAGGTCATATATGAGGTCATAACTATGAATATACCTGTTTCTAGTTAAACATTATCAACAGACAGATTGAAAAAGCTGCTCACAAACCAAAGTGATGTCTGATTTGGGAGCAAGTCAGTTCTGTTTGTCGAACTGATTCACCAATCAGTCTAAATGATTCTTTAGTGAATCACTAAAGTTTGAATAGTTGACTGAGTTTGAATAGTTTTTTTCTGTAAAGACCTCTTCACACCAAGATTGAAATGACAAACAAAAGCAAATATATTGAACAATTATCATTCATGAAAAGAGCACTCAGTTTTAGAATATAATAATTTATCACAGTATAATTATATGTCAGTGGAGCCATAGCATTATAATTATAGTTTTTTTTATAATATTTGTTATTATATATTACTATTTAAAATAATTATATTTTTCAGCTTTAGTTTTAGTTTTGGTTTTTGTTTATTTCCTGTTAATAATTTTACTTCAACTTATTTCAGTTTCTAATTTCCTTATTAGTTTTTTTTAATCAAATATTTATTTGTATTTCATGCCAGCTTTATTTAATTTAACAAAAATGATTTTAATACTTTTTGTTTAAGTTAACAATAAACAACAGTGTTTAATTCAAAATTTAATTTTATGAAATCAAGTTAAAATATATCAGAATATAATTTAAATATGTCAGTGGCTCCAAAGCAGTGTTATTTTAGTATTATTTGTATAATTTGTATATTTTTATTAATATTTTGAATTTGCTTTTTTGGTACTTTTGTCATTTTATTAGTTTGTTTTATTTATTTATTTATTTTTAATATTACTAAGGCTTTTTTTTTTTTTTAGTTTTTAGTTTTTATTTATTTCCAGTTAATAATTTTAGAGCTTTGATTTTAACCTATTTCAGTTTGTTGGCAAAGTAAAATTCTCTCATTTTCCTTTAGTTTAAGTTTTTCATCTAATACTCATTTTTACTTTATTCCAGCTTTATATCAATTGACAAAAATTTTGTAATAGTATTATTTGCGGCAGATATTGCTGCTGTTATTGCTTCAGTTGTCTGTGTGTTGTTCAGGGTCAGTACCGGAAGGCTCTCTCCAGTCTGGCTCTGATGTCATCACTGCAGCTCCAGCTCCACCAGAACCAGAACCAGAACTCACTCTCCAGCTCCTCGAGTCTGGAGACGCAGCGGGCGATCATTCAGCAGGCCTCCTGTCATTACGCACTGGGAGAGTACAGGGTAACACACTCTCACACACACACTCACATTAACACACACACACACACCCCCACACACACTCACATTAACACACACACTCACACTCTCACACACACACTCACATTAACACACACACACACACTCACATTAACACACACACTCACTCACACACTCACTCACATTAACACACACACACTCACATTAACACACACACTCACATTAACACTCACACGCATGCACTCACTCACTCACTCACTCACACACTCACATGAATACACACACACACACTCACATGAATACACACACACACACACATTCACTCACATTAATACACACACACACACACACATTCACTCACATTAATACACACACACACACACACACACTCACATTAACACACACACACTCACACTCACATTAATACACACACACACACTCACACTCACTCACATTAACACACACACACACTCACATTAACTCACACACTCACATTAACACTCACTCACACGCATGCACTCACTCACTCACTCACTCACTCACTCACACACTTACATTAACACACACACACACACACACTCACATTAATACACACACACACACACACACACACATTCACTCACATTAATACACACACACACACATTCACTCACATTAATACACACACACAAACACACACTCACTCACACACTCACATTAACACACACACATACTCACACTCAGATTAACACACACGCACACTCGTATTAACACACACTCACAGACACACACACACACACACTCACACAGACATCCTTGTTTATACTACTTTGTGGGGTCCTTTAGTTGGAGCCCACAAAGACAAAATCTTAAAAATGATAATAAAGAATGTTTTATAGAATGTTAAACTCACTATAGTATGGACCTAACCTACACTAACCCTAAACCTAAATCAGTCACAGAAACCTAACTTCATTTTATCATTCTTATATATATATATATATGTGTGTGTGTGTGTGTGTGTATATATATATATATATAAGAATGTTAAACAGTCTTAAGAATGTTAAAACACTCATTTAGAAGAATGTTAAAACACTCATTTAGAAGAATGTTAAAACATGTTTTAAGAATGTTAAAACATTGTTATATGTAAATATAAGAATGTTTTCAGTGACTGGTAGGTTTAGGGATAGATTTCTGTGACTGGTAGGTTTAGGTTTGGATGATAGTATATTTAGTCATCTTATAGTCTTATATAAAAGATCATGTCTCTGTGGGGTCCGATTTAAGGAAAAAGGAAACTTTTCTAGTTTTGCTATCTTTGTGTGGTTTTTTTGATCCTCAAAAAGTAGTAAAAACAAGTTCACACACGCACACACACTGACACACACACACCGCATTAGATCTGCTGTATTTAGCGCGTCTCATCGTGTTCATGCCGTGGTTTGTCAGATGGCGTGTGAGAAGCTTCTGGAGGTGGTCTCTGGTCTGATGCCCCAGAATCATGAAGCAGTGAAGATTAGCGAGGAGCAGCGCAAACCACGCAGCAAAACCAGAAAAGGTACATTTATAGCACATACATAAACTACTGTTTTACTACAATCCTTTTTTTATTTTATTTTATTAGCCCTTGTTCTTCTTTTTATTTTTTTTTATTTTTTTTTTATTTATTTATTTTTTTTTGGCTGTGTTATTACTAATGGCATGCATTAATTAGATGTCACAGTGTGGACCTTAAATTGAAACCCATTAAAACCGCAATATTTATTCTCAGTGCCATTAAAGCACACATTCTTTGTTAATAGGCTTTTACTCTGTTGGCAAGGCTTCAAAATGTTTGCTATTTTTAAAATTTTTACTATTTTCCACCTGATGTTGCTTATCATTGACTTATTCAAGACTGCAATAATAATAATAATAAAAAAATCTGCATACCATTTATTATAATAATTGAACAGAATTGATTTGTGTGTGTTTGTTTAATTATAAAAACAACAGTGGCATTATGTAAACTAACTGGCAATTAAAGCATAAAAATCCAGAAAATTAATGCATTTTTGGTAGTTATGATCAGAACTGATATTCATAGAAAATATGTGATATTAATATATATATATATATATATATATATATATATATATATATATATATATATATATATATATATATATATAAAATATTATTTATTTATTTATCTATTTAGAAAAATATTAATATATATATTATTTTTATGTCCATTGTTTGTAACTTAATAATTATTAATAAGTTATATTTATTTCACAGTAGTGACACTTTTGGGTAGCAGAATTAAAATGTTAACAGTAAGTTGCCATTTATCAACATTTGATGATATGAACAGTGTTTCTCATTTTAATTTTGTTTCTCATTTTAATTTTTTAACTTGATGTGCTAAAGTAACTAAAATTCAAACTGAAATTAAAATTACTGGCTGTAATGGATTATTATTTTTTTTTTAAATAGCTGGAAAATTAATTTTTACTCTGAAAACTGTGTGAATCTTTGTTTTGGGGCTGAACGATTTTGAAAAAACTTTGAATGTCTAAAGACTTTTGAATGCCACTTTCAAAAGTTCAAAACTTTTGAATTTTGAAATGCATGTCATCTAATTAATATTCATGAGCCAGGTTTTTACCATAATAGGAATGTCTCTCTCCTCTTTTGCCAGGTAATGATCTGAGGCTCGTCCCCTGCACCAGTAAATCCATCCTTCCGTTCTGTCTTCAGCTCATGCTGGCCTGTTTCAAGGTACTAGATCTGAATGTCTCAAAGCTCAACGCTTGAATTCAGATTTGGTTTTTAACATGTTTCCTCTCTTTCTAAGCTGAGAGCCTTCACAGATAACAGAGACGACCTCGCTCTTGGTCATGTGATCGTTCTCCTGCAGTATGATTGGCCGCAGGGTGAGAATCTCTTCCTGAAGGCGGTGGATAAGATCTGCCAGCAGGGCAGTTTCCAATACGAGAACTTCTTCAACTACGTCACCAGTATCCTTCAAAATAGAGATCGTCAGGATGATCAACCAGTTCTTCAGTGTTATGTATCATCTAAAACCTTTGGTAACACTTTACTTCAACCATTTTTGTATAAAGCATAATAAAAGTAGTTTTAATGCATTAATTATGCACTTTTGTTATAAATAATGCATTGTGCAATCTCATGAATAATTTTAACCACAATTAATACATTATAACACTTATCGATTCATTTTTACACTATGCATTTTAAATTTGGTTATAATTATTTATGACAAGATATCATGTATTACAACGTACATTATAAATAATTATGATGCATTATAGCCTCTAATAACCCTTTATAATGCATTATACGTATAGGCTTTAAGTAAAGTGCAATTATTGTAATTCTTGTGTTATGTATATAGATTTTATGGTCTCATATTAATTGATAGACTACTAAAAATTAATCCTGCAAAGTCTGCCATATGAAATAATAGTCAGAAAAATATATTTTATGAGTTCATTGAACGTTTACACTAAATATGTGTTTTATGTTTCGTCATATTTGCTCCATCAGGCTTTTATGGCTCCGATAGTCTGATATAGTGAGAATATGTAGGAAAAAAACAGCTTAATGTTTTTCAAAGGCCCAAACTGTGCAAAAATATGTAATTTAGAGCAGACATTGATGTTTATTTGGACAAAAATCTGTATCAAATATGATGCATAATTTATCACACTGCAAAACCATTTGAAATGTTTAACATGGTGGAAAACTTTTGATCAGACACTAATTCAAATCATAATTCAGTGATATCAGAATACATTCAGAATACATTCATATTTTTATATGAATGTTTGTCCTTGACCAGCTTTCTCTGTGAGATATTGACATGTTAGAGGAGTTTGCTTACCTTCGCACGACAGAAGGAGGGCGGGTCCAGCTGGAGCTGCTGCCCAATCAGGGGATGCTCATCAAGTAAGTCCCGCCCACATCACACACATCAGCCAATGAAACTGGAGATGATGAGAAGTGATCATCGAAGGTCTCTCCCTCCTTCCTGTTTCCTTTCTCCTTTTGTTTTGGACATTGAATAGGCTGCGGTTAAGATTAACCACTGTGACAGGAAGAAGGCGGTTTGCTTAGCGTGTTTTCCTTACCCTGCTTTCTGACTGGCTCGTTAGTGCTGAAGTCTCTCATCCTCCAGCTGCTTTTTGGAGCCTTTTTGATCAGTTTTATGGTCATTGTCTGACTTTGTGTAGGGTTTTAAAGGGGATGCAAGTTCAGGTCTGTTTAGGGTTGACAATCAAGAACATAGTTTTAAAAATACTGGATAATCTTAATGAACCAATCAATGACTTACACACTTAAAAATAAAGCTTCTTGAGATTATAAAAATATTCTTCACACTAAGAAAAAAATAGTTTTAAGAACTGATCACTGAAAGGTTCTTTTTGGGAACCAAAAATGGTTTCGGGTCATTTCGTGTCAACTGAGCCAGAGGTCCACAGCCAAAAATTGTTTTTGGTTTTTTTTTTTTTTTTTGTGAAAATTAAATTAGTTTGTTCTTCAGACATTCTTCTTAAAATATAATAAGTATCAGCTGTATGCAGGGTGACCCACATTTGGTTTTCGACCATTGAAAATGGGAAAAATTCAGCAATTTGGACACTGAGTCATATTGAGATCCCCATATCTTTGGAATTGAACTATACATGGCCTTAATGAAGATTAGTAAAGAAAAATGTATTAAGAACCAGAGACTGAAAGGATATTAAGATATCTTTAATACTTCTAGAGTTACAGACATGCAAACTTTGGAAAAAACGGGGATTAAAGTTTTCCGTCGCTACAACGGATTTCCGTTAATTGCAGCGAGTCTACAACAGAAAAAAAATGAGGGGATAAGAAACACGAAGCATGTTGTTGTTCTGCCAGCACACCAAAATCATCCCGACTCCGCCACGGCTGCAGCTTCTCACTGACAACATAGTGACGCCGCTCGCATTATTCACAGTCGGGTTATTAGCACAGAACATAGAGCAGAACTTGAATTTCAGCGCGGGCTATTAATAACAATTCTACTCATTCCCGCAGGTTCCACACTTATAACCTGATGACAGATGACGGAACTATCATTTGCACCTGCTTTTGAGTCCTGAGAACTCACTCGCGCGCTCTCATTTTCTGTGCGCCCACAGATCGCGATAAGGAGAGTGACAGCTTTTAATAATTATTAAGGGAGTTTGCAAATGTGATATTGATTTAATACAACAGATCAATAAACAAGTACTGCATGATTTTACTCTATATCATCAACGAAAATAGTTCCAAATAAAGTAACAGCTGAGCCGCTGTGCATCTCTAAAAGCAAACACAGCGGTGAATCATATCAGATTCATGAATGAAAGTGCATTTTTGAAGGAATCTAGTGAGTCAGTGATTCATGATTCCCCATTCATAAAGACAGTCACTTGCTTCATTCCTGAATGAATCAGCCGTTCGAACGAATCAATTGAATGAATGATTCAGTGATAAAACCAGTGACTTACCGCCACCTGCTGGCAGTTTCAGTTTCATTTTTAGCATATAATTTCAGATATTTAAATCATTTAATATTTCTGTATTCAAAATTTTATATTTAAAATATTAATCTCCACATGAATCTATGAATTTAATTGCACTCATGCCACCTCTGAGCTCCATTAAACGTCTGAAAATGTACCTACAAGCCACTTTAGTGTTCTTCTGTGCCACCTCTGTAGTACAAAATTAATTTTTTATTAATACTAATTTCATATGATTGGTAACTTATTTGCCTTATTCTACTTATTATATCGTTTTAAATAAAAACTAAAAGAAACAATATATATGTCAAGTCAAGTCAAGTCAAGTTGAGCTTTATTGTCATTCCGCTACATGCGGGGGCATACAGTGGAACGAAATGTAGTGCCTCACAGGACCACGGTGCTACATAAATACAGGCATACAGCAATGAAGTGAACAATATAAACCTATACACAAACTATCCTACTGATAGATTTTGACTATAAATATACTATCTATATAAAAAAATTTACCTATACATAAACTAAAAAATACAAACTATACAAACTATACGAATGCTTCAGATAAATACTGTACATGTGGAAAGAGAGACAATGTGAGTTCAAGCAGCTGGCTGGGGAACAGTGCAGGATGATTTGTAGTGCATGAGCATGTAAACATACATGTATTACTGATATTACTGAGTCTTTTTGTAGGATTTGTGTACACACAGCAGTGTGTGTGAAAAGTGACTAGTGCGCATAGAGGAAGAGAGTGTGCTACTACAGGTGGTTTGTACAGGCCCACTCACCTGTAGCACCCTTCGATTGCACAAACAAAGTTCCATAAGTTCCAGATGGTCCATGTTTCAGGAGGTAGGGGGTTTGTATGGGGTTTCAGAGAGGGGCGGGGTGATTTGAGTTCAGGGCTCTCACAGCCTGGGGGAAAAAGCTGTTGAGCAGTCTGGCAGAGTGGGCTCTGATGCTCCGGTACCGTCTACCTGATGGTAGGAGCTGGAAGAGACTGTGGGAGGGGTGTGTGGAGTCCTTTACGATACTGTTGGCTTTTCTGGAGCATCGTGTGAGGAAAATGTCCAGGATGGAGGGGAGAGGGGCACCGATGATCCTTGCAGCTGTGTTCACTGTCCGCTGGAGGGTCTTGCGGTCTGCTGCAGTACAGTTCCCGTACCAGACAGTGATGCAGCTGGTCAGCACACTCTCAATGGTGCCCCTGTAGAAAGTGGTGAGGATGGGTGGAGGGAGACTTGCTCTTTTCAGCCGGCAGAGAAAGTGTAGGCGCTGTTGTGCCTTCTTGGAGAGTGACATGGTGTTGGTGGTCCAGGTGAGGTCCTCTGTGATGTGCACCCCCAGGAATTTAGTGCTGCTGACTCTCTCCACAGGCGAGCTGTCGATGGTCAGTGGGGGGTGATCAGGGGAGTTTCTCCTGAAGTCCATCACAACCTCTTTTGTCTTACTCACATTGAGGGACAGGTTGTTTGCACCACACCATTCAGCCAGCTGTGCCACTTCCTCTCTGTAGTGCGTTTCATCGTTGTTGCTGATGAGACCTACCACTGTTGTGTCATCAGCGAACTTGATGATGTGGTTGGAGCTGAACTTGGCAGTGCAGTCGTGGGTCAGCAGCGTGAAGAGCAGCGGGCTGAGCACACAGCCTTGTGGGGCACCTGTGCTCAGTGTGGTAGTGCTCGAAGTGTTGTGGCCGACACGGACTGACTGAGGTCTTCCGGTTAGAAAGTCCAGAATCCAATTACAGAGGGAATTGTTAAGGCCCAGTAGGTTTAGTTTATTTGTGAGCTGTTGTGGGATTATTGTGTTGAATGCTGAGCTGAAGTCAATGAACAGCATTCTAACATAAGAGTCTTTATTTTCTAGGTGGGTAAGAGCCAGGTGGACAGTGGAGGAAATTGCATCGTCTGTGGAGCGGTTTGGACGGTATGCAAACTGGAGCGGATCGAGTGTGTTGGGGAGGCTGGTTTTGATGTTGTGCATGACTAACCTCTCAAAGCACTTCATTATGATTGGAGTCAGTGCTATGGGACGGTAGTCATTTAGACAGGACACAGGTGATTTCTTTGGTACCGGTATGATTGTTGTGGATTTGAGACATGTGGGGACGACTGCCTGGCTCAGCGAGGTGTTGAAGATATCTGTTAGGACATCTGTCAGCTGTACAGCACAGTCTTTCAGTACACGGCCAGGTATGTTGTCGGGACCCGCAGCCTTGCGTGGGTTAATCCTAGATAGGGTCTTCCTTACGTCGGCTGGAGACAGACAGAGCGCCTGGTCGTTGGGAGGTGTGGGCAGTTTTTGTGCAGGTGTGTCTTTCTGCATTTCAAACCGTGAATAAAAGTGGTTGAGTGTATCTGGGAGGGATGTGTCATCGTCACAGGCCTGTGGCGGGGGCTTGTAGTCTGTGATGGTCTGAATGGCTTGCCACAGACTCCGTGTGTCTCTGCTGTCTGTGAAGTGATTGTTGATTTTTTGAGCATATGACCGTTTTGCATTTTTGATGCTGCGGGACAGATTGGCTCTTGCTGTTTTGAGGGCTGCTTTATCTTCTGATCTGAAAGCTTCATCTCTTTAGCAGCCCACGAACCTCTGCTGTCATCCATGGCTTCTGGTTGGCGCGTGTGGTGATGGTCTTTGTGACTGTCACATCATCTGTGCACTTTTTGATGTAAGCAGTCACAGTTTCAGTGTACTCCTGTAGGTCTGTGTGGTTGTTGTAAGTGGCTGCCTCTTTAAACATGTTCCAGTCTGTGTCCTGGAAGCAGTCCTGCAGTGCAGAGGTAGCATTTTCTGGCCATACCGTGATCTGCTTTAGAACCGGTTTGGCAAGTTTGAGAAGTGGGCTATATGCTGGGATTAGCATAATAGAGATGTGGTCCGAGTACCCGAGGTGGGGGCGGGGTTCGGCTTTGTATGCGTTCTTAACTGTTGTGTAAACAAAGTCCAGTGTGTTGTTTCCCCTTGTTGCAAAGTTCACATGTTGGTAGAACTTTGGCAAAACTGTCTTTAAGTTTGCGTGGTTGAAGTCACCGGCTATGATGAAAAAGCCGTCGGGGTTATTTGTTTGTTGTTCGCTGATGGCGCTGTACAGCTCGCGAAGCGTGTCCTTTGCGTTTGCACACGGAGGAATGTAAACCGCGACAATAACAATGGCCGTGAACTCCCGCGGCAGATAGAACGGTCGACACTTCACAACCATAAACTCCACCAGTGATGAACAGTGTTTAGATACTGCCGCAGCATTGTTACACCATTTTTTGTTGACGTAAACACACAAGCCACCCCCGCGAGTCTTACCAGACAGTGATGAATCTCTGTCCGCTCGGTAGCAGGTTAGGCCATGCAGCTGAATGGCGGAGTCCGGGATGTTGTCGTTTAGCCATGTTTCAGTGAAAACAAACACACAACAATCCCTTGCCTCATGCTGTGTAGATCGACTGAGTTGAATTAAGTCCAGTTTGTTTTCCAGAGAGCGAACGTTTGAGAGCATGAGTGTTGGAAGAGCCGGTCTTGTGGGGTTAGCCCTCAGCCTAGCTCGTATACCTCCACGCTTACCGCGCTTCCGTCCTCTCTCACACCGCTTGCGACGCCGCCTTGTGCGGGTAGCGTCAGTAGGCGAGGCCGCGGTCTCGAGGTCCGGCTCCAGCAGTAAACAAAGGCCTCGTAGCTTCTCAGTAGCCGCCGGCGAGAGTTTGTGTTTGTATGTGTTGTCGATATCCAAAAGGCTTTGGCGATCATAGATGTATCCCGGAGTGATCTCCCGATGAATTAGCGGTAAATTGACACTATTTGGAGACGAACAGACGACATTAAAGGACATAAAAGCACCGTCTTTGGGATCCGGAGAAGCCGCTGCGTCTGATCGCGCCGCCATCTTGTATTGTATATATGTTATTAAAAAATAAAAAAGCTTAATTTTTGATAATTTGACAGATAAAAATGATGCCATTGCAAAGGTAAAAAGAAAATACCCCTGTAAGTCACTTTAAGGAGTCAAATGTCACCTCATATTAGGAAGGTTAATTTTTTTTTGGACAAGCGCTCCTAATTACAAGAAGAAAAACACAGCTCTTAAACTGGGTGTGTGACCGGTATGGCTGTGGAATGGGGTTTGGCCGAGGAAAAATTTTCAGTCAAAAGTTTTTTTTTTTTTGTTTTTTTTTTTGCTTTAACCCCTGAAAAAAAGAATATTTATGCCACTTACGTATGTTTTATGGTACATTTAGATCCCCATATCTCTGGGATTGAACCATATAGGGCCTTAAAAATGAAGATACCAGAAGAAAAGTTTGTTAAAAACCAGAATCTTAAAGGACATTGAGATATTTTTAATACTTTAAACGTTACAGGCATTCAAGCATTCAAACAAAAATATTTTCAGTACTTTGACAGGGATGTTCTATGGTACGTTGAAATCCCAATATCTCTGGAATTGAACCATATAAAGCTTTAAAAATGAAGATACTAAAAAAAAAAAAAGTTTAAGAACCAAAATCTAAAAGGATATTAAGATATCTTTAATACTTCTTGAGATACAGGCATGCAGACTTTGGAGGAAAAAAAAAATTACAAATAGTGCTTTTCCCATTTTTGAATGGTCACCATTGACAAATAATGCAACAAAGATTACTAAAGTTCAACAGATTTTACTAATAGACCTACCAATCTCTGTGTAAAAATAAAATGATGATGCTTCAGTCTTTCTGAAGTAATTTTTACCCACCTGTAATTTGGCTCTGAATCTCAGGTGAAAATTGTCATTTTGACCCTCCTCTATAAAATAGTGGATTACTCCGTAAATATACATCCATGACATTTAATATTTTGCCTTTTATCACTATTTATGTTTGTCTTCCACCAGAAATATTTTAAGATGGGGAAGTTTCTCAAATTTGGTTGATTTGACCCGGAATGACCCTTCTTCTATGGCATCACTGCAAAAACTTATTTTAGAAACCATTATTTTTAAGAGTGTACTTATAGATATCAATTATCTAAAAAAAATTATTACATTCACCATGTCTGAATTGAAATAAAGCAAGAACTGTTACTTTACATTGTAAACCAGTAGAAAATGACTGTGTTTTGTCATAATGGTATTTCAGATGAAAAATAGCCAGGGAAAAATGTTATTTTAAGCTCTTTAATGGTAGTTTTTGGATGTGCCGCTAGTTCTTGATGGGCTGTTTCTTCCGTTGTGAGAGTGAATCAGCTCTGATCATGCTGGCGGTGCGTTTATGAGTGTTTGCTGTCCATAGGAACCCTAGCCCCGCCCTGGGGGTGGAGTTAAACACCCTGCTGCTTCCAGGGGCTCAGAAGGCTGACAGGTACCCCGCCCCCTTCACCCAAACCCCGCCCCAACCCTCCCAGACTCCTCCCAGCCTGATCATGTGTTCATTCTCCTCCTATGATTTCTCTTCATTCTGCTCAAGCATTTTCATTTTGCAAAATCGTTCCCGTTCTCATACGGCTCCTTTTCCGTTGTATTGTACTCAAATTCTTGTGAAGTCTTTGAAGAATGTTTTTTGTTCATTTTATATTACATTGTGTTCATAGTTTTCATTGAATTGCAGCGTTTTTACATTTATGAGTGAATCTCACAGGTGATGTCAAGAAATCTCTGGTTCGTATTGCACCTGGGAATCAAAATAAAAGAAATAGGAAATTGTATTTTGCATAAAGAAAATAGAAAATTAGCTTTTTTTTTTTTTTTTTTTTTTGGCAAAAGCTGCATGACATTTAAACACATTTACAGTTATGAGAATGTGGCAAATGTCTCATTCTCTTTATAGAATATATAAAAAATTAGACACGAGATATCATTTTTGATATTTTTGTATTAGTGGGTGCAGGACACCATAGTTAATTTATGTAAGTGAGGATAGCAAAATAAAGTAAACTGTGACATACCCAAAAGTTCTTCAGTCTACCAGTAAAACTGATAAAAATTTGGGACCAAAACACTTTAACCTGACCATGTTTTGTTACATACCTTTCTATCAAAATTATCTGACATAATCAAGATGAATTTGTTCTGACACAGTTTAACTCTTGAGTTCTTGTCATATTTTATTACTATTTTCTAAACTATAGCAAGTAAACTGTGATAATGTGAGAAATAAGTCTGAATAAATTTAGTATTATTTATAAATTTATTTAGTATTTTAATTTGGAGTGCAATATGAGCCAGACATTTCTTTGTGAATTCACCCTTATGTGTATTTTCTGCCACAGTATTCATGTGTGTGTCCAATGTTCGACTGGAAGAGCGTTGCTCTTATATCAGTCTGAATGTGGAGAAACTGCTGTTTTGAAACAGTTTTGTTTCTTGAATGGGTTCTGCATAAAGTTCATGTTCATGTTTGGTTCAGTACTCAGTTCTTTCTATAATTGTTGACCCATATCAGCTCTGTGTGTTCTCAAACGCCGTGTGTCTGTTTTCATAGACATCACACTGTGACTCGAGGAATCACCAAAGGCGTGAAGGAGGATTTTCGGCTGGCGATGGAGCGTCAGGTGTCGCGGTGCGGAGAAAACCTGCTCACGGTGCTCCACCGCTTCTGCATTAATGAAAAGATCATCCTCATCCAGTCTTTACCCTGAGCGACCTCTGACCTTTAACCTCATAGAAACATTGTTTCAGATGTATATGTATCAGTCCAGTTTTGTTACTTTTCAGACATTTTTTAAATGTGATGTTCATCCAGCTGATCTCATTTAGCTCATGGTTTTATTTCAAAAAATATTCAGCATTTTCTTATAATTTGTCTGTAAAATGCATAATTCACTGTTAAAGCAAATGCAATATGTTCACATTGTATTGTTGTAAAATACTTCATGAACTAGGCTGTGTTATTGTGTAATATAATGTTGTGCTGGCAGCTCATAATAAATAAAACATTTGTTGAATACGGAGTTTAATTGTCATGCTCTAACCTGTTTCAGTCCATCCATCACTACATGTGGTCTTCCTTAAGGTCACTATTTACTGTAAATCTCATAGTGTCTTTTCTCATTTATGGTTATTCATTTCAAAGATTGGTACTTTTGCATGTTAGGTACCAATCTTTGTAATTAATAACTTTAAATCAGAAGCTCTTTTTGACTCCAAATCCCTCTTAAATTTCTGAATGTTCTTCAGGGTTTTCAATCTTTTGAAGCAATTAATATGCATGCCTTTTAAGCAGTTTGTGATTCATTGCATAAGAATTAAGGATTTTTAAGATAATTTTTAGTCACAAATGCCCATTCATTCATTTTTATTTTTTTATTTATTTTATTTTATTTTTTTTCAAAATTTTCACAAGACTTTTCCAGTATGGAGTGATTTAACAGACTAAATGAAATAAAATTATTATTTGCATCATGGAATGTTGCAAAAAATGAATGTAAAATGAAATGTTAGCATAAATATGCATTATAAATAAATTTATCTTTTCATGTAACAACAAAATGATGCAAGATACTGCCTCAAAATGGAAAAAAAAAAAATATATATATATGTATATATATGTGTGTGTGTGTGTATGTATATATATATATATATATATATATATATATATATATATATATATATATATATATATATTTTCTTACATTTTATTGTATTTTCATTTAATTATTTCATCCTTCCATGATGTATTTAATAATTCCATTATATATATTTATATATTTAATTTAGTATGTGAACTCTCTCCATATTCTAGAAAGAAATTTTTAGCAAAGTTTAACCAAATATAGTTTTGGAGTTTTTCGGAATAATAGATTTTAAAAACCTGATATAGTTTTATCATAGAATGTTCTCACCATGAAACAGAATGAATAAACTCCATATTCCAGGTCCAAAAGCTACCTCTTATATCCAGGTTGAGGGGAATTAAAATTATAAATATCTTAATTATAGACATGTTTCGCCATTTCAAATTATTTTAAATCATATTGAGTCCCCTGTGGAAGTTTGCCAAAGCCCTCTGGTTCAGAACCACCCCAGGTGGAAAAAAAAAGTATACTTCCATAATGTACTTAAAGTGCTCTATTTTTTGCGCACTAATTTTGTACTTAATATACTAAAAATGATTCTTTAGTACTTATTAAGATAGACTTAAGATCATCTAAGTGTAATCATCTGTGCTATTTTGGAACACCATGAATATAAACAAAAGTGCACATTTAACATACTATCTCTGTATTTAAAAAATGTATTTAGTCACCACTTGAGTGTATGAAAGATGGGTTCAAGAGTACTACAAGTGGTAACTAATTTTTTTTTTTTTTTTAATTCAAAGATAGTATGTTAAAAGCACATTTTAGTTTATATTCATGGTTTCCCAAAATATCACAGTTGAGTACACAATCTTAAGTTTATCTTAAGAAGTACTAAAGAATCATTTTTAGTATATTAAGTACAAAACTAGTCCACAAAAATAGAGCATTTTAAGTATATTATGGAAGTGCACTTTTTTTTCACCTGAGACTGTTTTAAATGAATATCTGCATGACAATCTCAAAAAAATAATCCCTCTAATCACTCTTCTCTCTCTGATGTATTGGGAAGGTCGGCTTGCAGAGCTGCTCTGAGATTCGCCCAGAAGAGTTTCTGCTTTGCTCCTTCCGGTGGCCACTCCAGATAGGTGCGTCTGGACATCATAGACTTGAGCTGGTAGTACTTTGAGGGAATGAGATACAGCGGCAGAGGCTCCAGCAGAATGAGAATAATGCTGTCCATCCCTCGCGTCACCCGCTGGTGATTGGCGAAGTAGAGTTCGTAATGGCACCATTCGCTCTGGACGAAATGAGAAGAAAGCACAAAGACGCACCTTCGGCTCTGCTCGATGCATCGGAGAATGTTCTGAACGATCGTCTTTCCTGGGATAAAGTCCCGTTCGTGGTGACACACTCGCAAGCCGTAGTCACCTTCGAGTTTGGGAAGAAATTGTGATTTGACCCAATCGGCATTCTTTTGGCTGTATGATACAAATGCATGGAAGTGCAACCCCTTCAAATCCTCTGATTTCCTTTGGGACGTTATTGCGTTGTGCTTGGCTCGCGTCCATTTCCAGATCATCTTAAGGTACCATGGCACATCCAGACGATGGCAAAGAAAGCTAACAGCAACTATTAAAGTGATTGTCGGGATCAGAATAGTAACAGCTAGGATCCAAGCATTGCAGGTGATCTCAAGAAGGGAGAAGTCTTCTAGTAAGGAGTTGCTCCAGGATTCTGGGTAACTGCATCGGTATCCTTCTGGCCAATGGTTGAGATTCAAACTGGAAGTTTCTCCTTTCGGACGTATCGCTTGGTTTTTAATGAGATCGGCGAATTCACGCAAAGCACAGGTGCAGATGAAGGGGTTGCGACTCAAGTCCAGATCTTTAAGATGTGGACAAGCCTTAAGGGCTTCCGGTAAAGGCGAATGAATGGAGTTGGATCTTACAGAGAGCTTCTGCAGGTTTGGGAACGCTTGGCAGGTAGGAAGGTCTAGAAGACGGTTGTCCATAAGGTCAAGGACCCTCAAGTCATCCAAAACCTGAAGATCTGAAGGAACTGAGGTCACTCGGTTATTCTGAAGGTTTAGGATCTGTATGGAATCAGGCAAACAGTTGAAGACGCTCTGGTCGAACCCATTCGAAGACAAATCCAGCTGGGCAACTTTAGGAGGCCAAACGCACTTGCCTTGTTCCTCCGAATAGGTGAGCGTGTTTTGACTGAGGTCGATGTATTGAAGCGAATCCATAAGATGGATTCTTGAGGTCAGTGGTCTAAGGAGTTTCAAGTTGTTACCCTTCAGAACCAACTTTACTAGGTTTGTCAATGTACTACATTCAGTATCCAAATCAATTGAGAAGACGTTTTCCGTAAGAGCGCAATCAGACAAGTCCAATACCTCGATCTCACTAACAGTCCAAGGACAAGTCATAAAGATGATTGGTGTTTGCGTTAAACTGACGTTTCTTGCAGGCATGTTTATGAAGAAGTCATAGAGGTCCTTCTGATTGAAGATGAATTCGGTTACGGATGCTCTTGTCGTAGAGAAGGAATCCAAAATGCGACTTGTGGACAATGCCGTGCCATCTTTCATTTTCGTCATCGTAAGGTCTGAGAAAGAAAGCTGTCGAATTGTAGACTTTAATATTGTGTTTACACAGCTTGTTAGAACTTTCCAGGTGGTTTGCACTTTGGAGATTTCCAAACTAACGGTGCGTAGGGTTCCTCTGCGCCGTATCTGCTGGATGACCTTCATCCCGCTGTCCACCGAAGTGAATTCGACTTCTTTAAATGCTGCAAAAACATCAATGGCGATTGCAATGTCAAGATCGCTTTTAGACAAGGCGATGATGGCCTTTTCGGCATGTATTTCTGTAAGACTGCTCTCCTCATACATCTGTAGCCCGTTTGCATTAATAAAGAGCGTTTTGAGGGTAATATTGGCGAGGTAAGTAAAGTCTTGGTTGTTGATTGATTTGGCACTCAGGCCCAACCATTGCAGGCATTTCAAAGTGGAAAATTCCCTTCCTAGCGCCATGATGGAAAACAAGTTGGATGACAAGTCTAAAAACTGCAAATGTCCCGTTTTTAGCAGATAAGGTTGATCTGAGAGATTCTGGAGTCTGTTATGCGACAGATCCAAGATCTCCAAAGCTGGCGTGGAGTTAAATGCATCCATGTCTATGTTCTCCAGTATATTCCAGGACAGATTGAGGAAGTGGAGTCGTGGTGTTGTGATAAAGTCTTTGGCGCTCAGAGATTGGATGCGATTCAGTGACAGATCCAAATCCTCTGTTGATAGTTTGAGGCCGGGGGGAACCGAGGACAGGTTTTGAGATGAGTAATTCACTATGATCCGCTTTATGGCCATAATGAGAGATGGCTGGAAACACATAACATAAATAGACAGCAGCCACCAGCCCGATGACTTCATCTTTGTGACCTGATTGAGTCTGAGGGAGGGAAAAAAAAAAAAAAAACTCTTGATTTCATTTCCTTTTTTAAGTCAACTGCATTTTTGGTTTGACTCAGTTTTCACTTTTACTTAAGTCTCTAGCATTAGTCTGCATTGTGGTTGCATAGCAGTATTTTAAATTTGCTAAAAGAAAAAAAAATACAAATGAAGGCATTTGGGAGATAGAGCATTTGGATTACTTTTAGTATGCCGCAAAATACATTACAAAGCAGAATACACTAAACATTGCAGTGAATATGCTAATTTTGGCATTTTATAATTTACTTTATGCCAGTTGTAATTTTATAAAGGTCCTATTCAATTAACATGTAAATTATCTTTTTTTAAACAAAAATATATATTTGCTGGTCTATTTGCTGTTTACATGCATTGTTTTTCAGTGATCAAACTGATTTTTGTTTAGCATCCTCTATAATCAAACGCTCCTATTGCCATCAGATTAGATGATAGACAGACAGACAGACAGATAGATAGATAGATAGATAGATAGATAGATAGATAGATAGATAACATTAATTCTCTTACCCGTCTGCTGTGGATATGGTTGTTCACTGTCTTATGAATCCGTATAGATCACATTTAAATGATGTTGCAGAACTTCTGCTTTTTCCGCTTTCACTTCTCCAAACTTCAGACATTTACTGATAGTCACAATGTTATTTACTCTCACAGTTGCTTCATATGGAAGTAATACTTTGACTTTGTTGCAAGCATCTTAAAGTTTCTCAACCAAAGAAAACATTCATGTCGCAGTAAGCCGGTGCTACTTGTTTTATTTTGTTTTGCATATGTGTTACATGACTCTAACACATCTGATTTATAATATTTACATATGTCAAAATAGGATGTTTAACATATAAATTATTGCTTAATAATTGAGCAACCATGTTTGTGTGATTTTGGCAGAATATGCAGTACCATATTTGACCAGCAGAGGATTTGGTTGCTCTTTCTGCTGATTTATTGTTCCATTAGAGTTACGGAAACACTGGCAGATAACATGCTTAGCACTTCATTTTCTATCTTTCATTATAGATATCCATCTTTGAACAAACTTTAACTAACATTGTTTATTTTTCCGGAGGACTGATAATGTTGCTGTGAGGAACCATAATATGAAGTGCTTTATTTACTTCAGGCGCAGTTAATGCTGTTCCATTTCATAGGTTCACTCCGATGCTGCGATGACGTCATCGCTATGGGAACACCTCCGGTGTGACGAATGTCTGAAGCCCTTATACCATCACGCCAATTCATTGGCCAATAGCGCTTAGCACCGCCCCAAGCATATGTCACGTATGCTCATATATGCGCGCTGCGTGCTATTTCATCAGATTTGAATTCCTTCAGGAAGCAAATTCTCTGTTGCCCGTCAGAAAGAGATTCTTGTATTCTGAGCCATCTATTTTTATACGGCAGTTTACTCCTCAAAGGCGGACACAATGAGCTTTCCGGTATGTATGGATGCACGTTACATGGACTCACGAGGAAACAGGTAGGAAGACCGCTTCGCGACCTTTTTCTATTGTTGTATCCGCGATATCTGTGTTTTTAAGTGTTGCGCTCTGGCCTCGCTCTCTTTCTGAGGAAGGAGAGATGTTCGTTCAACCCCCGCTGTTCCAGTTCTGCAGTTGCCGAGGCACCGCACAAGCTCGACGCTTGGGGTGACAGCGATGAGCCCGAGTATACGGAGAGTGAGCGAACGGAATTATCCCCTTCTCTCGCACTCTCTTCCCCAGACCACGTGCGTTCATCAGAGGAGCGCCTCGTGAGTCCGGTGGTTTAGTCAATCTGATTCTCGCTCCGGAAGCTCATAATTCGATTCTTTCAGCTGTGGATTAGATGATGCATACTCTACAGCAACCTCGGGCTCTCGAGCTCGCGGGTACACACGCTGTAGATATAAGCTAGGAGTTTAGGGGGCGAGCTTACTGATATAAAATCCTTGTTTGCTCTACTCCCTTCCCTGGATCAAGTGTTTCTCGGGTTTATTAAACAACACGAGAGGCACTATTGTTTTTGGCGCTTCAGGCTACCAAGCATTAGTTGCCTGACTAATTATTTCTTCAGCTCAGCTGCTGCATTGAGCTGAAAAAAATAAGTGGTATCTGCTGCGCTGTACTAATGCAGACACGTTCATTTGATTTGGCGCTTTTGCTTCCATCCCTTGTTCATGTACTGTTTCTAGACACGGACTCTGAGGAGTCCTGCTTGCAGCAGATATTGTTGTGCACTATGATTTTGGCGCTTCGTGCTACCAAGCATTAGTTGCCCGACTACTTCCCTCAGCTCCGCTGCTGCGTAGAGCTGAAACAAGTAGAAGAGCTCATGTGTTTCAGAGTATTTCTTATAGCAAGCTATAACACTACTGGCAGTTTTTCCCCTCTCTCTCCAACGTTACCTGCTGCGCTGTACTAACGCAGACACGTTCATTTGATTAGCTTATGCTTCCAACTCTTGTTCGTGTACTGTTTTTAGACGCGGACTCTAAGAAGTCCTACAGTAAATATTGTTGTACACTATGATTTTGCTTTGCACTAAGCCTTCTTGTTAAAAGCTATAACGCAGTGGCTCGGCCTGTAGAGTGAGCAGACGGTTTTGCCTATCTCTCTCTCTCCACTTGCGGCGCTGCACGAATGCAGGCCCGTTCATTTGAATTGTTGCTTAAGCTTTCAACTCTTGTTTGTGTACCGTTATTAGGTGCGGAGGACTCTGAGGAGTCCTGCAGCAGATGTTTTGTCGTGCACCATGGTCTTGGCGCTTCATGCTACCGAGCATTTGTCTGCCCAACTAACATAATATTTTTTTCAGCTCTGCTGCTGCGTTGATCTGGAACATTAAGTGGCAAGCTGCTTTAATATTAATGCTATAATGGCTCAGGCTGTAGAGTTGAGCAGGCTGTAGAGTTGAGCAGACGGGTTTCCTATCTCTCTCTCTTTACTTCTGCGCTGCACTAATGCAGGCACATGCATTTGAATTGGCGCTTACGCTTCCAGTTCTTGTTTCGTGTACTGCTTTTAGGCGCAGACTCTAGGAGCCCTGCAGAGGATGTTTGTCATGTGTTATAGTCTTGGCGGTTCATGCTACCAAGCATTAGTCTGGCTGGCTATTAATTTTTCTTTCAGCTCCGCTGCTGCTTTGAGCTGGGAAGAAATCAGTGGGTGAGCTCACATATCTAGAGTAAATTCCTATGGCAAGCTGTTTTACACCTAATGCCATAGTGGCTCGGGCTGCAAAGTGAGCAGGGTTTTTACGCTTCCAACTCTTGTTCATGTGACTGCTTTTCTTTGTCGTAGGCTATGGTTCTAGGTGCTTCATGCTACCAAACACTAGTCTGCCCGACTGATGATTATTATTCTTGCAGCTCCGCTGCTGCTTTGAGCTGGGCAAATAATGGACTCTGTTCTATGAGCTGGCTCTGTGGAGTTTTGTAGCTCACAATTGTTATAAAACATGGTTTTGGCATTCAGGCTACCGACACTATTTGCATGACTAATCATTATTCTTCTCATCCCAACTGAGATGCTCTGAGCTGAGCTACTGTGTGAAGGAGTTCACGTGTAAGAGTATCTCTTATGGCAAGCTATGAATGCTCACCATAGTCAGCCTATTTCATGTGATCGATGTGGTGCTTTCGCTACCAACACTCTCTTCACATGATTGGCTGCATTATGAGACTGCAGCATACATTATTTTGCACTAAAAATGTTGGGTGCTTCATGCTACCAAGCAGTGGTTTGCATGACTAATTACTCTGTTCTTTCAGCTCCGCTGTTGCATTGAGCTGGAACTCTGTATGAATGTGGGCAACCTACATAAGTGTGTTTGCCTTTCTGTCAGCTGTTCCGCCATTTGCTGCGTTTCGGACTGATTTTGACCATTCTCCACTCCTTAGCTTTTGGAGATTGAGAGTATAGCCCTAAGGCCATTGGTGCAGGGTCTATGTTGACATCCAAGTCCCCACTCTTGTGGTTGGTGCTGGAATGCCTGATTTTAGCATCCGTTCCTGTTTCAGAGGTTTTTCCCATAACTCAGGTGTCTCGGGGCCTCATGATGGAGGATCAGGCTGTCGTATGGTTACACTATCCAGCACCCGTTTGGGAGTAACGCTGTTACTTTTAGTGTGACTGGTTTGCGCACCTAACCTTGTGCTTGGAGTAAGCAATTTCAAGATGCTGATGCAGAAGTTCATCCTGTCTCTATCTGAATGGAGATTGGTTTGTGACCATCGATCTAAGGATGTGTGCTTCTGCATCCAGATCGTCAAGAGACACAGGAAGTTCCTCAGGTTTGCTTTTGAAATAAAGTTTGCCAGTACTGTATTCTTCCGTTTGAACCGTTGGAGCAGCGTTTCTGACACTTAAACGGTTCTTACCCAATTGAGTAGTTGTCACATTAGGTCAATGACTGACAACACGGCTGTGGTCTCATACATGGATTGTCAGAGAGGATTACGCTCTCGCCCCCTGTGCAGGTTTGTGAGACGTGTTCTTCTTTGAACCCAGACCAAGTTCCTGTCGATCAGAGCAGTTCACTCTGGGTCCTGGGTCTCCTGAACTCAGGAGCGGACTTACTCTTCAGACAGAGTTTGGAGGCCGGAGAATGGAGATTGCTCCCTCAGGTGGTGAGTCTCATATGGAACAAAGGTTCTGCCAAGCGGAAGTTGTTTGCTTAGAGCATGCACATTGCCCGCTCTGGTTTCCTTGTCTCCTCCGTTGCCTCTGGGTCTGGATGCTCTATCCCAAAAATGGCCAAGGACCAGTCTTTATGCCTTCCCGTTGACCTGTTTGCTCCCAAATGATTCTGTTCAGAGTAAGGGTGGTTAGAGTGGAACGTCTGTTGTTGGTGGTGCCGTTTTGGC
Source organism: Spinibarbus caldwelli (assembly GCA_039654775.1). Taxonomy (NCBI): domain Eukaryota; kingdom Metazoa; phylum Chordata; class Actinopteri; order Cypriniformes; family Cyprinidae; genus Spinibarbus; species Spinibarbus caldwelli. The sequence continues at coordinate 1,713,351 of CM077247.1, read as the reverse complement.
CCACTCAGACGTGGTTCTCTGAATTGGTCGACCCCTTTGGGAGGTTTCCCTCAGACACAACCTGCTGTCTCAGGCTCGGGGCATGATTTGGATATGTCCATCCGGATTTTTGGAACTAATGGGTGTGGCCCCCGATGCCCTTAGATGGAAGCTTTTTGCTTCTTGGTGTAAGCAATGCAATCTGGACCCAGTCTATTGCCCTGTAGGGCCCTGCCACATTTAAGGTTTATGTGACTGCCATATCTGCTGAGCATTACCCATAAGAGGTGTTTCAGCGGGATGTCACCCTCTGGTTTTCTGTTTCACGTAGGGACGAGACAGCTTAGGCCTTTCCACCCAGCACAGATTCCTTTGGGACTATTTTTCGTTTGGAAGGCCTGGCAGGCCATCCATTTGAGTCGTTTAAGTCTGTCAGATAACTTGAACCTTAGCAGTTTTTTGGTGATCCTATCCTTTGCCCTGAGGCTGGTTAAAGTCTTATTGCTTTGGTCTAGTTAATCCTAAGGCTGCTTCGAATCCGTTTCGCTTTCAGCAAATGGTTGGAGGCTTTCTCCCCTGCTGATGCGGGGTCAGATAGTGACTATATCTTTGACCTATGAGGCGCATAGTGTGACTTCGCCTCTAGAGGTGCATGCTCATTCTATGACAGCGATGGTTTCTTCTCAGGCGCTCTTTAAAGGGCCTTCGATGGGAGATGTCTGTGCTGCGGCAGGTTAGTCCTCTCCTAGCACTTTCATCAAGTTCTACTGTTTGGATGTGAGAATGGGTCTTGGCTCCCGGGTCTCTTCCGCTTGAGCAGACTCTTTCCTCAGTCTTCCAGCTATCTAAAGGTATGCAAGGCGTTATGGTATAGCGTTCCCATAGCGATGACGTCATCGCAGCATTGAAGTGAACCTATGAAAGGGAACATCTCGGTTACGTATGTAACCTTGGTTCCCTGAATAGGGCACGAGATGCTGCGATGTGGGCCATTCCGTACCTTCGATAGCGCTTCGTGTGACTGGTTTGCGCACCTAACCATGTGCTTGGAGTAAGCAATTTCAAGATGCTGTTGCAGAAGTTCATCCTATCTCTATCTGAACGGAGATTGGTTTGTGACCATCGATCTAAGGATGTGTGCTTCTGCATCCAGATCGTCAAGAGACACAGGAAGTTCCTCAGGTTTGCTTTTGAAATAAAGCTTGCCAGTACTGTATTCTTCCGTTTGAACTGTTGGAGCAGCGTTTCTGACACTTAAATGGTTCTTAGCCAATTGAGTGGTTGTCACATCATCGAAGTGAACGTATGAAAGGGAACATCTCAGTTACGTATGTAACCTTGGTTCCCTGAATAGGGAACGAGATGCTGCAATGCGGGCCGTTCCATACCTTTGATAGCGCTTCCTTCGTCATGTGGAAAATCCGATGAAATAGCGTGCAGCACGCATATATGAGCATACGTGACGTATGCTTGGGGCAGTGCTAAGCGCTATTGGCCGATGAATTGGCGTGATGGTATAAGGGCTTCAGACATTCGTCACACAGGAGGTGTTCCCATAGCGATGACATCATCGCAGCATCTCGTTCCCTATTCAGGGAACCAAGGTTACATATGTAACCGAGATGTTAACCATTACAAAGACCATCGAGGGATCTCTATAATGTGTGTAACTAAGCAACCATAATATTTTATTTGAGGTTTAAGTCTTTTATCAAAGAATCTTGAGAATTTTAAAGCACCAGGCGATGACGTGATCATGACACGAAGAATGAAGGTAATTATGTGTAATTATGGCCACTAGTTTTGGGCAAATTAAGGCAGCTTTTCTACACGAAAATGTAATATATGACAAATATTGCCCTATATCAAGAGTGTTATTACCATAGGCCTATATGTTACATATAAGGCAATAGCATAATTTTCACATACGTACGATATGGATGAAGGTATAACTTAATAAAATAGCCTATATAAAATCCCCATTGTGAAATTTCTATATGTTCATAATATCTAGCCTATAAGTTGATTTTTATATGGTATTTTATGTAGCAACCATATGTCAGAAATATTTTATTTATATATGCACCTTCATTAAAACAATATATGTATATATATGCACACACACAAATCTGTATGTTTATATATTCTTTTGAAATAAAAAAACAAAACTTTTTTTATATTTACTTTACGTTAGAGCCTAAAAATGGAGGACATAAATTAATAAATAAAAAAGGACAGAAACAAATAATGATTGATATTTATGTACTGCAAATACAGTTAACATACTTAATATTGCATTTTTGTCACATAAAAATGCACTTGACAGTAAAACACTGATTTTGAGCTAGGATGCCGTAAAGTAGGTTTACTGCTTTTAAATACTCTCTTCTGTGAAAGAAATTTTGAAGAATGTTGGTAACCAAACCATTTTGACTTCTATTATAACACACACACACACACACAAACATAAATGATATTTTATGTTGCACAGATAGAACGTCATCCAGGTTTGGACTGACAGTAACATTTGTTAACATCTAATTTATGTAAGACACTGACAGGCCTATTTATATTTCATCAAGCTCTAATTTAATTAACATTTTATTTAAATTTAAATTCATTAGAACGATTAAAAAGTTAAACTATTAATAAGATCATAAGTAAAACAACAATCCTTATTACCATGGAATATGATTTATAAAATAAAATTAAAAAACTGTATAAAATAAAATTAAAAATAATAATAAAATAATAATATAGAATTTATAATAAAAATAGTGTAAACACATGCAGAAATTATGAAAACAACCTCAATGAAAGTTATTTGTATTCACCAGTGTTTAATATAAGTAATAACAGCAATATTTTATGTATAACAAAATTCTGAGTCATTTGTACTTTTATGGTATTTTGAACATTTAAAAAGCTGGATGATTTGAACGTTTAGAAAATATTCAGGAATATTATTTTCATGATACGTACGATACGTACATTAGCAAAATGTTTTTTTTTTTTTGTTTGTTTGTTTTTTTTTTTCCCTTTAGCTGGATGTGAGTTGAGTTGTTTGGTAAGTTCACTCATAAAGCTGTTGCATTTCAGATGCTGTCTTTGAAGGGCTCTGAAGACAGAAAATCAGGTTTTCTGTGTTTGTGTCTCTTGTGTTGCTGTACATGTGTTGTTTTCTACTGATCAAGCTGATTTTTGTCCAGCATCCTCTTTGAACAGTCGTCTGATCTAATCAAACGCTCCCAAACTGTCTTCAAACACAATCACATGCACCGCTGGGGCTATAAAACTACAGTCACATGTCCTGAAACTCTCAGCCACTTCAATTGAGTTTGATCTTCAACCCTGAATGTGAAGCAAAGGTTTATTGTGGTTTTCATTGCAGTTGTTTGCTGATCTTCCGGCCTGATGTCTGAGGTTCATGACGTGAAACAGCGGCGTAACGTCTTTAGAGTGATATTGAAGCTGTTCTTCAGGAGTGACAGGCTGAAATGAAAGCGAGGTCAGATGTTGTTCTTCAGTGCTGCATGTGTTGCAGAGACAGAGTTATTCTTAGCAAATAATAAATGTTCAGAACTAGGTGTTTCTTTAAACCTATTCACTTTTATTTCACATATTTTATAATGATTTCAACAGATTTCAACCTTTTTTCCTTGTTATATAAATAAAACCATGCATGTAGGTCTGTGGAATTTTTTATTTTTATTTATTTTCACAATCCCAGAATAAACTTTGAGTTTTAAATATGAAAAAATCATGAAAATATGAATTATTACTTTATATATATATATATATATATATATATATATATATATATATATATATATATATATATATATATATATATATATATATATATATTGTATTTTCATTATATTATTTTATATTAGAATTACTTTATTATTTTTAAACTAATTTAAAGAGTGAAATAAACAGGCTACTTCACTATTTATTGTTAGGAAGTTATTTCTGTCAGTATTGTCAAAATTATGTCTTATATGTGACATCATTTTCAATTTTCCCTTAAATATTTTTTTTACTCTACTCTCTATGAGACATGATGTGTGGAGAAAACAGACAAATAAAGGTAAATATCACTTTTGTATTGTTTATTATTAATATTTTTTATTAATAAAATATTATTTTGTGCACTTATTATGTGCACTTAGGATACATAACAAAAAATACAAGTTATGAAATTAGTCTTACACAGCATTATTTTTTACAGCTTACACAGTTGTATATAAAAGATTATTGATTATTGGAGTATATTTATATTTTTCTGCTTAATATATTATATATAATGTTTGTTATATTGATGAGAGTTGGTTGTCAATTGTTGTTTTTTATTACTGCATTATGTTACTGCCATTTGTCTCATTAATCTTGCCATCAAAATAGCCACAGATGCTGATATGGCAATAAAAACAAACAAACAAACAAATAAATAAATAAATAATAAAATAACAATAATTATAAAAAAATAATAAATAAAATTTGATGCAAAGTAACAGTGTAGCAAGACCAGTGGGTCTTTAAAATGTTGTTTCCACTAAAGAAAATGTTAATAATGATTCAGAAAAAAAGACTATTTTATTTTATTGTATTGCTTTATTTATTGACTGTTTGTTTTGTTCTTTTATTTCTGTATTATTATTATTATTGTTGTTATTTTTATTATTATATAATATTTTGCATCCTAAAGAAAACCAAGCTTATTTTGAGGACTTTTTCCAAATTAAATAAAATATTTTTATTTATTTATTATTAAATATATTTAATCGTAATGCATACATTTAAACTGATGAATATTGGATTTTGTGGATACTGCTATATAAATGAAATAGAGTATGAAAGGTGTGATCCAAGACCGTTTACAGGGCCCACAGAGACACCCATCAGCGTGAGTTTCAGAAAAAGCCTAATTAAATATACTCCACTGATCTGCCAGATAAAACATCCTTCATTCTCTCTGCTTCTTTCTTTCTCTCCATCCATCATCCCTCTCTCTCTCTCTCTCTCTCTCTCTCTCTCAGACGCTGTAAGTCATGAGAGGATCAGAGTTCATGTTAATCATTGATCAGAGCTTCATCTTCCTGCACTCGCAGATCTTCAGTGTTTATGTGCGTCACTCTTTCTCGCTCTCGCTCTCGCTATGTGCTTCTTTAATAATCTTTTGGTTTTCCAGTGGGGAACGATGAGCGGATTAGTGCTCCTGTAAGAGGCTCACGATGTTTGGTGTCTCATCTTTAGTACCAGTGTTGATTTTATGGACAACAGCTGAGAAAGTCCAAGGAAAATCATCTAAACTGTGGCTGCAGCCTCTGAATGAGACGTCCCTGCAGACTGGACTGTTTCCCAAAGGGTTTCTTTGGGGCGTTGGAACAGCGGCGTTCCCAATTGAAGGATCCTGGGATGCGGATGGGAAAGGCGAATCGGTTTGGGATCACTTTACTCGTCATACAGATCCATCCAGCAATAGCTATATCCAATGGGAGGAAGATCTGAAGTCAGTTCAGTATCTAGGCGTCAACTTCTACTCCTTTTCTTTATCATGGACACGGATTTTTCCGGATGGAAACCCGAAGGCAATTCCCAATCCGATCGGAGTGCAGCATTACCGCCGTTTAATCGGAAAGTTGAAGGAGCTTCAGGTAGAGCCGGTTGTGACTCTGTTTCATTGGGATTTTCCGCAGGTCTTGCAGGAGCGATTTGGAGGCTGGCTGAATCACAGCATGGCAGACGTTTTCGCAGATTACGCCGCGTTTTGTTTCCGAACTTTCGGAGCGGAGGTTCGATACTGGATTACGATGCATAACCCGTTTCTCCTGGCCATTCAGGGCTATGGGACAGGTGCTCACGCTCCTGGAGTGACCGGAGACCCCGCTGACCCCTTCATCGCCGCACACAACCTCATCAGGGTGAGTCTGGGGTCAGAGGTCAAAGGTCGGGCTCGTTTTTCAGCTCGGCTGTGAAGAGCGTAAATGCAGAAATAATGCAGTGGTGTGACGGTTCTTCGCTGGGAAAGATATTTATGAGCCTGCAGTAACTACAAATTTGAGATAAATTAAAATACATTTATAAATTCTTAAATAGTTTTGTTAAAAATATCAGCTTTACACCAAAATCAGCTTTGCTTAAAGAAGATAAAGCATATGTTAAATTGGCATCGTTTTCATGACAGTTAAGCACGTTTTACATGCTTTCCAAAATAAAAACAGTATTTTTTTATTATTGTAATTATGATTTTTTTTTTTTTAAAAAGGAGCGTTTAAAAAAAGTTTTAATAGTGATTCTAATTATGTTTATAAATTGCAGTGTATTACAATTACTGTAATGCAATTATTTCATGAATTATTTTTCTAAATATAAAAATAAATAGTTTTTTTATATTAGGTTATATTTATTTATATTTGATTTTATTTCTGTTCTAATATATTTAGGGATTCATGAGCCTGCAATAACCATAAATGTGAGCTAAATTAAAATACAGCTATAAATTCTTAAATAGTTTTGTTAAAAGTATCAGCTTTTACACTAAAATCAACAGATTATTTTTTGCATGAAGAAGATAAAGATTGTTAAACTGCACATTTTACATGCTTTCCAAAATAAAAATCATATTTTTTATTATTGTAATCATGATTTGATTTTATTATTTTTTTTAAAGGAGAATTTAAAAAAGTTTTAATAGTGATTCTAATTATGTTTATAAATTGCAGTGTATTACTGAAATGCAATTATTCCATTAATTATTTTTCTAAATATAAAAAGAAATTGTTTTTTATATTAGGTTATATTTATTTATATTTGATTTTATTTCTATTCTTTTTAAAAATGTTTAATAGTGATTTTGATTATATTTGTAAATTGCGGTGTATTGCAACTACTGTAATTCAATTATTTCATGAATTATTTTTTATAAATATAAAAAACATTATATATATTCTATTATTTTATATTTATTTACATTTAATTAATATTTACTTTTTGTTATTATTTATTTAAATCCCACAGAAGCCATCCATTATTTTTGTCTTGTAATTTTTTTCTTGCAATCTTGACATTAACAAAAGTGATTGGTATATATATATATATAATTTCCTTATAATTAATGTTATAGATACTGCATATGGGGTGATTCTGCTCAAATCTGACCTACAGAAATAAATTTTGCTCCACAAGACCATGAATAATAATAATAATAATAATAATTATTATTATCATTATTATTATTATTTGTTTCATTTTTTTGCATAAAGATGAAGCCCATTTTTAAAGTTATTAGGTTTATTTATTTTAATTTGCATTGACTTTATTTTAATAACAATAGGCACATTTTACTTATTTTTCAAAAACATCTAATTTCCATTACTAGTGTTTTATTTGTTTTTATCTGTTATTCTTAATAGTAATTTTAATTAAAGTTTTTGATGTGTCATCTCAAAAAACAAGACAGAATATAATGTATATAATTTTATTTCCATGTTTTTACTTGCTCATCAAAACGAAATTGCAAAATTTGATAAACACCCTAATAAAGTCTGTTGTGAATTACATCTGTATCTACATATAATGACTACATATAGTGTGATTCTGCTTAAATCTGACCAAAACAAATACATTTTGCTCCACAAAATCATCTCTGCTTCTCCATTCAAAAGCCAAACGCAGCATCAGTTCTGGGGCCAGTTGCATAAACATACTATGTTAAGACAGTGTCTTAAGGACTAGTTTCACCAACTAGCAATAGACAAGGGGTAATCAGTCTTACTATTATTATTCAAATGAGATCAATCTATCTTTTTGTAATAAAAGTTATGACCGGTCTTGAAGAAAAAAAAATTAGATGACTAACTTTTTAAGACTATTCTAAGGGCCAGTTTTACTAACAGCTTTAAATGGCGTTAAAATAGCACTGTCGGGATTTCGACGCGCAGTGATGAATTAGCGCTGAAAAAGCGTGGACACAGTTATTTTTGCACCTGATTGAATATGCATTTGTAGGAGTTTCCCTTTCAGACGCAAAATTTATGGGAGGAGAGTATTAAAATGAATCATGCAACGAGATTTACTAACGTTTGCGCTTGTCAAATTACTGGTATTTGTGCCATTATTTAACGCCCAAAAAAAGCATGTCTTAAACTATTTTGCGCTTGAAATGGCTGCAATTATTATTGCTAGAGGAGGCGCCGCAGAGAACAGAGAGCACGTGATAGAAGAGAGAGAAGTTTTTCCACACTTATTAATTTATTTGAAATGCAAGAAGAACACGAAAATATCGTTTGCCAAACCATGTTATTTTTAATTTGCTTCAGGAAATAAAAGACGACTTGGTACCCTCAACTAGGAGTCACTTCTTGCAACCATTTTCATGGCCTCCGGTTCTTTTCAAAGTACTGTGGCCTCTTTATTTCTTTATTCTTTATTTGCGACTGCTCTAATTTGTGCTGCGCTTGGTATATTGCGTTGGTTGATATATAAATGAGATGTTGCGTCTGTGTTCTTTAATTTGCGCGGTTGCTAGTAAATCACCCGCAGAAATTTCCACACCCATCAGCGCTGTTTTGGAATTGCACTCTCGCGCTAATTTGCCCTGTTTAGTAAAACTGGCCCTATGCAGTTTATGCAACCGGCCCCTGATTTCTGTAGCGTTGACGGTTTATTCTCGTGTCTCCGCAGGCTCATGCTAAAGCGTGGCATGTTTACGACAAACTCTTCAGACTCCATCAGCGTGGAAAAGTCTCCATCACACTCGGCTCTCATTGGGTGGAGCCTCTTCATGGCCAGGCCACACTTACCAATCAGGAGCTCTGTCAGAAGGCTATGGAGGCTGTGATTGGCTGGTTTGCTGAGCCCATCTTTGGAAGCGGAGATTACCCAGAGTCTCTGAGGGCCTCTCACCGCAGCGTAATCCCAGAGTTCAGTGTGGCGGAGCGGCTCTGGATCAGGGGCTCCGCTGACTTCTTCTCTCTGGCCTTCAGCTCTGAGACGCTAAGAGTGGGCCAGGGCCTGGCGCGGTTCGGCCAGACGGTGAGTCTGGACCTGCGAAGCGCTCTGGTCTGGGTTCAGCAGAACTATGGAGATCCGCAGGTTCTGCTGGCAGAGAGCGGCTGGTTCTCTGATGCTTCAGTCGGAGTCGAGGACACAAAGGCCATTTATTTGATGAAGAGGTTCATCATGCAAGTCATGCAAGGTGAGTGTTTGTGTGTGTGTCTTTTAAACCCTGTTCACACCTGGTGTTGATATGCATCTTGTGAAAATTTAAAATTTAATTTTGTATTTGCACAAAAAGTTTTTTATTTACTTGTTCATTCTAAATAAACAATATTTGTTTATTTATTAATAAATGAATAAATAATATGTAACATAATAAACAAATAATATTTATGAATACATTTTATACAGGTATTTTTATAATAAATAAACAATATTTATTTATAGTTTTTTTAGTAAATACATGCATTTTATTATAAATCAACCATATAAATTTATTCTTTTTAATAAATACATTTAAAATATTTGTTTTTTTTCTATATAAAAAATTCAAATAGATTAATAAATACTATTTATTAATGCATTCTTTATATTTTTTTATGAATCTTTTTTAATAAACAATATTTATTTATTTATACATTTATTTGAGCAAATACATACATTTTATTTATTCATGAATTTATTATGACAATCATATCTATCATAGATGTACTGTATTTGTAATAAATATAACATTTATTTAAATTTAATAAATGCATGAATTAGAAATATTTATTTTTATCTAAATATATGAATAAACAATATTTATTAATATTTCTTACAAATAAATACATTTATTTATTTATTTATTTGTACATTTAGTTTTAATACATACATTAACTTTCTATTTCTAAATATTTATTTTTAATTAAAAAATAATATTTATTTATTAGTATATTTTTATAAATACATAACTATCTATTTGTTTATTTATAATAAATAATGTTTATTTATTTGTTTGTTTTTTTATAATGGATAATGGACTTATTTTTAATTAATAAATGTATTTGTAATTCTTTTATTAAAAATATTTATTAGTAGTGAAGAAGAAATGCTTCACTGCACTATTTCTAGATTACTAATTATCATTTGTTCATTAATGTTATATTTGTGTTGTATGTGCCCCTCACAGGCTAGAGTGATTGGATGGCAATGAAATGAATCAGAATACTAATGATTAAAATATAGATGCATTTCTCTAAATTGTGTATGATCAGCACTGTAAGACTGTGATGCTGAATGAATTAAATAACATATGAAAGATAGTTTGGCAGTAATGTCTTTGCATCTGTGTTCTCTCAGCTGTTTCTGTGGATGGAGTGCGTGTGTTTGGATACACGGCCTGGACTCTGCTGGACGGGTTCGAGTGGAATCACGGTTACAGCATACGGAGAGGATTATTCTACATCGACTTCAGCAAACCTGAGCGCCGCAGACTCCCAAAGACCAGCGCTCACTTCTACAGACGGCTGGTCAGAGACAACGGCTTCCCTGCTGAAAACACACCGCTCATCCAGGGACAGTTCCCCTGTGACTTCCAGTTCGGTGTGTCCGAATCAGTATTACAGGTGAGGAAAGAGAAAAAAACACTTCATCTGTTAGTGAAGACTGTTTTGACAAATGGATCCAGACATATTCTGTTTTATTCTACAGAATAGTGGTCAAACCAAAGAGAAATTATTTTGTGAACCTTTAAATTGTCTAATATATTGCATTAAGAACTTATTTTATTTTATTTATTTATTTTTGAAGATTTAATTTATCAACTTGGTTTCTATAATGATAGTTCATCATGGTAATTTGTAATAATTTGTAATTTATCTCATAGCTATGTAAATAAGATTAACTTTGAATAAAAAATAACATTAACTAATTAATATTTTATTAAGAGCTTTAAATTTAGATTTGTATCAATTTTGATCCCAATATAAATGTAATTTTGTTTAATATATATAAATAGAATATATATAGGATCATATTTTTATTTATTTATTTTCAAATGTGATGCTATTACATTATATATATATATATATATATATATAAAACACACACACACACACACATTTCTATCTATCTATCTATCTATCTATCTATATACAGGTGCATCTCAAAAAATTTGAATATTGTGAAAAAGTTCATTATTTTTTGTAAGTTATTTCAAAAAGTGAAACTTTCACATATTCTAGATTCATTACATGTAAAGTAAAACATTTCAAAAGTTTTTTTTGTTTTAATTTTGATGATTAGAGCTTACAGCTCATGAAAGTCAAAAATCATGTATCTCAAAATATTAAAATATTTCTTAAGATCAATCAAAAAAATGGTTTGCACAACAGAAAAGTTCAAGTTGTTTAAAGTAGGTCCATTTATGCACTCAATACTTGGTCGGGGCTCCTTTAGCACAAACTCCAGCATCAGTGAGGTGTGGCATGGAAGCGATCAGCCTGTGGCACTGCTGAGGCACTATTGAGCCTTCAGCTCGTCTGTATTGTTGGATCCACTGTTTCTCATTTTTCTATTGAAAATATCCCATAGATTCCGTATGGGGTTCAGGTCAGGCATGTTGGCTGGCCAATCAAGCACAGTAATATCATGGTCAGCAAACCACTTGGAAGTGGTTTTGGCACTCTGGGCAGGTGCTAAAGTCCTGCTGGAAAAGGAAATCAGCATCTCCATAAAGCTTGTCGGCAGATGGAAGCATAAAGTGCTCCAAAATCTCCTGGTAGACGGCTGTATTGACTTTGGACTTGATAAAACACAATGGACCAGCAGCAGCAGACGTCACGGCACCCCAAATCATCACTGACTTCAGAAACTTCACACTGGACTTCAAGCAGCTAGGATTCTGTGCCTTTCCAGTCTTCCTCCAGACTCCAGACCTTGATTTCCAAATGAAATGCAAAATTTACTTTTATCTGAAAAGAGAACTTTGGTCCACTGAGTAACAGTCCAGTTATTTTTCTCCTTAGCCCAGGTAAGATGCTTCTGACATTGTTTTTCGGTTTCAGAAGTGGCTTGGTAGCCCTTTTCCTGAAGACGTCTGAGCGTGGTGACTCTTGATGCACTGACTCCAGCTTCAGTCCACTCCTTGTGAAGCTCTCCCAAGTGTTTGAATCGGCTTTTCTTGACAGTATTCTCAAGCTTGCGGTCATCCCTGTTGCTTGTTCACCTTTTTCTACCCAATTTCTTCCTTCCAGTCAACTCTGCATTTAATATGCTTTGATACAGCACTCTGTGAACAGCCACCCCTTTCAGTAATGACCTTCTGTGACTTACCCTCTTTGTGGAGGGTGTCAATGATTGTCTTCTGGACCATTGCTAAGTAAGCAGTCTTCCCCATTGTTGTGGTTTCAAAGAACAAGAGATACCCGGAATTTATACTGTAGGGATGGTCATTTAATGAAACTCAAATGTAAATATTCTAATATTTTGAGATACTGGATTTTTGACTTTCATGAGCTGTAAGCTCTAGTCATAAAAATTAAAAAAAATTAAAAAACCTTTGAAATATTTTACTTTACATGCAATGAATCTAGAATATATGAAAGTTTCATTTTTTGAAATAAGGTACAAAAAATATTTAACTTTTTCATGATATTCTAATTTTTTTTTTTTTTTTTAGATTCACCTGCATATATAAATTAAAATAGCTATGTAAATCAGATCCACTTTGATAAAATAAAAAATGAATCTATGGTATTAGGAACATTTTTTTAATCAAATCTGATGCCATTATTAATTTAATTTTGTTATATATAGAATTGTATATATGGATATATATAAATATTTTATAGCTATCTAAATAGATTCAACTTTGATGAATAAAAAATAAAATACATAATATATAATTTAAAATAAATCAATTTTATTTATCTTCAACTTTATATTTAACTGTTTTATTTTTTGTTGTTCCTATTATGTTTTTTAAAGTGTGTGAATGTATGTGTATATATGAATTAAAAAAAAAAATATATATATATATATATATATATATATATATATATATATCCGGCCCAATCCGGCCCGCCAATCATCTTCATCCGGCCCGAGGGAGAAGTACGCGCAGGTTGCACATATGGCTTGAATTGTTATTGCACTAATTAGTTGTCCACAAGGTGGCAACACTGGCCCGGGCCAGCCGAAAAAGAAAAGAAAGAGACGCAAGAATAACAACAATCTACCAGAGGCCGCAATAACAAAGGACGGCAGCGTTGACAAGCGCTTGTATGAGGGAGTTATGAGATATCCACAACTCTAGTTTAACCGAGTATAAAGACAGTGTTATCGGTCATAAATTATGGCAAGAAACTGTGCAAACACTGGACGAAAAGTATTATCAAATTAAGTTTAAATGAGTTATAAAGTCTTAAATGACCGTAAAGAGTTGGGAGAAAATCGAATATCTGTCAGTTCTGCATCATGTGCATCAAGTTTTAAAGAGACAGTGGTGATTTTAAAGTGAAATTTGTTTAAGTCTGTCATTGATGGAAATCAAAGAATAAAAGGAAAAGAGAAATCATCACTCGGCTGCTCTAGTCGCTGATTAACTTTTGTAGCTTGAATAAAGAATAATCTATTTAGTTTATGCATATACAATTTGTAGTTTATGTGAAGATTGTTTTAAAATCACTTAAATTAAAAGTTGTTATATTTCAGAGCCTATTAAATGTTAAAAATAATGGCTTTATACTTTGGTGTTGAATGGCTATAATTAATAGGTAAAAGTAGTAGCAGTATTGGAATCAATGCTTCATTAATAATAGGCTACTTAGTAAAAGATGCCATTAAACATATTTAAAATATACTATCTTTATGTTGTTTCTACATTCATTTGGAGGTTCAATGTAAAATTATGACAATATCAATATATAAATGTGCGATTAATCGTGATTAATTACAGAATTAATTTTTTTAAATTGATTGATAGACAGCACCAATGTTAACCTTTTATAGATGTTGGTGTTGGTAATATTAGTTTATTTTACTGCTAAATATGCATTTCAATTTAATTTCTAATTTTATAGGCCCCCCAGAAAGCGATCGGGATGGCCCCCACCCCCTTGGCCCCCTTCAAATTTTCAGTTCGATAATCCGGCCCTCAAATGAATCTAATTGAATATCCCTGCTCTAACATATCAGGCTTTAAATCGATTTGGCTCCAGTTAGTTTCATACTGTAGTTTTTGGTGCATTTGAAATCTCTTTCTCGTACTATTCGTTTGCGTTTCATATTAATTTCTCGCTGTGTTTCTCAGGTTCATCTGCGTCCGTTCTCGCCTCAGTTCACCGATCCGCACCTGTACCGCTGGAATCTCTCAGGCGATGGTGCTCTCAAACCCGTTAAGGGCATCCTGCTCCACACGCGACCCTCGCAGTGCACTGACTTCCTGTTCATCCAGAGGCACCTCTTCCTGCTGGGGGTCACGGGGTCATCACACTACCGCTTCGCTCTGGACTGGACGCAGCTCTCAGAGAAAGACCCAGAGAAAGTTCGCTTTTACCGCTGTGTGCTGATGGAGCTCCAGCGCAGAAGAATCCAGCCAGTCGTGACGCTCTATCACCCAAGCTGTCGCTCGCCCACGTTGGGTTTGCCTGAAGTGCTGCATGCTAACGGTGGATGGAGGAACGCTAGCGCTGTTGAGGCGTTCGTCAGCTATGCTACGTTCTGCTTTCATGAATTTGGAGCTTTGGTGTCGACTTGGATCACTGTTAACGAGCCAAACCGGTTAACGGAAGAGTATGCTGAGGAAAGGCAAACTGTTGTGCGTCATTTGCTGCTAGCGCACACGAAAGCATGGCGTATTTATGACGAACGGTTTCGACAGAAACAAGGCGGGGCTGTTAGTTTGGCTCTTCATGCTGATTGGGTGGAACCGGCCAATCCGTTTTTAGAATCTCACAAGTCTGCCCAGCAACAGTTTTTGACGTTCGAAGTGGGGCGTTTTCTCGACCCTCTGATCGGTAAATAATTTGTAGTTATTTTATTGTATTGTTTTAACTTTTGTATTATATTTGTTATTGTTATAACTGTTGATATTATTATTATTATTATTATTATTATTATTATTATTATTATTATTATTATTAGATTTAATTTTTGATTATTTAATTTTGCCATATATAAAGAACTATAGTAAGTGGCCACTTTTAGCACGTGGTTTCATTGTTCCATAATGGTGACCCTGGACCACAAAAACGTTCATAAGGGTCAATTTAATTTAATAATAAGCTTTCCATTGATGTATAGTTTGTTAGGATAGGACAATATTTGGTCGAGATACAACTATTTGAAAATCTGGAATCTGAAGGTGCAAAAAAAAATCTAAATGTTGAGAAAATCGCCTTTAAAGTTGTCCAAATGAAGTTCTTAGCAATGCATATTACTAATCAAAAATTAAGTTTTGATATAATTACGGTACAAATTTACAAAATATCTTCATGAATCATGATCTTTACTTAATATCCTAAGTAGGGCTGCAAAACGATTAGTCACGATTAATCGATTCAAAATAAAAGTTTATGTTTACATAGTATATGTGTGTGTACTGTGTGTATTTATTATGTATATATAAATACATACACATGTATATATTAAGGAAAAATATCTTAGATTTATATGTAATATATTTATATTTATATATAATGTAAATATAATATTACATACAAATACATACGAATATTTTTTTTTAAATATATACATATATGTGTGTATTTATATATATATATACATAATAAATATACACAGTACACATATATATGGTATGTAAACATAAACTTTTATTTTGAATTGATTAATCGCGACCAATCATTTTGCAGCCCTAATCCTAATGACTTTTGGCATAAAATTGATAATTTTGACCCATACAATGTAGTTTTGCCTATTTTTGCTACAAATACTACTTAAGACTGGTTTTGTGATCCAGGGTCACAATCTACATTCATTTTCTTTTTCATTTTAAAACAATATTTTTTAGATTCTCAGAATCTCGACCCTCTGATTGGTGGAGGGAATGAGGGGCATGGCAGTGCTCTGATTGGCTTCTCTGACAATGAGAAGGCGGAGCTTAAAGGAGCATTGGATTTCGTGGCTCTTAATCACTTCACAACGCGTTTGGTAGCGCCACGGGAAAACCCGAAGTTGTTGAACCCGGAGCACTGCTGTGTACTGATGACGGATGTCACCTGGCCCACGTCGCACCTGAGGCAGGCGCTCGTGCCCTGGGGCCTCCGCCAGACACTGCGATGGGTGAGCAATCGATATGGAGATGACCTTCCCATCATCATCACAGCATCAGGAGTGGACGATCAGGCGGCTCATGATGACCAGCTGAGACAGAGCTATATCAGGAGCTACCTGCAGGAGGCGCTGAAAGGTGAGCGCAGTCTGAATATATGTGACCCTGGACCACAAAACCAGTCAGAAGGGTAATTTTTTTGAAATTGAGATTCATACATCATCTGAAAGCTGAATAAATGGGCAATATTTGGCCGAGATACAACTATTTGAAAATCTGGAATCTGAGGGTGCAAAAAAATCAAAATACTGAGAAAATCACCTTTAAAGTTGTCCAAATGAAGTTCTTAGCAATGCATATTACTAATCAAAATTTAAGTTTTGATATTTTATGGTAGGAAATTTACAAAATATCTTCATGGAACATGATCTTAATATCCTAATGATTTTGTCATAAAAGAAAAATAGATCATTTTGACCCATACAATGTATTTTTGGCTATTGCTACAAATATACCTGTGCAGCTTAAGACTGGTTTTGTGCTCCAGGGTCGCAAATACAGTAGTCAACATTTCAAGTAGATCAAAAAAGTTCATCAAAGTTGTCCTAAGACAAGAACGGGTATTGTTTTTGTTTTAAGACAACTTTGATGAAAGGTTTTGATCCACTTCAAATGTTGACTACTGTATTTATGATATAAGAGTTTCGGAAGAATTTCATTTTTATGATTTTTTTTTTTTTTAATTTAAATACCATTGAAAGTTGTTTTATTATTTTATCATTTTGACTTTTTGTTATTGTTCTTGTTGTTGTTATTATTTTATTTTTTATTAATTGATTTAATTTTTATATAATTTTGATCCATTTGTCATATGTAAAGTAAGTGTCCACTTTTAAAATTTGGTTCCATTATTATTTTTCCCAATTAATTTTTTTAATAAGCATTTAAAATATATATTTTATCCCTTAAACTAAACCAACCAGTCAAATCTGAATATATTTAAGTTTCAGAAGCACATTTTTGTATTTTTTATTAAATTATTTTTTATATTTAATCCTATAGTTAGAATTACATTTGATATATACATATTACATTTGATACATACATACATATATATATATATATATAGCCAAAAATATATTGTATGGGTCAAAATTATTTATTTTTCTTTTATGCCAAAAATCATTAGGATATTAAGTAAAGATCATGTTCCAAAAAGATATTTTGTAAATTTACTGCCGTAAATATATCAAAACTTAATTTTTGATTAATAATATGCATTGCTAAGAACTTCATTTGGACAACTTTAAAGGCGATTTTTTTGCACCCTCAGATTCCAGATTTTCAAATAGTTGTATCTCAGCCAAATATTGTCCTATCCTAACAAACCATACATCAATGGAAAGCCTATTTATTCAGCTTTCAGATGATGGATAAATCTCAAATTTAAAAAAAAAAATTACCCTTATAACTGGTTTTGTGGTCTAGGGTCACATCCACCCACGCACGCATACACACACACACACACACACACACACACACACACATATATATATATATATATATATATATATATATATATATTATGGAGGGCCAAATTACAATTAAATAATTAAATAAATGTTGAAATATATAAATAAATTGTTAAATGCAGAATTAAATAATTAAATGAATAAATAAATTGTTTAAATTGTTTAATAAATAAATCTTTCTTTTTTCCTTCCTTTCCTCAACATTTCATTTTCAGGGTTACGGTTGTTGGTCTTTCTAGTTTAGGTGCCTTTTCCTTGTTTTTGCTACGACTGAGCTTGGTAAAGTAAAAGATCTGTTGTTGGCTCTTGCGGATGAAGTTGTCAATCAAAACGTTGACTATGACATAATTTTATTACAAGTAGAAAATATCCAGGATATGGCTGAAATCAGTGACAGTAACGTTGGCTTAGGCGTGTGCAGCATTCTTAATAGAATTGAGCTCTGTTCAACTGGAAAATACACAACATCATGTTGAGTCAGTGAGAGGTCAAAATGAAAGAGGACGTCCTGTGACCGATACAAAGTTGGTTTGATGTTTGACGTTGAATATTAGACAGATAATCAGCCTCGAAAAACTTCAATAGTTCATTAACAATTTAGAATAATGGCAAAAAATGTTTTTTTTTTTTTTTTTTTTGTTGTTTGTTTGTTTTTATTTGTTTTAATATGTAGAAGAGAACGCACTGTGTTGTGTATGTGTCTTATTCTACCTCAATGTATCGCAACGCATAGATTTTAAGTAATGGCGCAGAATAGGGGCACACAACTCTCAATTGCTAAACAACACAATATATGTTAGATATTGTAAATAATAATAATATTAGTAATAACAATAATAATTATAATAATATTGTTATTAAGAATTGTAATGTTTACATTTTGAAAAAAAAAAACAAAAAAAAAAACATATATTTGGCATCCTATGCCAAACTTAAAGGGTGTGTCCTGTTACTACATCCTAAATTAAATGATTTCACTTGGCTTTAATATCAAAAGT
This sequence comes from Spinibarbus caldwelli, assembly GCA_039654775.1. Lineage (NCBI taxonomy): Eukaryota > Metazoa > Chordata > Actinopteri > Cypriniformes > Cyprinidae > Spinibarbus > Spinibarbus caldwelli. Next base: position 1,694,566 of record CM077247.1, on the reverse strand, counting down.
GATACAGGCTACATAATGAAATTTTAATGTAATGTATATAAAGTTATATATTATAATATTATACATATTAGTTTATTGACATATAATACATTAGTTTATTGAAGCATGAGCATGGAACAGTGCAAATTACAATGTAGCTATAGACATAACTACACATATATACATACACATATAAATCAGCCTGATATTACTAATTCCATTATGCATTACCACAACCACCACTTCAAAAGTACAGTCTTGCACTCTTAAAAAAAAAATAAATAAAAAATAAAAAAAAGTTTTTTAAACAAAAGTTACTGTACTTTTGAGTAAAATATTGAGGATGTTCCCACGTTATTTCAGTGACATGTAACACAGAAAATATATTCAAACAGGAAATTATACTGTTCAATGAACATCACTATTAAAAAAACCCATAACATTATGAATGGTATTTAAATAGTAAAAATCATGTTCAATAATTCAAATGTAATGTAAATACAGAAAATATTTAAACAGGAAACTGTATTTAATCATTTTTTTTTTTTTTTTTTTAAAAAACCCATGTTACAGACAGTATTTAAAAAGTCAGTCTATAATGGGGAGTCCACTGAACGGCAAGTTTAGTGAGAACCCATATGCAGTTTTATTTACAAAGTGATCCAAAATACAAACAAAATCCAAACAGACGAAGACTTGACTTGGAACAGACTTGATTTGAAACAGACTTGGCATAAAACAGACTTGACATGGCATGAAAAAGGCTAGACTCACCGACAACAGGTTACAACAACAATACACGACAAGAGACAATGGCAACATGATGACTACTTACAGCAAACAATACAGGTCACAAGACATGAACCAACCAATGAGAAACAAGACACATGACTAAGACAACCAATCAGAAGCAAGAAGCAATTACAAAATAAAAGACATGAAAACAAGAACATGAAACAGAACCCCAAAACAGACCTTACATATCCCCCCCTCAAAAAAAGGTGGCTCCAGACGCCTAAACTAGCCAAAACAACAAAAGTCCAGGAGGGTGGTGAAGCAGAGGCGGAATGGGGGAGCGATGGAGGGCTAGGCCCATTCAGGGGAGCAGGACCTGAAACATGATGTGGACCTTGGAACGATGGTAGACAGTGAAACACTGGAGGACCTGGGCCGTGGAGCAGTGGCAGGCAGTGAAACACTGAAGGACCTGTGCCGTGAAGCAGTGGCAGGCAGTGGAACACTGGAGGACCTGGGCCGTGAAGCAGTGGCAGGCAGTGGAACACTGGAGGACCTGGGCCGTGGAACAGTGGGAGGCAGTGAAACACTGGAGGACCTGGGCCGTGGAACAGTGGGAGGCAGTGGAACACTGGAGGACCTGGGCCGTGAAGCAGTGGCAGGCAGTGGAACACTGGAGGACCTGGGCCTTGGAACAGTGGGAGGCAGTGGAACACTGGAGGACCTGGGCCGTGGAGCAGTGGGAGGCAGTGGAACAATGAAAGACCTGGGCCTTGGAGCAGTGGCTGGCAGTGGAACAATGGAGGACCTGGGCCGTGGAGCAGTGGGAGGCAATGGAACAATGGAGGACCTGGGCCGTGGAGCAGTGGTAGACAGTGGAACACTGGAGGACCTGGGCCGTGGAGCAGTGGGAGGCAGTGGAACAATGAAAGACCTGGGCCTTGGAGCAGTGGCAGGCAGTGGAACAATGGAGGACCTGGGCTGTGGAGCAGTGGGAGGCAATGGAACAATGGAGGACCTGGGCCGTGAAGCAGTGGGAGGCAGTGGAACACTGGAGGACCTGGGCCGTGAAGCAGTGGCAGGCAGTGGAACACTGGAGGACCTGGGCCGTGAAGCAGTGGCAGGCAGTGGAACACTGGAGGACCTGGGCCGTGGACCAGTGGGAGGCAGTGGAACAATGAAAAACCTGGGCCTTGGAGCAGTGGCAGGCAGTGGAACAATGGAGGACCTGGGCCGTGGAGCAGTGGGAGGCAATGGAACAATGGAGGACCTGGGCCGTGGAGCAGTGGTAGACAGTGGAACACTGGAGGACCCAGGCCGTGGAGCAGTGGGAGGCAGTGGAACAATGGAGAACCCGGGCCGTGGAGCAATGGAGGACCCGGGCCGTGGAGCAGTGGCAGGCAGTGGAACAATGGAGGACCCGGGCCGTGGAGCAGTGGGAGGCAGTGGAACAATGGAGGACCCGGGCCGTGGAGCAGTGGCAGGCAGTGGAACAATGGAGGACCCGGGCCGTGGAGCAGTGGCAGGCAGTGGAACACTGGAGGACCTGGGCCGTGGAGCAGTGGGGGCCGTGGAGCAGTGGCAGGCAGTGGAACAATGGAGGACCTGGGCTGTGGAGGCTCAGGCATGGTGGCCATCTTGGCCGGGGAATCAGGCATATTTATTTTATTATTATTTATTTATTTAAATTGTTTATTTTGGAGGGTAACACTTAAAGATGTGATTCTAAATAACAGTTGGAAAAAGATAAATAAATATAAACATTTGCCAGCTGTCACAGCACAAAAGTGTACAAAGGTCCATTTGACCCCACTGTGGGGTTTATATACACATTATTGCCAAAAGTATTGGGTCACCCCCTTCTAATGAACTGGTTTGACTACTTTTGTAATTTCTATGAGTGCAAATCTTAAGCATTTAATGATATTCTAGGGAGTTGTGTGCTTCTAATTTTATAGCAACAGTTTGGACAGGACCCTTTTCTATTCTAACATGACAATGCCTCTGTGTATAAGGCAAGGTTCAAAAAGAAATAATTGATTCAGTCAGTGTGGAAGAACTTGACTGGTCTGCAGAAAGCCAAATCCTAATCCCAGTTGAACTCCTCTGGTGTAACTTTAAATGCAGACCTTGAGCAGTTTTTGGCTCATCACCAAACATCAATGACATGTGGGTACAGTCATTTTAGATGCTTCCAAAACTGTTGCAACAGAGATGGAAATGAATTGTGAATTATGTTTCCATCTTTGTTGCCACAGTTTTGGAAGTGCCTTTTTCTTTTCTAAAGAAGGGGGTGTCCCAGTACTTTTGTCCATATAGTGAATTTACAAGTCATTGGTGTTTGGTAAAGAGTTTTTGGCTCAAGGTCTGCATTTAAAGTTACACCAGAGGTGTTCAGCTTGGATTAGGACTTGAATTTCTGCAGACCAGTCAAGTTCTTCCACACTGACTGAATCAATCATTTCTTTCTGAACCTTGCCTTATACACAAAGGCATTGTCATGTTAGAATAGAAAAGTGTCCTGTCCAAACTGTTGCTTTAAAATTAGAAGCACACAATTCCCTAGAATATCATTATAAGCTTAAACATTAAGATTATTATATTTGTTACTGTTGTTACAGTTGATATTATTATTATTTTGTTCCATTTGCCAAATATATAGCACTACAGTGAGTGCCCACTTTTAGCACTTGGTTTCATTTTTCCATGATTTCCATTAATTTTCTTTTTCATTTTAAAACAATATTCCATTCCTTAAACCAAACCAGCCAGCTCTGAGATCAGTAGAACAGAACAACATTTGATTTGAAGAAAATCATTGGAAGGATATTTTGTCCTTCATGATAATATGGGGTGTGTTCAACTATATAATTGTTAAATATGAGCAACATAAACAGCGATACTTGGCTCATCAAAGAGCACTAATGAGCCGTGATTATGAAACATGTCCTCATTATACAGTCAGGTCCATAAATATTGGGACATCGACACAATTTTAACATTTTTGGCTCTATACACCACCACAATGGATTTCAAATGAAACGAACAAGATGTGCTTTAACTGCAGACTGTCAGCTTTAATTTGAGGGTATTTACATCCAAATCAGGTGAACGGTGTAGGAATTACAACAGTTTGCATATGTGCCTCCCACTTGTTAAGGGACCAAAAGTAATGGGACAGAATAGTAATCATAAATCAAACTTTCACTTTTTAATACTTGGTTGCAAATCCTTTGCAGTCAATTACAGCCTGAAGTCTGGAATGCATAGACATCACCAGACGCTGGGTTTCATCCCTGGTGATGCTCTGCCAGGCCTCTACTGCAACCGTCTTCAGTTCCTGCTTGTTCTTGGGGCATTTTCCCTTCAGTTTTGTCTTCAGCAAGTGAAATGCATGCTCAATCGGATTCAGGTCAGGTGATTGACTTGGCCATTGCATAACAATCCACTTCTTTCCCTTCAAAAACTCTTTGGTTGCTTTTGCAGTGTGCTTTGGGTCATTGTCCATCTGCACTGTGAAGCGCCGTCCAATGAGTTCTGAAGCATTTGGCTGAATATGAGCAGATAATATTGCCCGAAACACTTCAGAATTCATCCTGCTGCTTTTGTCAGCAGTCACATCATCAATAAATACAAGAGAACCAGTTCCACTGGCAGCCATACATGCCCACCACCACCATGCTTCACTGATGAGGTGGTATGCTTAGGATCATGAGCAGTTCCTTTCCTTCTCCATACTCTTCTCTTCCCATCACTCTGGTACAAGTTGATGTTGGTCTCATCTGTCCATAGGATGTTGTTCCAGAACTGTGAAGTCGTTTGGCAAACTCTAATCTAGCCTTCCTGTTTTTGAGGCTCACCAATGGTTTACATCTTGTGGTGAACCCTCTGTATTCACTCTGGTGAAGTCTTCTCTTGATTGTTGACTTTGACACACATACACCTGCCTCCTGGAGAGTGTTCTTGATCTGGCCAACTGTTGTGAAGGGTGTTTTCTTCACCAGGGAAAGAATTCTTCGGTCATCCACCACAGTTGTTTTACGTGGTCTTCCGGGTCTTTTGGTGTTGCTGAGCTCAACGGTGCGTTCCTTCTTTTTAAGAATGTTCCAAACAGTTGTTTTGGCCACGCCTAATGTTTTTGCTATCTCTCTGATGGGTTTGTTTTGTTTTTTCAGCCTAATGATGGCTTGCTTCACTGATAGTGACAGCTCTTGGATCTCATCTTGACAGTTGACAGCAACAGATTCCAAATGCAAATAGCACACTTGAAATGAACTCTGGACCTTTTATCTGCTCATTGTAATTGGGATAATGAGGGAATAACACACACCTGGCCATGGAACAGCTGAGAAGCCAATTGTCCCATTACTTTTGGTCCCTTAACAAGTGGGAGGCACATATGCAAACTGTTGTAATTCCTACACCGTTCACCTGATTTGGATGTAAATACCCTCAAATTAAAGCTGACAGTCTGCAGTTAAAGCACATCTTGTTTGTTTCATTTGAAATCCATTGTGTTGGTGTATAGAGCCAAAAATGATAGAATTGTGTCGATGTCCCAATATTTATGGACCTGACTGTATCTAATAACAACATTAGAGATTAAAGAGCCATGTTGCAGAATGCTAGCACTGCAGTGTGTTATCTAGCGTTATCTGTTTTACACGCTGTAATCAGGTGCTTCCTCTGAGGTTTAACATCAGGGTCAAATTCTGTCTCAGAGCTGTTAATGAGCGACCTTTGAGACATGAGCACACAGCGACACACGGCCGTCATGTGGAGACTGATCCTTGAGCTTTTACAGTGTTTATGCGGATGTGAGTCACTGTTGCTTCACGCTTTAATGTGTGTGATCTGACAGATTACAAGATAAAGCTATGAACAACGGGACATGTTTTTAATCTCTGTACATATTTGGAAAACAGTGCTGTTTGTGTTATAAAAAAAAGGTTCATGAAGCACTGGCTAATAATAATAAATGAATTATTTTAAAATAAAAATGTTCAAAATAAAATGAAATGCATATTAAAAAAAAAAGCTTTAAAATTGTATTTATTAAATATTTTGTTTGTCATGTGACCGTTAATGTTACCCATCTCTGGGTATCAACAGCTTCTTTGAATCACATTCGGTTACTATTACCTACCATCTTAAAATTCATTTTGTAGTTGTTTATCGACCCCCAGGACCACTAGGTAACTTCGTGGAAGAATTAGATGTGTTGCTCTCAACCTTTCCTGAGGATGGTACTCCCTTAGTTATACTTGGAGACTTCAACATCCACCTCGATAAACCTCAAGCTGCAGACTTCCACACTCTGCTTGCCTCTTTTGATCTCAAGAGAGTGTTAACTACAGCTACTCACAAATCAGGCAACCAACTGGACCTTATTTACACACGACACTGCTCCACTGATCATGTGCTGGTTACTCCACTGCACACCTCGGATCACTTCCTCCTCACTCTTAACCTCAACATGATTCCTGACACAACACATACCCTTCCACATGTCACTTTTCGACGTAACTTACGCTCACTCTCACCCTCCTGGCTATCTGCTATGGTTTCATCTTCGCTTCCTCCCCTAAACGGTTATCATCTCTTGATGCTAACAGTGCTACTGATACTTTCTGTTCCACTCTGACATCTTTTATAGACACTTTCTGCCCCTTATCTTCCAGGCCAGCCCGTACCACCCCTTCTGCCCCTTGGCTATCTGATGTTCTCCACGAACATCATTCTAAGCTCAGAGCTGCAGAAAGGGTATGGCACAAATCACGAAATCCTACTGACCTTAATTTATATCGATGACTCCTCTCTGACTTCTCTGCTAATGTCTCCACTGCTAAAAGGACATACTATCACGACAAAATTTACAATTCGCCTAACTCTTGCATGCTCTTTAAAACATTTTCCTCCCTCCTTTGTTCTCCTCCTCCCCCTCCTTAATCAACTCTAACAGCTGACGAGTTTGCCACATTCTTCATTAATAAAATTGCAAACCTCACTACACAATTCTCCACACCTCAAACTGTCAAACACATCTTACCAGCAAACATACACTCGTTCACATCCTTCTCTTCACTCTCTGAGGCAGAAGTCTCTAAACTCATCCTTTCCAGTCATCCTACTACTTGTCCGCTTGATCCTATTCCATCTCATCTCCTTCAAGCCATTTCTCCTGCAGTTGTACCTGCACTCACTCACATTGTTAACACATTCCTTCACACTGGAGTTTTTCCCTCAGCATTTAAACAGGCTGGTATAACCTCACTTCTTAAGAAACCCATTCTTAACCCAACACTTAGGGAACTATAGAGAGGTTTCCCTTCTACCTTTCATTGCAAAAACACTTGAACGAATTGGGTTCAACCAAGTCTCTGCCTTTCTCACATAGAACAACCTCCTGGACAGCAACCAATATGGCTTCAGAAGTGGACATTCGACCGAAACTGCCTTGCTCTCAGTTGTTGAAGCCCTAAGACTTGCCAGAACAGCTTTCAAGTCTTCATTACTTATCTTGCTGGATCTGTCTGCTGCTTTTGATACGGTCAACCACCAGATCCTCCTGTCAACCCTATTGAGAAAGGGCATCTCAGGAACCGCACTCCAGTAGTTGGAGTCTTACCTCTCCGATAGATCCTTCAAGGTATCTTGGAGAGGTGAGGTATCCAAGCCGCAACATCTAGCTACTAGGGTGCCTCAGGGCTCAGTTCTTGGACCACTTCTCTTCTCTGTCTACATGACATCACTAGGTTCTGTCATTCAGAAACATGGCTTTTCGTATCACTGCTATGCTGATGACACTCAACTCTACCTCTCATTCCATCCTGATGATCCGACGATAACTGCTCGCATCTCAGCATGTATAACAGACATTTCTTGCTGGATGAAGGACCGTCACCTTCAGCTCAACCTAGCTAAGACAGAACTGCTTGTAGTTTCAGCAAACTCATCACTTCATCACAATTTCACCATCCAGTTCGACCATAACTCCTTCAAAAACAGCCAGAAACCTTGGAGTTGCAACTGATGATAAGCTGAATTTCTCAGACCACATTGCTAAAACTGCCCAGTCCTGCAGATTTGCTTTATACAATATTAAGAAGATCAGGCCCTTTCTTTTGGAATATGCAACACAACTCCTTGTTCAAGCTCTTGTTCTGTCCAGACTTGACTATTGCAATGCTCTCTTGGCAGGTCTTCCAGCCAATTCCATCAAACCTCTACAATTAATCCAAAATGCTGCTGCAAGATTAATCTTTAATGAACTGAAAAGAAAGCACGTCACACCTCTGTTCATCAATTTTGCACTAGCTACCAATAGCGGCTCGCATAAAATTCAAGGTATTAATGTTTGCCTACTAAACCACCTCTGGCTCTGCACCCCTTTACCTAAAGTCAGTACTTCAGACCTATGTGCCCTCTAGAAGCTTGCATTCTGCAAGTGAACGACGCATTATTGTGCCATCCCAAAAAGGCACAAAATCACTTTCACTGACTTTTTCATTCACTGTTCCCTCCTGGTGGAATGACCTGCCCAACTCAATCCGAGCAGCTGAATCCTTAGCCATCTTCAAGAAACAGCTAAAAACACATCTCTTCCATCTTTATTTGACCCTCTAACTCTATCACTCTCTATTATAATTCTATTTTATCTATCTGTCTTATTTTTATTAAAAAAAAAATAAAACACACACACACACCCTTGACCCTCTATCAATTGAATATTTATTCTCTAACTGGTACTTTTTCTTTAAAAACTAACACTAGCTTTCTTTTTTCTATTCTATCTACTTGTTTTCTTTAAAAAAAAAATTAATAAATAAAAATAAATAAATAAATAAATACCTTGCTATGTGTACTGCGTTAGGCTAACTGGGACGTGTCATATCGCTTGCATGTTGTTGCTCTTTTGTTGGTTTTGATTGCTTCTGTTGTCCTCTTTTGTAAGTCGCTTTGGATAAAAGCGTCTGCTAAATAACTAAATGTAAATGTAAATGTTAACTACATCATAAAACCACAAACATGCAATTATGTTAAATTATTGATACTAAATCATAACATTTTGAAATAAAATGAATAAATTATAATAAAATATCAACTAAATTATAATTATAGTTCCAAACTAAAATCATTTTAAAATATCAAAATAAAGCACTTACTAAAGCACTTACCTGCATATCATGTGACCATTAACTGACAACAGAGAACCATGAACACGCAAATGTGTTAAATTATTGAAATATTAACTGAATCATAAAATGTAAATAAAATGAATAAATAAATAAATAATTTAAAAATATCAAAATAAAATGCAAAAAAATGTTTACCTGCATGTCATGACCATTAACTGACAACAGAGAACCATGAATATTAAAATGTGTTGTTAAATTATTATTAAATAATTATCACTAAATAATAAAATGCAATAAAATGTGGCCATTGACCAACATCAGAGAACCACGAAAATGCAAATGTTAAATTATTGAAACATTAACTACATCATAAGTGTAAAATTTAAATACATACATCATTTTAAAATATCAACAAAAACAAACACAAACAAACAAAAAATATTTACTTGAACCATGAACATGTGAATGTCATTAAAATATTAACTAAATCATAAAAATGTCAAATTAACATGAATACATAATTTTAAAATATTAAAATAAAACACTAGAAAGATAAACAGCTAGAAAGAGAAAATATTTTGTGTACTTCCATGTCGTGACCATTGACCAATGTGAACATGCAAATGTGCTGTTAAATTATTGAAATATTAACTAAATCATAAAAATGTAAAATAGATAAAAAAAAGAATAAAAAATAAATAAAACAGTAAAAAAGATCACATTTTTTTGGTAAGTTGTTGAAATATTACTTCCTTATAGGTTCCTTAAAACACTAACTTAAAATATTCAAATATTAACAAAATTTCACTTATTTTAGGTCAAAAGGGGTTCAGCAGATAAAAAAAAAATAAAAAAATAAAAAAATATAGGACTCCCTGTGTTAGATGATCAAAATATCCAAATGTCAAAGAGATTATAATGCAGATTTTGTTTGGTAATTAAAAGTCTCTCAAGATTGCATTTTAGAGTGAATTCATGATGGGTCTTTGTTGTGTGAGTACATGAGTGTGGAAAGAGATATGAAATAGCATCTATAAATTTAAATGCATTTAAATAAATGTTAACTTTAATTGTAATATATGACCCTGGAGCACAAAACCAGTCTTAAGTAGCACAGGTATATTTGTAACAATAACCAAAAATACATTGTATGGGTCGAAATGATCGAATTTTCTTTTATACCAAAAATCATTAGGATATTAAGTAAAGATCATGTTCCATGTAGATATTTTGTAAATTTCCAACCATAAATATATCAAAACTTAATTTTTGATTAGTAATATGCATTGCTAAGAACTTCATTTGGACAACTTTAAAGGCAGTTTTCTCAGTATTTTGATTTTTTTTTTTTTTTTACACACTCAAGATTCCAGATTTTCGAATAGTTGTATCTCGGCCAAATATTGTCCTATCCTAACAAACTATACATCAATGGAAAGCTTATTTATTCAGAAAATTGACCTTTATGACTGGTTTTGTGGTCCAGGGTCACATATAATCTCCAGTGCTAGTGATGTTTGACAAACTCTACTGATCTCTTTTCTCTGAGCAGCTCGAGAGTTGGACGCTGTCAATCTGAGAGGGTTTTATATCTGGAAGCTTCAGGACCATCATGATCTTCAGTTTGGTCTCTTCAACTCTGCCGCTCATCACTCTCGACCCAAAGCGTCCGTCAGCCTCTACCGCGACATCATCGCCCGCCGTGGCTTTCCGTCCGCCGCTGACCTTCGATCTTTGACCTGCCAGGACACTGACAACGGGACGAGCTGCGAGCTCTGCTCACGCATCGCGGAGAACAAACCGCTGCTGTTCTTCAGCGTCTGCGTGTCCATCAGCGCCTCCATGCTCTGCGCGCTCGTCATCATCTCTGTGGTGAGGAAGAGGAGGACGAAGAGGAGTAGAACGCTGATTAACGTCGGGCCGCAGAGACTCAGAGTCCAGCAGAGGTTCCCCATGATGAAGGTGGCACAGAGAACAGGGCTCCTGCATAATTAAATATTAAAATTAATGGAATAGTTCAGCCAAACATGAAAATGTGCTCACCCTTGGGCCATCCAAGATGTGGATGAGTTTGCTTCTTCATCAGATTTGGAGAAATGTAGCATTGCATCACTGTCTCAGCAATGGATGCTCTACAGTGAATGGGTGCCGTCAGAATGAGAGTCCAAACAGCTGATAAAAACATCACAATAATCCACAAGTAATCCACACTCCAGTCCATCAGTTAATGTCTTCAGAAGACAAAAGCTGAAACAAATACATCAAGTCTATAATCCAAGCAACAGTAAATTTTCAGCAAATTTTCCATTTCGGGTGAACTATTGCTTTAAGCATTTAAACACTTTGATGTATTGGCACAAAATTTTGTGGAAAATATCATGAGTGTGTTCCAAACGTGCCTGAAAAGTTTGAATACAGCACCATCTAGTGTTCAGAAGATACAGTCTAGTCCAGTTTAGTCCATGTCTATTAGAAAAACAAATCCACCATTAAGGCGTTTTAACTTTAAACCATTGCTTCCACCCAAAATATCACAAGTATTCCATAATCCATGGAGTCCATAATCCATAATAACGCTTCCTGCAGTGGAAAAGTGCATCTCCTGTTGTCTCTCACATCAAAATCCAGCGACATATTTGTTTAGAGCTGTTTTGGAATGTTTTGGCTTGTAAACGGTGCTTGATCTGTGCAGATTTCACTCCTGATTCAGACCAGAACACTTTTTCACTGGATTATGGATTATGGACTCGTATTTTAGCTAAAACGTCTTGATGAATTTGTTTCAGCTTTTGTCTTCTCAAGATGTTAACTGATGGACTGGAGTGGTTTGTGGATTATTGTGATGTTTTTATCAGCTGTTGACTCTCGTTCTGACGGCACCCATTCCCTGCAGAGCATCCATTGCTGAGGCAGTGATGCAATGACACATTTCTCCAAATCTGATGAAGAAACAAACTCATCCTAATCTTGGATGGCCTGAGGGTGAGCACATTAAAGCAAATGTTCATTTTTGGATGAACTCTTGCTTCAAACACAGGAAAATATACATAAACAAAGTGGAATCTCATCCAAAATACTGCACATAAATAAACATCAAATATCTCCAGATTGACTGTGATTGTGCCACAAAACACAGCAGTTTCGTGTTCAGTGTGGACTGATGTCTGTCCCATTGCATCTGGTTTGGTGTTAAAACACTAGAAGTAAACCAGGAAATACAATACACTTTAAAATGCATGCAAGTATAAAAGACCTGAACATCTCATGTAATAAAACTGCATACAACTCAAAACTCTAACCATAAAAGGAAGTAAATCCTGTTACTTTCATACAATACGTGCAAGGATACAAGAAAAGCACTTTTTTTCTGTCTAGAACAGTAGTTCCACCTCAAAATAATTAAGAAACTATACAGCTCAAATAGTGCACATTTCTGCTTTAAAGTCTCCAGAATGATCCCTTCATTTAGTTCCATTAAGCTTTCGACTCAAGATGTTTTAAACCCAGAGCGCTGGTTTGTGTATATTTTGTGTAATATTTTTGGAGGAGCTGTATCTGTCCTTGCAGAATCGTCCATCAGAAGGCGCAGCTGCATCTGAATTCACATTGGTTGATATCAGTTCAAATGATTAATGCCCGAGTTTTACTTTTTGATGGGCTCTGACTGATTGAATTTGACTGAATATTTAAAGTGAAGGAATAATGTGATGGCTGAAGGAATATGGAAAAAATTTAATGATGAATGTGTGCTATATATTCTGTAATACTGTAAATAATAATAACACTAAATAATATTGTTTAAACTTGCTTAAGCTCAAGCTGTATCAAACCATCCATATGGAAATGTAATATATAACATTTTTGTCTTGTCAAGAGCGATATTGCCAGTTTACATTGTTACCTGTAAGGTGATATATGCCATTTTCACACATGTACATTCTCTGGGTAGATAGAAATGTTTCTGTGACCATTGTGTAACTGAGCGATACCCAAAAGTCACACTTGATTCCAACAATGCCACCGGGGATTTATACCCACAGAAATAATTTAATACAGCAACGCAAGTTCAATAGCCAATAAACGAAGGAAGAACAGAGACATAACCTTCAAGTTCTACACTTGTATTAATAGACAACCAACTTGTATATAGTTTAAAAAAGGGAACCACAATTTTAAGAGATCTGGGCCCGTATTAAAGCTTGTAAGAATCCTCTCAGAAAGCTCTTAATTTAGCTTAAAAATTTCTACGTAGGAGTCTTAGCTTAAGAGTGATTCTGGACCAATCTAAGAGCAACTCTGAGTGAGGAAAAGACAAAAACTTTTATCTTAGTGAGAAGGCGGGCCTGACCCCGTTGCTAGGTGTGACAGCCTTTTGAAGACTGTGATTAGTTGGTTGTCCAAGAAGGAAATAAAAGAGCACTTTTAAGTGTAGGGTTTTACCATACACACACAGCGCAATAAGGTTCTGAAAGTGCTGTGTTATCACTTTGCTTATAGATGTTTGTGACACCCAAATCATCACTGCTGCACAGTTGCATTTTTCCAGTTGCCAGATATGTTAATGTCCTTTCTGTAAGCAGACTCGTCTCTGTCTTGGATGAGTCCGATAAGTGTGGTGTCATTTGCGAACTTCAGGAGCTTGACGGAGGGGTCTTTAGAGGTGCAGTCATTTGCGTAGAGGGAGAAGATCAGTGGGGAGAGCACATATCCCTGGGGGGCGCCAGTGCTGAGCGTACAGGTGCTGAATGAGAATTTTCCCAGCTTTATTAGCTGCTGTCTGTTTGTCAGGAAGCTGGTGATCCACTGACAGATGGAGGTGGGCACGGAGAGCTGAGTTAATTTGGACAAGAGGAGGTTTGGGATGATAGTGTTGAAGGCCGAGCTGAAGTCCACAAACTGGATCCTCACATAAGTCCCTGGTCTGTCCAGATATTGTAGCATATAATGCAGTCCCATGTTGACTGCATCATCCACAGACCTGTTTGCTCTGTAGGCAAAATGAAGAGGATCCAGAGATGTCCTTCAGCCACTGCAAAAACAAGCGTATGTTACTTAATATTTTTGTCTTGTTTCTAGTCAAAATATCTAAAAATTCTTAAATCAAGATGCATTTACTAGATAAGCAAAATGACATAAGATATTTAGTCTTGTTTCCTGGGGAAAAAGTCTAAATTAAGTGAATTTTCCTTAAAACAAGTAAAATTACCTGCCAGTGGGGTAAGAAAAATACTCTTAAAACAAGATTATTCTCCCCATCAGTCAGATTTTACTTTATTTAAAAAAAAAAAAAAAAAAAGACATTCTTGATGACAAATGCAGACTACAAAATGAGACGCAGCGAATATTAAACAGAAACACATTTGAAAGGGATTTAAAATTAAGGCAAATTGTGTTTTTTTTGCAAAAGAAAACGCGTAAATGGTTCTTGAAAAAGCTTACCAACTGTTTTGAAGAATCAAAAGTGTAACAAATTACTTTCAGTTGACAGTCTATGGTTCAAAGATAATACAAAGTGTTTTTCAGAGGTTGAAGTGATATTGACATTATTTACATTTTACAAATATTTACAAATATTATTTGCTTACTAAATAAAATGCATTAAACTCACCAAATTAGCCTACTGATTATTTGTACACAAAATCCATTCTCCTTCCTTTCCTCAAGAAGAGCTGATCACTCTGTTGTACAGGTTATCTATGCGTTTCAGTTCCAAAAATAAGTCCTTTTCTATCGCCATGGAGGCTAATGCTGAAAGTCGAGATTGTCCAGTCGTATTTCTGGCATAAGCTTTAATTCGCTTTAGGGCTGAGAATGTCCGTTTGACAGAAGCAGTGGACACAGGGATAGTCACCACCAAACATGTCAATGGGTACAGCTGCCTCATGCTTTCACCCAGATTTTTCTGCTGAAGGAAATCAAGGATTTCAACTGGACTTTTGCCTTCAAAATCAGTTATGGCGTACATTACAGTCAGTTCTGTTTTCAGCCGGGACAGATCGAATAGTGTTCTGTGACTCTGCGTTAAGCTGGAGAACGCTGCATGCGGGTATTTTTTCCGGTATGTTTGAAACTGCTGGGGGTCAAGGAGGGAGAGAAACATTAATTTTTCGTGGTCTTGAAATCTGTTCCGTATTCTGGCAGAGAATGTTGTCCAGAACATTTCTGTGGAGTTGGTGGTAGTATCCACAAAGGTCGCCTTGTGCTGGGCCTCTCCGTGCCTTCGGAGAGCATGAGATGCGCGCAGTGGCTTCATAGATCTCATCAAATCGGCCCCTCTCTCACTCAATGGTGTCACAAAACTCCTTCACCCTTGCCATACAGAATTGTACATCCAATGTTTTGTTCTGTAGTATTGCAAAAAGCACATCTGAATGCTCAAAAATCCCATTAAATGTGTGAAGCAAAAAACAAAACTCAAAATCATCCAGACGTGCATTAAATCCATCAGCACAACGCACAGTCCTTGTCATACTCATCATGATGTTCCAGGGTGTGGTGAAACAGCTCCTTTAGGGCAACTTTGTTCTCAAAGACTGTACTGACCTATCTCAATGTGTATTGCCACCGCGTTGGTGCCACACGAGGAAGACACCGCCGGCAAATATCGACCAGTAGTTGCGTGCGCCTAGGGGATCTGGAGAAAAATGCAGCTAGGCCATTTAGGTGAGCAAAAAAGATTTTGCATTCTTTGAGCTTTGATGCCCCTTGAGTCAGTACTAAATTCAGCCGATGTGCATAGCAGTGTATGAATAAGGCCATAGGTACCCTCTCCTTAACTTTAGCCTGCACCCCATTTAGTCCAGATGACATGACGGCTGCGCCATCGAAACACTGTGCCACAACTTTATCTAGACATTCATATTCCTCCAAGAAACAGACAATAATAGCAGCAATGTCATCGGCTCTCTTGCCACTAGTAACATCTTCAAATCTGACAAACCGCTCCTTGACACCTGTGTCCGTCACATAACGCAGGACCAGTGCGAGCTGCGCTGCATTACTCACGTCTGTGGTCTCGTCTACCATGACAGCGACAAAAGGTGCTTTGTTGATCTCCCCTTTTATCTCTTCTCCCATCACTTCAGCAATAGCGTTAATCAGGTCGTTTTTTATTTTTCCTGATGTCCCACAAAACACTTTGTTAGTGGACAGGTGGCAATGTAAGTCTGTGTTGTTTTCAGCAATAAAAAAAAGGAGCTCCAAATAGTTGCCTCTATTTGTGGATCCAGCTCTTTCATCGTGTCCTCTAAATGAATATAACACAGTCTATTAGTCTTTTCAATATTTCCCTATTTTTCTTCACCTTTTTGTTGTGTAGCTCCGTTTCCCTACACACTTGTTCACTGAGCTGTAGATCCACCCGGGTTTCCCCAAAAGTTTTCAAATGCACGGTTGCTTGTAAGTGTCCGGCCGTACTTTGGTGTCTCGCTGCTGCCTTGGTTAGACAACTCAAATTTGCAAACCCAGTGTGGCTCCAAACACCATGTCGATCAACTGAAAATAACAGGCATTCCAAGCAATACAATTTGCAGTGCTCCTCAGAGGCTGTGAGCCAAGGGTACCGCTCGTAGTTACTGGTTTGAAAATGCTGAACAAACCCTTTCCCTGGCTGGGATAGGTCTGCTAGCTTCGGGGTCGGCCGACCTTTCCTCACGATGTCCAGCATTTCGTGAAAAGTCTGCCTTGAAAATGGCTTTGAAAGGATGTCTGCGACCACATCAACAACTTCTTCTCTGTCAGCCATCTGATTGGTTAATGCAATAATTTCATTGCCATTTATTTTAAGCTGAAGGCGCCCGCACTGTTCGTTCTGAAGGCCTTAAGGCAGATTTCTTTGACCCTGGCAACACATGATGTCAGCCACTGGCTGAAATATGATTGGATAAATGCTCTATCATAAATATACACTACTGGAAGCAGTGCAAACAAGAGAAAAGCTATGAAATGAAGAGAATAGACTATTGGGATATATTTAATACACATTCATGGAAAAATACATTAAAATGTAAATCAATGATTCAGATAGTGTTTAGAGGGCTTTGCTGGCCCTGACAGCCCACCACTGAAATAGCTTATGTCATTTTGCTTATCTAGTAAATGTATCTTGATTTAAGAATTTTTAGATATTTTGACTAGAAACAAAACAAAAATCCTAAGTAACATAAGCCTTTTTTTGGTGGGCCAGCACCAGTCTTTCAAATGACTTCATGACCACAGATGTTAAAGCCACAGGTTTGTAGTCATTTAGTCCTGTAATTTTGGGTTTCTTTGCGATGGGGATGATGATGGAGCGTTGGAAGCAGGAAGGGATTTTGCACAACTTCAGTGATCTGTTGAATATCTGTGTGAAGATGGGGGCCAGCTGAACAGCACAGGATTTCAGACAGGCTGGTGTCACACCGTCTGGGCCTGGTGCTTTCTTTCTTTTCTGTTTCCAGAAAACATGACACACATCATTTTCACAGACCTGAAGTGCTGGAGAGGGGGGTTGCTGGAGGTGTCAGTGGATCCATGGAGAGAAGAGTCAGAATGGTTATGGGGTGTGAGACAGGGTTTTTCAAACCTACAATAAAACTCATTCAAAACGTCAGCCAGTTGTTGATTCTCCACAGTGCTGTGGGATTGTGTCTTGTAATTAGTGATGTCTTTCAGTCCTTTCTACACTGATGTAGGGTCATTGGCAGAAAACTGGTTTGTCAGCTTTTCGGAGTAGTTCCTCTTAGCCACTCTAATCTCCTTTTTTCAGTGTGTTTTTGGCCAGTTTATAAAAGACTCTGTCCCCATTCCTGTAGGCATCTTCTTTGGCATGATGAAGCTATCTGGGTTTTGCAGTGAACCACGGTTTGTCATTGTTGTAAGTTAAATGAGTTGTAGGGATGCACATATCCTCACAGAAACTGATGTATGATGTTACAGAATCTGTGCGCTCATCCAGATCGGTAGCAGCAGCTTCAAAAACACTCCAATCAGTAGAGTTGAAGCAGGCTTGTAAATCCCGCTTTGCTTCATTAGTCCATCTTTTACAGTCCATATTACAGGTTTAACTGATTAAACAGGGTTTGTAGGTCTTGAAAGGTCTTTAAAAAAATCTCAATTCAACCTTCCACAAATTAAGGCCTAAAAAAAACTATTAGAGGAGAAAGTCTTAAAGTCATACATTTTAGCATTAAATGTTGCATGCACTGCAAAAACATGAATATCTTGCAGAGTATTTTTGTCTTGTTTTCCATTACAAATATCTAAACATCCTTAAATCAAGATATGTTTACTTGAAATGCAAAATGACAATAGTTGAAGTCTTGTTTTCTGAGAAAGTGAACAAAATTAAATGAGTTTATACTTGAAACAAGAACAAATAGCTGTCAGTGAGCTATGAAAACATTTTTTCCTTTCGAATTAAGTTGATTTTGATTGAGCCTATTAGCAGATATTTGTTCTTGTTTTAATCGTAAACACTTCATTTTCATCATTTTCTCAGAAAACATGTCATTGTCATTTTGCTCTAAAATTTATTTGCACTGGAAAACAAGAATACTGAGGAAGAACAGTACTTTTTGCAGTGTGATCAGGCAGTAGACGTTATTTTCATATTCTAGCTTTTTTGTCAAATGAATTAAAACATAATGGAGATCTGTTGGAATGCTAATGCAATTCATTTTCTGCTCTCTAGATATTTATATTTAGAGAGCACATTGGCATATTGTACTACCTTCAGTTGGTCCTTAAATTTGATTTACTCCAAAAAATGTGTTACAAATATTGTCAATCATAAAATCTGCAGAAACCCTGAATAAGCTATTTGAAATCATATATTAAGCCCACATGAACACTGCCTCCTTAGTTGGTTAATACTTAAAACACACAAAAACAACACAGTTTTGCATAAACTTTTATTGCTTCAGAATCATAGCAGACAAAGTATGCCAAAAAGTCATGAGCCCAATTTCAATACATTTTTATTTAAGGACAGTGGATTTGATTTTTCAGCATATTTTAAGAAAGATCCACATGCATGCATAAAGTTGTGGATGTGTGCACAAGCTGCAGTGAAGCGTTTGTAAACTCTGCTCTACATCACACGTCTGATCTTCATTGTGACGGTCTTCAGAGATCTATAGTTGCTCTTCCAGTAGTACCAGAAGGGTCCACTCATCAAACTGCCATCATCTTTCCCCCAAAAATACAGACCAGTAGGATTTGTATAATCACAATTTAGGTACCAAAACCCTCCTTGAAAGTATTTCATAGCACAGTTATTTCCTGAATTATCTTTGTCAAAGGTGGAGAACATCATTCCATTATGATAACCAAAAGTCTGACCTGCAGAAAGGAGAAACTTTTATTATAGGCACTTTCATTTGGACGTCTAAAATGACTTTTTTATAATAACCTTAAAAAATCATTAGTTTATGCATGGTTTAAAATGATCTATTCCTCCTTAAATGTCAGTTTAAAACTCCTTCATTACTATTTTATTTGCTTAAATTCTTCATTATGGAAAATTAAACATCTGTAGTTTGTTTCACCTGCTCCTCCATCTACAAAGCCGCTCACAGCCAGTTTGTACCCATTAGCCTCAGAGTCCACAGAGAAAGACTCATACAGAGAATAAGCCTTCTTCCCTTCAAAGTCCTCCAAATCTGCTCTGAGTTTATACTGATATCTGTGCGTCAGCTGGTGAAGAAACTCTAAACCTGTTGAAAACATGAAAGGAAACTAGTTTAGTAAATCAAAGAACAAATATAAATCTGCATTTATACTGCAGTTCTGATTAAATGTCCAAGTTTTCCATGTGCCTGATTGTTTTTTTTTTTTTTCTCTTTTGTAGCCCAAAATGTCACAAAAACACTCACCCAGCCAGTATTCGCCTTCTTTATTACCAAAACCCTTTTTATAACTCTCCCATGGTCTAAAGAAATTCACCTCACCGTCCATTCGCCTGAGAATCACCTGAAACATTCAGAAATCATTCATCGCATTCACAAATCACATCATTTCACATCATTCATCTATTTAACTTTTTTACAACATTAAAATACTTTTTATTTGGAAAGTTGACAGGCTTTCTTTAGCAACAAATGTAAATCCTGTAAATCCAACAGAGCTGTAAAAACAAACATTTCATACTCAGAAGCAGAGCACAAATAAAAGCACTGAGGGACAGTTTGTATAATATTTAATAGTAATAATATGTCACTATAAAATATGCAAATGTTATCAACCAATGGTACAAATGGTATCAATCACAACAAGAAAACTGGATTTTTTTTTTTTTTTTTTTTGTTTAACGTTCTTAGAATATAAAATATAAGTATTAAAATAACATTGTTTTGGTTCAAAATGTTGGTAGAACATAGTAAGAAATGTTTTTGTAGCCTTTAAATAACACTCATGACAAGAAAACTGGGCATTTCAACATTTTAGAAACACTTCAAAACAATGTTCCCACAATGTTTTTATAACCTACATTTGTTAGCTGCATGGGAATCATGCTGAGATGCATCTGCTAATCAAATCATTTCTGAAGATAATAAAACATTAGCTCAAAGTGAACTGCGTACCATCCAGTGTCCTCTGTCATTTATTCCACCGGAGACCATCTCACAGTAGACCTGCACCGGTCCATCCATTGAGATGACGGTGTGCACACCACTGGCATTTTTCCCACTCGAATAAATGTCAGAGCAGTCTTTGGCAAGAAAACAATCTGATTTGACCTCTTCAGTGCCCATCAAGACGGGAAACAGTGCAGACAAACACAGCAACACCTGAGAGACACAAACTCAAGATCTGAGCCTGATGATCTACGTCTGACAAAATCACACTCACATTCTCACAGACAGAAACTCACAATCATGTTTGCGATCATTGCTTCAGACGTCCAGCTCAGAGGATCAGATGGGATCTTTACCTGTATCTGTACAGTAAATAAAATTACTTCATTAGAACATGAACATGCTTTCTGTCATTTTCTGAAATAAGATGCATCATTTTGAAACTGACCAGAATCAAACTCACCGTATGAGAATCTTGTGAATGTTCAGGCGAAGGATGTGTCTTTAAATATCTCTCTGATTGTCAGGCTCCTCCTCTTTATCTGACATTACAAAAAAAAACTTCAAATCTTGATTGGACAGTCATGGGTTTGATGCCATAAAAGGACAAGATTCTGTTCATTTCATTTTTTTTATTTTGTTAGTTTTTGTTAGTTTTTTTTTTTTTTTTTTTTTGTGCAACCTGCTTTATCATTTTCAGAGGAATTAAAAAAAAATTTATTTCATCAGAAAGTGTCGATAAAGTGAATAAAAAATAAATAAATAAATAAAGGAGGGGGTTGAGAAGAAAAGAAAATAGAAAAATATATGGATCTTATATGGAATTGAATATAGCACTAATTTGTGATTGGCTGTTATGTAGTGTGGGGTCAGGTCTGATTGACATGTTGTGTTCCCTTCAATTTGGTCTTTGTCTTAAAAAGGTCTTACAAAAGTCCTAATTTGTAAAATCTGCAGAAACCCAGCATCGACAAGAAAGTGCATCAGCTTGATTTTCTTGTTGAAGATGTTAGAATATTTGCATGTCAACAAGGCATCAGAACATGGTTATATCAAACCTCTTAAACTAAGAAAAAGGTTTTCTTAACTGTTTTTCTTAAGCTGTCTGTTGCATTCGGTTGCAGATAATCACTTTATCAACACTTTCAGATGAAATAAATTTCTCTCTTAATTCCTCTGAAGATGATAAAGCAGGTTCCTCAAAAAAAAAACGAAATGAACAGAATCTTGTCCTTTTATGGCATCAAACCCATGACTGTCCTATCAAGATTTGAAGCTTTTTTTTTTTTTTTTGTAATGTCAAATAAAGAGGAGGATCCTGACAATCAGAGAGATATTTAAAGACACATCCTTCGCCTGAACATTCACAAGATTCTCATACGGTGAGTTTGATTCTGGTCAGTTTGAAAATGATGTTTCTTTCTTCAGAAAATGACAGAATGCATGTTCATGTTCTAATAAAGTGACTATATTTGTCTGAACTGTATTTCAGGTGCATCTGATCCTCTGAGCTGGACGTCTGAAGCAATGATCGCAAACATGATTGTGAGTTTCTGTCTGTGAGAATGTGAGTGTGATTTTGTCAGACGTAGATCATCAGGCTCAGATCTTGAGTTTGTGTCTCTCAGGTGTTGCTGTGTTTGTCTGCACTGTTTCCCGTCTTGATGGGCACTGAAGAGGTCAAATCAGATTGTTTTCTTGCCAAAGACTGCTCTGACATTTATTCGAGTGGGAAAAATGCCAGTGGTGTGCACACCGTCATCTCAATGGATGGACCGGTGCAGGTCTACTGTGAGATGGTCTCCGGTGGAATAAATGACAGAGGACACTGGACGGTACGCAGTTCACTTTGAGCTAATGTTTTATTATCTTCAGAACTTATTTGATTAGAAGATGCATCTCAGCATGATTCCCATGCAGCTAGGTTATAAAAAACATTGTGGGAACATTGTTTTGAAGTGTTTCTAAAATGTTGAAATGCCCAGTTTTCTTGAATGTTATTTAAAAGTTACAAAAAAAAAAAAAAAAACGTTTTTACTACATTCTGCCAATTTTATTTTCTAATTTTATTTGAATGCTTATTTTTAATATTCTTATAATGTTAAAATGACCAATTTTCTTGTCATGAACGTTACTTAAAGGCTACAAAATGTTTTACTAACTTTTTCACCCAAATCATAATGTTATTTTAATGCTTATTTTAATATTCTAAGAATGTTTTTAAAAGAATTAGTTTTCTTGTCGTGATTAGAACGTGAGGTTACATAAATGTTTCTTGCATCGTTCATCAAGTACTAATAACATCATAAGGACGTTCTGAGAATGTTGTCCTAAGAAAGATTTCTTGCAACGTTATGAGAACATATATCAAATATTAATAAAGTTAGACATTTCATAAATATTAAGAAAAGGTTTGTCATAACACTTCTATAACTTTTAAAAAGAGTTGACACAATTTGCATATTTTATAGTAACATGAAATTATAAACTACTATGCAAATTGTCACTCAGTGCTTTTATTTGTGCTCTGCTTCTATCCGAGTATGAAAGTTTTGTTTTCGCAGCTCTGTTTGGTGACGCCAGTGAAATCACTCAACAGAATTTACATGTGTTGTTAAAGAAAGCCCATCAGCTTTAAAAATAAAACTTTTTTTTTTTTTTTTTTTACTGTCGTAAAAAGTTAAATAGATAAATGATGTGAAATGATGTGATGTGTGAAAGCGATGAATGATTTCTGAATGTTTCAGGTGATTGTCAGGCGAATGGACGGTGAGGTGAATTTCTTTAGGCCGTGGGAGAGTTATAAGAAGGGTTTTGGTAATAAAGAAGGCGAATACTGGCTGGGTGAGTGTTTTTGTGATGTTTTGGGCTACAAAAGAGAATAAAAAATAAACCATCAGTCACACAGAAAACTTAGACATGTAATGTGGACTGCAGTATAAATGCAGATTTATATAGTTTGTATTTGGACATTTGTTCTATGATTTACTAAACTGGTTTCCTTTCAACTTTTCAACAGGTTTAGAGTTTCTTCACCAGCTGACGCACAGATATCAGTATAAACTCAGAGTAGATGTGGAGGACTTTGAAGGGAAGAAGGCTTATTCTATGTATGAGTCTTTCTCTGTGGACTCTGAGGCTAATGGGTACAAACTACATGTGAGCGGCTTTGTAGATGGAGGAGCAGGTGAAACAAACTACAGCCATTTAATTTTCCAGTTTTCAGTTGTGTGACCCTAATGAGAGGTTCTCCTTTCTGCAGGTGACTCTTTGAGTTATCATAATGGAATAAAGTTCTCCACCTTTGACAAAGACCAAGATAATTGGAGCAACAACTGCGCTATGAAATACTCTCTAGGAGCGTTTTGGTACAACAATTGTGATCACACAAACCCCACTGGTCTGTATTTGTGGGGGAAAGATGATGGCAGTTTGGTTATTGGGGTGAACTGGTACCATTGGAAGAGCAACAGGAAAACTCTGAAGTCCATCACCATGAAGATTAGACGTGTGATGTAGAGCAGGGATTTCCATCCTTTACAAATGCTACACTGCAACTTGTGCACATCCACATCTTTAATCCATTGTCCTCTTCATTAAAAATGTGTTGAAATTGGGTTCATCTATTTTCTATTGGTTTTGGCATGCGTTGCCTGCTATGATTTTGAAGCAATAAAAGTTTATGCAAAGCAATTTGTTGTTTTTGTGTGTTTTAAGGAGGCAATGCTCATGTGGGCTTCACATATGATTTAAAACAATTTATTCAGGGTTTCTGCAGGTTTTATGAAGGTCAATTTTTGTAACATGTCAATGTGTTCTCTACATAACGGTCTAGAGAGGAGAAAATGAATTGCATTAGCAACAGTTTGAAAATATAAATTCAAACAGATCTCCATTATCTCCATTGGACAAAAAAGCTAGAAAATGGAAATAACTTCTACTGTCTTTCTTCAAAAAAGTACTGTTCTTCCTCAGTATTCTTGTTTTCCAGTGCAAATAAAGTTTAAAGCAAAATGATATAAAAAGATGTGTTTTCTGAGAAACTGATGAAAATGAAGTGAGTTTTCGATTAAAACAAGAACAAATATCTGCTAACATGCTCAGAAAAACAACTTAATTCAAAGGGGAAACATGTTTTCATAGCTCACTGTAGGGCTGGGCAACAAAACAATAATAACTATCACTCATGAGAACATGCACAAACTAAGAAATAGTTTTTTCTATTAACATTTATTTTGTTGGACAAAAATGACTGGAAAAGTGTAAAAAATTAATAAACGTTAAGTGTTTGTCATGTTCTGACCATAAACAGTAATTTAAAACCTCAATTATCAGTCTGGTTTCTACAACTTTCACTTGGGAGCAAAAATATGCCTTTAAACTAAATAAAGATTTTACATTTATCATAATTATCGATATCAGCTGATATGAAAATTATTTTGATAATTTTTTGGACCATATTGCCCAGCCCTAGCTCACTGACCAATATTTGTTATTGTTTCAAGTATAAACTCACTTAATTTTGTTCACACTTTTTTTTCCCCTCATTTTCTTGCAGTGCATGCAACATTTAATGCCATGCCTTCATGAATTTAAGGCTTTCTTTTCTGATTAAAAAGTTTAAGGCCTTAATTTGTGGAAGGGTGAATTAAGTAAAGTTATAAAGACCTTTTAACCTGTTTATTATGTAAAATCAGTGAGAGTAAGATAGTAACGGATATTTCTAAAATGCTAATATATATATACACACACACACAGTAGGTACGGAAAGTATTCAGACCCCCTTAAATTTTTCACTCTGTTATATTGCAGCCATTTGCTAAAATCATTTAAGTTAATTTTTCCTCAATGTACACACAGCACCCCATATTGACAGAAAAACACAGAATTGTTGACATTTTTGCAGATTTATTAAAAGAAAAACTGAAATATCACATGGTCCTAAGTATTCAGACCCTTTGCTCAGTATTTAATAGAAGCACCCTTTTGATCTAATACAGCCATGAGTCTTTTTGGGAAAGATGCAACAAGTTTTTCACACCTGGATTTGGGGATCCTCTGCCATTCCTCCTTGCAGATCCTCTCCAGTTCTGTCAGGTTGGATGGTAAACGTTGGTGGACAGCCATTTTTAGGTCTCTCCAGAGATGCTCAATTGGGTTTAAGTCAGGGCTCTGGCTGGGCCATTCAAGAACAGTCACGGAGTTGTTGTGAAGCCACTCCTTCGTTATTTTAGCTGTGTGCTTAGGGTCATTGTCTTGTTGGAAGGTAAACCTTCGGCCCAGTCTGACGTCCTGAGCACTCTGGAGAAGGTTTTCGTCCAGGATATCCCTGTACTTGGCCGCATTCATCTTTCCCTCGATTGCAACCAGTCGTCCTGTCCCTGCAGCTGAAAAACACCCCCACAGCATGATGCTGCCACCACCATGCTTCACTGTTGGGACTGTATTGGACAGGTGATGAGCAGTGCCTGGTTTTCTCCACACATACCGCTTAGAATTAAGGCCAAAAAGTTCTATCTTGGTCTCATCAGACCAGAGAATCTTATTTCTCACCATCTTGGAGTCCTTCTTGCGGGCTTTCATGTGTCTTGCACTGAGGAGAGGCTTCCGTCGGGCAACTCTGCCATAAAGCCCCGACTGGTGGAGGGCTGCAGTGATTGTTGACTTTCTACAACTTCCTCCCATCTCCCGACTGCATCTCTGGAGCTCAGCCACAGTGATCTTTGGGTTCTTCTTTACCTCTCTCACCAAGGCTCTTCTCCCCCGATAGCTCAGTTTGGCCGGACGGCCAGCTCTAGGAAGGGTTCTGGTCGTCCCAAATGTCTTCCATTTAAGGATTATGGAGGCCACTGTGCTCTTAGGAACCTTAAGTGCAGCAGAAATGTTTTTGTAACCTTGGCCAGATCTGTGCCTTGCCACAATTCTGTCTCTGAGCTCTTCAGGCAGTTCCTTTGACCTCATGATTCTCATTTGCTCTGACATGCACTGTGAGCTGTAAGGTCTTATATAGACAGGTGTGTGGCTTTCCTAATCAAGTCCAATCAGTATAATCAAACACAGCTGGACTCAAATGAAGGTGTAGAACCATCTCAAGGATGATCAGAAGAAATGGACAGCACCTGAGTTAAATATATAAGTGTCACAGCAAAGGGTCTGAATACTTAGGACCGTGTGATATTTCAGTTTTTCTTTTTTAATAAATCTGCAAAAATGTCAACAATTCTGTGTTTTTCTGTCAATATGGGGTGGTGTGTGTACATTAATGAGGAAAAAAAATGAACTTAAATGATTTTAGCAAATGGCTGCAATATAACAAAGAGTGAAAAATTTAAGGGGGTCTGAATACTTTCCGTACCCACTGTATATCAACAAGGTTTTGCATTTTAGAAATATCCGTTACTAGCTTACTCTTATGTACTTTTATCTGGACCTTGGCCAGGTATGAACTGGCGATAGATAGAACTTTAAATTATTTTGTGTTAGCAGCATCTCTGCTGCCTTCTGGTTAATTGCTAAAGTTTTCTAAAGAAGATGCCAGTGATTTTTGCTGGTTGCAAACTTAACTGACTTCTCCTTCTGTGACATCTGAACACACTGAAAGATATTCAAGATTGGCTCTTCGCTAGTGCGATGAATTTGAAGCACAACAATGACTTTGATGATGAATCGGAAGCTTCATATCAGATGTTTTGAAACTCTTCAAATGTTTCATCACAAGACTACAGCTTTCTATCCGCCGCTGACCTGCAATCCTTACCGTGCCAGGACAACAGGACATCATCATCATCTCTGTAGTGAGGAAGAGGAGGAGAACGCCGATTAATGACGGGCCGCAGAGACTCGTGTCCTTCAGAGTTTCCTCCAGTGAAAAAGTTCATCTCCTGTTGTCCCTCACATCAAAATCCAATCACATATTTGTTTTGGACTGTTTTGGCTTGTAAACGGTGCTTGATCTGTGCAGATTTCTCTCCTGATTCAGACCAGAACAGTTTTTCAATTGTTTTTGATTAAAACAAGAACAAATATCTGCCAACATGCTCAGAAAAACAACTTAATTCAAAGGGGAAATGTTTTCATAGCTCACTGTAGGGCTGGGCAATAAAACAATAATAACTATCACTCATTAGAACATGCACAAACTAAGAAATAGTTTTTTCTATTAAGATTTATTTTGTTAGACAAAAATGACTGGAAAAGTGTAAAAAATTAATAAACGTTAAGTGTTTGTCATGTTCTGACCATAAACAGTAATTTAAAACCCCAATTATCAGTCTGGTTTCTACAATTTTCACTTGGGAGCAAAAATATGCCTTTAAACTAAATAAAGAAATAAAGATTTTACATTTATCGTGATAATTATCGATATCAGCTGATATGAAAATTATTTTGATAATTTTTTTGACCATATCGCCCAGCCCTAGCTCACTGACCAATATTTGTTATTGTTTCAAGTATAAACTCACTTAAATTTGTTCACACATTTTTTTTTTTTTTTTCATTTTCTTACAGTGCATGCAACATTTAATGCCATGCCTTCATGAATTTAAGGCTTTCTTTTCTGATTAAAAAGTTTTTAAGGCCTTAATTTGTGGAAGGGTGAATTAAGTAAAGTTATAAAGACCTTTTAAGACCTATTAACCTGTTTATTATGTAAAAACAGTGAGAGTAAGCTAGTAACGAATATTTCTAAAATGCAAAACCTTGTTGATATATATATCTCAACAAGGTTTTGCATTTTAGAAATATCCGTTACTAGTTTACTCTTATGTACTTTTATCTGGACCTTGGCCAGGTATGAACTGGCGATAGATAGAACTTTAAATTATTTTGTGTTAGCAGCATCTCTGCTGCCTTCTGGTTAATTGCTAAAGTTTTCTAAAGAAGATGCCAGTGATTTTTGCTGGTTGCAAACTTAACTGACTTCTTCTGTGACATCTGAACACACTGAAAGATATTCAAGATTGGCTCTTCGCTAGTGCGATGAATTTGAAGCACAACAATGACTTTGATGATGAATCGGAAGCTTCATATCAGATGTTTTGAAACTCTTCAAATGTTTCATCACAAGACTGCAGCTTTCCATCCGCCGCTGACCTGCAACCCTTACCGTGCCAGGACAACAGGACATCATCATCATCTCTGTAGTGAGGAAGAGGAGGAGAACGCCGATTAATGATGGGCCGCAGAGACTCGTGTCCTTCAGAGTTTCCTCCAGTGAAAAAGTTCATCTCCTGTTGTCTCTCACATCAAAATCCAATCACATATTTGTATTGGACTGTTTTGGCTTGTAAACGGTGCTTGATCTGTGCAGATTTCTCTCCTGATTCAGACCAGAACACTTTTTCACTGGAGGAAGTGTTATTATGGATTATGGACTCGATTTGAAGTTATAAACCTCTCAATGAAAGATTTTTTTTTTTTGTCTTCTCCAGATGTTAACTGATGGACTGGAGTGGTGTGGATTATTTGTGGATTATTGTAATGTTTTTATCAGCTGTTTGGACTCTCACTCTGACGGCACCCATTCACTGCAGAGGATCCATTGGTGAGCAAGTGACGGAATGCTACATTTCTCCAAATCTGATGAAGAAACAAACTCATCTCCATCTTGGATGGCCTGAGGACTTAATGCGCTTTGTTATTCTTATTCCTAGTTATTTACTAGACTCAGCCTCAGACGTCATGCCCACAGACCTTTGGCTGAACATCTGATGCATATGGCACACAAAATTGGAAACACTTCAGGAGTTTTGAAGTCCCCCACAGCACGCTCCCACAGCAAGACTAACCTGGAGCGTGAGTGTCCGAACCCCGACACGAAAACCAGAACAGAGCTGGGGTTTGTGTAATAATAACTGTTGTACCAAAACCTTTCTTGATAATTCAAAGTGCAATTTTTATCACGCCAAAGGTCTTGCTCCCTGTCAAAGGTGGAGAACTTCATTCCATTGTGATAACTCAAAGAGTCACCTGCAGAAATGAGAAACTTTCATTATAGAGGCTCTTTTATTTGGACATCTAAAATAAAATGACTTTTTAAATAAAAAAAATATAGGTTTTATTAAAAGCATTAGTTTAAACATTATGGTTTAAAAGTCAGTTTAAAACTCCTTCATTGCTGTCCTTTTATATGCTTAAATTCTTTATTATGGAAAATGAAACGTCTGTAGTTTGTTTCACCTGCTCCTCCGTTTAGAGTCCACAGAGAAAGACTTGTACACCGCGTAAGCCTTCTGCCCTTCAAAGTACTCCAAATCTCCAAATCGAGTCTATAGTGATGCCTGCACATCAGCTGGTGAACAAACTCTACACCTGTTAAAAAAAAAAAAAAAAAAAAAAATAGGAATGAAACTGGTTTAATGACTTCAATAACAAATACAATCTGTATTTACACAGCCGTCCTGATTAAATGTTCATGTTTTCTATGTCTTTGATTATTTAGTCTTTCTCTGTTTGCCTTTTTAAGCCCAACATGTCTCACAAAACCCTCACCCAGCCAGTATTCGCCTTCTTTATTACCAAAACCCCATTTATAACTCTTCCACGGCCTAAAGAAATTCACCTCGCCATCTGTTCGCCTGAGAATCACCTGAAACATTCAGAAATCATTCATCACTTTCCCAAATCACATCATTTCACATCATTTTGTGGTGTACAGCCTCATTTTGCAACAAATGTAAATTATTTTGTGTGATTTCTGAGTGATTTCAATGACTGTTCTCCAACATATATAAAGAGCACAAATAAAAGAACTGAGGGACTATCTGAATAATAGTTTAGTAGAAATCATGATGTCATTCACACTGGGGTGCATCTGATAATAAAATATCCTTTTGCAAGATAAAACATGTTGAAATGCGTACCATCCAGTTTCCTCTGTCATTTTGTTCACCAGAGACCATCTCACAGTAGACCTGCACCGGTCCATCTACTGTGTTAATGGTGTACACGCCACTGGTACTATATTCACTCGCATTAATATCAGAGCAGTTTTTGGCACGGAAAAAATCAGATTTGACCTCTTCAGTGCCCATCAACATGAGAAACAGAGCAGACAAACACAGCAACACCTGAGAGACACAAACTCAAGATCTGAGCCTGATGACCGACATATGAACAAAATCACACTCACATTCTCACATACAGAAACTCACAATCATCTTTGTCAAAGTCGCTTCAGACGTCCAGCTCAGAGGATCAGGTGCACCTGAAATACAGTTCAGACAAATACTGTCACTTTGTTAGAGCATGAACGTGACTTCTGTCATTTTCTAAAGAAAGAAACATCATTTTGACCAGAATCAAACTCACCGTATGAGCTGAGAATCTTGTGAATGTTTAGGTGACAGATGCATCTTTAAATATCTTTCTGATCACCAGGATCCTCCTCTTTATCTGACGTTTACAAAAAACTTAATGTCTTTATTGAACAGTCATGAGTTCAAGGGCTAGTTCACCCAAAAATGAAACTTTTGTCATCATTTATGTACCCTCATGTCGTTCCAAACCCATAAGACCTTCGTTCACCTTCAGAACACAAATTAAGATATTATTACAAGAAGAGAAATCCAATGCACTTCTTCCAGTCCAAAAAAGTTAAAAAGCCACTTCTGGGATTACTTCACAAGGTCTTTTTAGCAAGTAGCGCTTCATGAGGTCTCATACGACAAATTAATATATTTTTGATGAAATCCAAGAGATTTCTGACCCTCCATAGATTTTAAGGTATTTGCTGACTTTTCCTGATGACTTTATGATATGCAGACATTCAAAAAAATCATTAACATGATGTTGGTCACTGTAATTGAACACCAATGCAGTGACATGTTGGCTTGCTGTTAATGCTGTTGAACAGAAGGTAAGAAGCCAACTATGTACAAACACTGAAATGCACTGGTTATCTTTCAATGAGATGCACATTAAAGTTGTGTTTGTTACTACTGTAACCCTCCCCAAACCTTACAAGTGATTGGGAAGATGCAAAGGAAGGGCAACAACCACAGTGTGTTTCTTTGCAAGTACAACACAATTTATTGGACACAAAAGATAATTAGAAGTAGCAAAGAAACAAAAAGAACACAACAAACAAGGTTAAACCTACTACAGACCATAGGGTTCCCCAATCATGTAGAATGGCAATTCCTCTGCAACAAATATACACTCAATCACAGCACAAAACCAAATATCACTACAAGTGTCAAAACCCAACACTTGACTCAAACCCCTACAAATTGCTTCCCCTCACCTTAATAGAGTTAACCATGTATAAGAAAATGGGAACCCCACCGTTGTTTGTTGGTTCAAACAAAACAAATAGACAAAACAAAACATAAAAAACACAATCTCACAATAAATTCAAGCCAGTTCATCACAATGTAACATTTCAAGTCATATCTTAAGACCTAACCTCAAGCCACCAATATTTTCAATAAAAGTAAACGGCAATCATGCATCATCTGTAAAAACAAAGAAAATACAATTCATGATTGCCCCTTTAAAATATTGGAATTAAAAACACTTACAATAAAACATAACACACAACTTACAATAGAAAAGCTTAAAAACAAATTCCACATACTCCAATAATTCAATTAAAATCAATACCTGTGTTATTGAATAAATCTACTCAATTCTCTGAAGCACCCATCAGTATATCTCCAGTAAGCACACTAAAAAAATAAAAACAAACACGTTAAAACTAAACACCCTAACTATAACCATGAGAATCACAACCCTTACCTCCACAATTTACTTCCATACTGCTCACAAGGCAACTAGTCATTTCATCGATCACACAGCCTTGAAATATGCCACACAGCTTCTCCTGATTAAAACATGGTACCACAAAGAAGAAGGCCAAAAAGTTTGATTTCCTCTTTATAGTACCTAGACCCATGGGGTTTGTAGTCTAACTCGTTTGTAGTCTTAAACAAGCCACTATAGAGCCACTACCAACACTACCTCCACCCCATTACACTACAGCAACATTAGGAGCTCCCGTGGCATTTTATTTCAAGTGAATAAAAGATAAAGACCCTCACCCTGCAATGTTTAACACATACAAGCACGCATATATATGTAGCCTATATATTGCTCAATGATAATGTAAAAGAGTAAGCTAGGAATGGATTATTCTAAAGGAAAACCCATTTGAAATAAGTAAATGTCAGTAGAGTGTAAACAAATATTTAAAGGGAGAAAAAAGTTGTGCCGTTATGAGGCAGAATATGATAAGTTGCTTGAGAAAACAACAGGATGTTTGAAGTTTTTTGAGAAGTTTGGCAATCTAGTACCCAAGATGAAGCCTGCAGCATCATTTGCCCAGCTAACAAAAATATTCTAAAAATGTTTTGCTAATGTTCCCACTGAGTTATAAAAAATCATCTTAATGTTGTCTCAACATTCAGAACATCCAGTTTTTAAGCATTTTTCCTTGGTTATGCGAACATTAAGGAAACATTCCATTTTATCATTTTGCACACATTATGGGAATGTTACTTTTGAATGTTCTATGAACATTCTGAAACAAGTAGTGACATTTAAAAAAAACATTAGATGAATGTTCAGCTAAAATGACACAGGAAAAAACATTCCATGAACGATGTATAGCAAAAATAAATAAGTAAATAAATAAATAAATAAAAATTCTAATATTTTGAGAACTTTATTAAAGAGTAGAGAACTTTGAACAAACATTCTGCCTAATTTTATTGGAAGAACGTTTGTTCATAACTTTGAGAGAACCTTGCCAGAATGTTCTGAGAACGTTCCCTGTTAGCTGGGTAAGCAGTAAACTATACTCTTAAACACCAGAACAAGAGTTTTCAAATGTTTAGGTGAACTTAAATATTAAGTTTAAAAAAGTGTTTTTATATTAGTGCATTTACTTCTCTCGGTTTTGTGTGCGCTTCTCATTTGCCATCATTAAATTGTGTTATATAAGCTGTATCTCTGCTGTTTACATGTTAATTACTAAAGTTTTTTAAAAAATGCCTCATTTGAGCGGGTGCAAAATAAAGCAAAATGAACCAACTTCTCCTTCTGTGACAGCTGACCCATGACTCACTGAAAAATGATCAAGATAGGCTCACCATCGCTAGATCGCTGGCATGATGAAAGTGAAGCACAACAGTGACTCCACTTTTTCATAACACGTTTTGAAATTCTTCTAATGTCTTGAAATGTTGACATTCACTATAGGTGACCTTCAGTCATGAATTAACTGCTGAAATATGTTAGGTCTATTTAACAGAAATACAGACCCCTAAAACTGTGCAGTCGCATGCAAGAGTGAAATAACGTCAGGTTATTTCCCAATTCAAGGCTCAATTCAGTCAGTTTAATGGTCTTATCTGTTTATGTGTCTACATTTACTGGCATAATTTATTTCAAAATCATTCTGTTAATGTGTCTGTATTTGTTCTAGTCATTTCTATGAGGATAAAAGCTTACGCAATGACTTTCTATAGAGAATTGGGCATTGGAACCAAGATGGCGCCAGTATCCATGGCATGCCATCTGTCTCCATGTTGTCTGCTTAGTCTGTTGTTTGCTGTTGCTTTATTTATTTGTATATGTTGTCGAGATGTCTCTGCCTTGCTCGTTTATGATCGCCAAACACTTTATAATATTAGAGCTTCTGAAGATACCTTGTCTAGAAGATATGGGTTGGGAAACCATGAGACTATGGGCCTTCCTCCCTTCCTGGCAGATATACCGGCGTTTCTACGCCGACCTCCATGCGTTATTCCTCGTAAGAAGCATTGGAGACGACGGGGGAAGCATGGTGGTGTCCTGGTTAGATTCAAGGCTTACCTGGCATCCGTATCCCATGATGGATGTTATGTTCCTTCTGCCTGCAGGGGCTGGCACTCTCCCTGGCAGTGGCAGGTCGCAGCGCCACTTCCGGTGGCATCCCCAGATGCCACAGCAGCTGCCAGAGTTCGTCTCCCTGCTGCCCAGCGTTCGCTGGAAATGAGAGGCCGGTGGCTCCATCCTGTCTTCCCCAGCTCGACGATGATTTCAGAGACCGACCTGTCGACTGTGTCTTCTCCTATGCGGGTTTGGGTTCGGGTCCGACTCCGCAGAGGTGGTGTGGATTCTTCAAACCTTCGCCAGCTGAACCGTGCGGCGCTGCCACTTAGTGAGGATCATACTCTTCGTTTGGCTCTGATTAATGCTAGATTGCTAGCAAACAAGACTTTTTTGCTGAATGACTTTTTCACATCACGTGAGCTGAATTTTATGTTTTTGACAGAGACCTGGCTTCAAGCTGTTGAGTTAATTTCTTTCTCTGAACTTCTTCCTCCTCGCTCTGACTTTCTAAGCTCCCCTCGGACCACCGGCAAAGGTGGTGGTCTGGCTTCTGTTTTTAAATCAGTTTTTCACTGCCGGGAGATCACGGTGGACGCCTACAGCAGTTTTGAATTGCAGCTTTTTGAGACAAATTTTCCTGCGACTGTGTTATGTGCGGTGGTATATCGACCTCCAGTGTATAATAAGAACTTTATTCAGGACTTTGCAGACTTTGTGGCAGGGATTGCATTGAAATATGATCGCTTTTTAATTACTGGTGATTTTAACATACATGTGTGCTGTGAATTCAAACCTCTGGTTAAAGAGTTTCTCAGTCTAACTGACACTGGTCCGACTCATGAAAAAGAACATACTTTGGACCTTGTGTTGTCGTATGGTTTATGTATTACTATCAGTGAAATATGTGACGCAGGTATTTCAGATCACCTGCCTGTCTTATTTACTGCGGTTGTTCCCAATTCGGAGATTTCCACCTGTGCTTCTGCTCGCAGTGTGCAGGCAATTAACCCTTGGCAATTAACTTGTTAACAGTTTTCCAGTGTTTTTAAAGACTCATTGTTGCACAATCTTGATGACTGTGATCTCAGTGTGGAAGAATTCACTGTCTTATTTGACTGTATTTGCACTGAGGTATTGGACTCTGTTGCTCCGTTGAGGAAAAAAACATCCTAAAGTTTTGTCTGAACCCTGGTTGAATGACACTACCCGCTCTCTCAGACGTGCCTGCAGAGTAGCTGAGAGAAAGTGGATAAAAGGATAAACTAAAAACCTCGTTCGAAGTGATGCAGGATGCACTATACCAGAGAGCTGTAAAATCTGCTAAAACTAAAAATTTTTCAGACGTTGTAGTCAGTAACAGACAGCGGCCCCAGGTTCTTTTTAATGTTTTTAATTCTCTTGTTAACCCACTAGATTCAGATTGTATTGTACCATCTTTAATTTTATGTGAAAACTTTCTGAAATATTTTGTGGACAAGATTACTGGTCTTAGTTTTCCACCCATCACGGTTATCACTGACCCTCCTATTTTCTCTTTCTGCCCAGCTGTCTTCCAGCAGTTTGAGCTGGTTACATTTTCTCATCTTTCTGACATAGTTAAACAGCTACGTCCTACAAACTGCCCCCTTGATAGTATTCCTGCATGCTAAAGATGTTTTTGACATTGTTGGACCAAGCGTTGTATCTTTGGTTAATACATCTCTCAGCTCAGGGTGTGTGCCAGCTGTTTTTAAACATGTCATTGTGCAACCGCTTCTAAAACAGAATAATTTGGATTCTTCAATTTTGTCTAATTTTAGACCTATATCTAAACTCGCCTTTTTATCGAAAATCTTGGAGAGAGTTGTTTTTAATCAACTTAAATCATTTCTAGACAAATTTAGTATTTTTGAAAAATTTCAGTCTGGTTTTAAGCCCTGTCACAGTACAGAAACTGCTCTTTTAAGAGTTTCTAATGATCTTCTTTTAGCTGTGGACTCTGGTAACTCTGCTGTTTTAGTCCTTTTGGATTTGACCGCGGCCTTTGATACGGTCAGCCACTCGATTCTCTTGTCTAGACTTGAACAGTGTGTCGGTATTAAGGGCATAGCCCTTAAATGGTTTCAATTGTATTTGACAGAAGTTTTTCTGTTCACTTAGGTGAATTTTCTTCATCTGCTGCCCCACTTTCTTGTGGCGTCCCCCAAGGGTCCTTAATGGGCCCTATGTTGTTTTCTTTGTATATGCTGCCTTTGGGGTATATTTTTAGAAAACACAATATCTCCTTCCATTGTTATGCGGATGATGTACAAATTTATTTGCCTGTCAAAACAAATGACAAAGCTTCATTTCTGTCATTACTCAGATGCCTGAGAGATTTTAAAACATGGCTGAATGAGAACTTTCTTTTTCTTAATGAAAATAAGACTGAGAATGTTGTGTTTGGTCGTCCTGGGGATCTAAGTGCTTGTGTTTAGATGCACTTGGTAATTTAGGATTGTATGTTCGTCCATTTACCAGGAATCTCGGTGTGATTTTCAACAGTGCTTTTAAATTTGAAAAACAGATTAGTTCTGTTGTAAAATCCAGTTTTTTTCAACTGAGACTGTTGGCTAAAGTCAAGCCCTACCTGCCACGCAAGGAGTTTGAAAGTGTAATTCATGCTTTTATAACGTCAAGATTAGACTACTGTAACTCTTTATATGTTGGTTTGGATCAGTCATCTCTTCAACGCTTACAGTTAGTCCAGAATGCAGCAGCTCGGCTCTTAACTGGGACAAAAAAGTATGAGCACATTACCCCAGTCTTAGCTGCACTACACTGGCTTCCTGTCCGCTTCATTATCGAGTTCAAGATTTTATTGTTTGTTTTTAAGATTTTAAATGGGTTGGCGCCTGCCTATTTATCAGAACTTTTACATGTCTACACTCCTGTTAAAGCACTGAGGTCGTCCAATCAGGTACTCCTGGATGTTCTGAGAGCCAGATTAAAAAATAAAGGTGACCGAGCTTTTTCAGTGGTGGCACCTAATTTGTGGAATAGTTTACCTGTACACATAAGAACTGCTCAGAGTGTTGAAATTTTTAAATCATTTCTTAAGACACACCTGTATTCCTTGGCTTTTATTTTGTGTTGAGTTTAGACATTGTGATGTTTTTACTGTATTCATTTTGTTTGTGTGAGAGCTTTTCCGGACATTGTGAAGCACTTTGGTCAACCATGGTTGTTTTTTAAATGTGCTATATAAATAAAATTTAACTGAGAGAATCAGATGATACAATATACCTGTGAACAAAGACATATAGAAATCTTTGACTGAGTCTGGTGTGCAGGGGCGGAGCTAGGGGGCCACCATTGACCTAAGCTTGGCTTCCCCTTTGGCCACCTCTCTCACACCTGCAGTTTTTGTCTATTTTCTTGACAAGAAATGCGTTTATTAAGACGTGGAACCACGCATGCATGCATGCATGCATGTACAGTATGTAGGCTATATATGCATCACCTGTCTCTCAAATGCATTAGTCTCAGCCTCAGAAGTCACGCCATGGACCTTTGGCTGAAAATTGATGCATATGGCACACAAAATTGGAAATACTTCAGGAGTTTTGAAGTCGTCATCTGATTGGTCGAATTCTACTGGATTTCCGGGAGACGCGTGTGTCGCGTTCTTTAACTTTCTGCCTGGAAACAAAGATGCTGTGATGCCTCATGGAAGAAGAAAGCTGCCGTGTTTACAACTGTGACAATGAGTGCTTATCAGTATCAATTACAAGCTGGATTTTCAAAAGTATGTGAAATATGTAAAGTTCACGGAATAGACTCTTTACACACAGGTCTGTTATTGTGGGGACATTTCCACGCCCTAAACATGATGCGACAAAAAATGAAACATGATTGGTTGCTTTATCTGTCAGTCATATGGCCTTTTAGGGGTCCTTGGCCATTCAAAGCGGCCGAGGTTCCCAGACCTTCTGCTGTCAGTCCCAAGGTCTGGCTACGCGATACTAGTTATTTACTCACCTTTAGTTGTTTAATGATTTTTAAAAGACAGCAGTTATAGATATAGTTTTTAGTGTGAAGTGCTATAACGAAATTGCAAGCATGTAGCAACTCATAATGTAATAACTGCACATAATGTAAAAACTGCACATAATGTAATAAGTATTCCATTATTATTGTAATAAAACATTCATAATGTAAAAATTTCTCAAAACGTAATAAAATCTTGAGCTCATAATGTAATAATTTTTCAATGTAATAAATTTTCACATAATGTAATAGATTATTGCATGTCTATTACATTAGAAATT
Organism: Spinibarbus caldwelli; assembly: GCA_039654775.1. Classification (NCBI taxonomy): domain Eukaryota; kingdom Metazoa; phylum Chordata; class Actinopteri; order Cypriniformes; family Cyprinidae; genus Spinibarbus; species Spinibarbus caldwelli. The sequence continues at coordinate 1,656,055 of CM077247.1, read as the reverse complement.
TATTACATTATGAACACACTATGGCAACTTATAATGTAATCACAGTTCATAAGGTAATAACAACACATAATGTTCATTTAAGTCGTGCACCGTGCTGCCGTTGCCTGAGACAGATAACACAGTTTATCCCAGACTACTGTCATGAGTTCCCTGTCACCAGTCACCTGCCCTGGACTCCATATCCCAGTATCCTCCCCTGCTCACACCTTGTTTCTATGATTACAGTCATCAGTCACGATCACCGCCACCTGTCTATGCTCATCAACAGCACTATATCCTTGCACTCTCCACGCTCCCTCCTCGTCGGGTCTACCGTTCACCTACCGTTCACATAGATGTATTTACCCAGACTAACCTGTGTTCTCAAATACCATCAGTTTTACTAGGGATGATCTGCTGAACATTCGGCAGAACACACCACAAAATCTTTTACCGGTTTTTGATTATTCGGACGTTTTACTGGAAATTGTTGTTGGCGGAGCCGTAGCTCTGGTCAAACGCTTCAGGACGCGCAGACGGGGGAAGCGAGCCGGTGCGCTTGTGAAGCTCAGACAGCGCGGATTTAGAACGGCGTTGCCTAGCATCCATCTGGCGAATCTCCGCTCTCTACCCAACAAAACGGACGAACTCCTTCTGCTCTCCCGGACAAACAGGGATTTTTCAAACTCTGCTGCTCTGTGTTTCATGGAAACCTGGCTGAACGACGCCATTCCGGACAGCGTGCTACATCTGCCTAACTTCCAGCTGATCAGAGCAGATCGCAACGCAGAATCAACGGGGAAATCGCGCGGCGACGGGACGTGCTTTTAGATCAATGAGAGGTGGTGTACAGATGTAACTGTGTTAAAGAAGATGTACTGTTCTGATCTAGAAACGTTCTTCATTAACTGCAAGCCTTTGTACTCGCCGCGGGAGTTTTGCTCGTTCATTCTCGTTAGTGTTTACATTCCTCCGCAAGCGCACATGAGCCCCGCTTTACAGAAACTCGCTGATGTGATCACAGAGACTGAGCAACAACACCCGGACTCTGTTTTAATCATTCTCGGGGACTTTAATAAAGCAAATCTCTCTCGCGAACTGCCAAAATACAGACAGCACATCACATGTCCCACCAGAGACAGTAATATATTGGATCACTGTTACACAGCGATAAAGGACGCATATCACTCTGTCCCACGGGCAGCTTTAGGACTCTCTGATCACTGTTTGGTTCATCTTATACCGACCTACAGGCAGAAACTCAAATCTGAAAAATCTGTATTAAGAACTGTTAAAAGATGGTCTAATGAAACAGAGCGGGTTTTACAAGCCTGTTTCTCTCTTACTGATTGGACTGTTTTTGAAGCTGCCGCAAATGATCTGGATGAGCTCACAGAGACTATAACATCTTATATCAGTTTCTGTGATGATATGTGCATTCCTACCAAGACTCATCTAACTTACAACAACGACAAACCATGGTTCACTGCAAAACTCAGACAGCTCCGTGAGGCCAAAGAAGATGCTTACAGAAAGGGGGATAAAGTCTTGTATAAGCAGGCCAAATACACACTGGAAAAGGAGATCAGAGTGGCAAAGAGGAATTATTACGGCAAGCTAAGGAAAAAATTCTCTTCCGGCGATTCTGCTTCAGTGTGGAAAGGTATGAAAGAAATCACCAGTTACAAGTCACCATCCCCCAGCACTCTGGAGAATCAACAACTGGCAGACGATCTGAATGAATTCTACTGCAGGTTTGAAAAAACACCCCACACCCGCCCTGAACACCTCTCCACACAACCATTCACACCTCCAGCAACCCCCCTCTCCCCCACACCTGCAATTCAGATCAGCGAAGATGAGGTGCGCCAGGTCTTCAGGAAGAACAAAAGAAGGAAAGCACCAGGACACAGATCTTCAACAGATCTCTGGAGCTGTGCGAAGTCCCCTCATGCTTCAAACGCTCCACCATCATCCCCGTCCCAAAAAAACCCAAAATTACTGGACTTAATGACTACAGACCTGTGGCTCTAACGTCTGTGGTCATGAAATCATTTGAGAGACTGGTTTTGGCTTATCTGAAGGCCTCCACTGGACCCCTACTGGACCCCCTGAAGTTTGCCTACAGAGCAAATAGGTCTGTGGATGATGCAGTCAACATGGGACTGCACTTCATCCTGTAGCATCTGGACAGACCAGGGACTTATGTGAGGATCCTGTTCGTAGACTTCAGCTCCGCTTTTAACACCATCATCCTGGACACCCTTCAGAATAAACTAACTCAGCTCTCCGTCCCCACCTCCATCTGTCAGTGGATCAACAACTTCCTGACAGACAGGCAGCAGCTAGTGAGGCTGGGAAAATACACATCCAGCACTCGTACGATCAGCACTGGAGCTCCTCAGGGCTGTGTTCTCTCCCCACTGCTCTTCTCCCTGTACACTAACGACTGCACCTCTATAGACCCCTCTGTCAAGCTCCTGAAGTTTGCAGACGACACCACACTGATCGGCCTCATCCAGGACGGTGACGAGTCTGGATGAGATACAGACAGGAGGTTAAGGAGCTGGCTGTCTGGTGCAGTCTTAACAACCTGGAGCTCAACACGCTCAAAACTGTGGAGATGATCATGGACTTCAGGAGAACCCCCTCTGCTCTCCCCCCACTCACCATCATGAACAGCACTGTGACTGCAGTGGAGTCATTCAGATTCCTGGGCACCACCATCTCCCAGGACCTGAAGTGGGACAATCACATTGAGTCCATTGTGAAAAAGGCCCAGCAGAGGTTGTACTTCCTTCACCAGCTGAGGAAGTTCAACCTGCCACAGGAGCTGCTGAATCAGTTCTACTCCGCCATCATTGAATCCGCCCTCTGCACTTCAATAACTGTCTGGTTCAGCTCAGCTACCAAATCTGACCTCAGAAGACTACAGAGGGTAGTCCGGTCTGCTGAGCGAATCATTGGTACAACCCTCCCCACTCTCCAAGAACTGTACTTATCCAGAGTGAGCAAAAGGGCTGGCAAAATCACTCTGGACCCCTCACATCCAGCACACTCCCTCTTTGAACTGTTACCATCTGGTCGACGCTACAGAGCTCTGAGCACCAGAACGACCAGACACAGGAACAGTTTCTTCCCTCAGGCAATCCATCTCATGAACACTTGACATTAAACGTGGAACACACAACACTATTATAAATTATTTATTCACCACACATACTTATTTTTTCATTTCAGATTTGCACATATCAGACCTGTACACCATAATTGTCTATATTATATACTGTGTTTTTGCTATTTGTACATTGCCTATTTGTATATTATTCTTTTATTATCTGTGTCCTATCCTGTTGCTGTCTTTCTGTTGCACTGTAGAGCTTCTGTCACTAAAGCAAATTCCTCGTATGTGTAAGCATACCTGGCCAATAAAGCTCATTCTGATTCTGATTCTGATTCTGATTCACTCACCTGGACTCTCCACCTTGTTTCACTCCGCTCCCTATATCAATAAATCTGTTGTTGTTTCACTCACCTCTGTGTCCCCTTGCATATCTGTGACAACTACATTAGTAGACAACAAAATTTTATTTGTTTTTTCCAAATTTGTTCATAAAAATGACTTCAATTCAAGGAGATAGAGTTTTGTAGTGGCACAACTGAATTGTTCCTAGCAATAATTTTGATCAAACTATAAAATAAATTTATATGTAACCACTGTCGTTGTGATCATACCACGGACATTACCTGAGAAGTTAAAGTAAATACGTCGGCAAACTGCACTCTTTCAAGGACGTGCATTTAATGCATGGCCAGAATAAGAACATAATCTAAGTGTTTAAAACATGCAAAGTAGGATTGCCAACTGTTTCCTTATTTAAGTAACATTCTATATTAAATAGGCTATATATGGAAAGCATTGTGTCACGCCCAGTTTAGGGTGCTAAACACTCACCAAAAAAAAAAACAACAACAACAAAAAAAAAGACAAAAAAAAACAAAACAAAAAACAAGAGCACCATTAGTTGAAACTGTAATAATATCATATTTGTTATTATATAACATATATAACATATTTGAACTCTTCTGTGCATATTTGCAGTTGCACTCTGGAGAGCATCGGATGTTTCTGTTTACAGCGTTTGCAGCGTTGAGCAGTGTAGCCAATCACAAACACATCCGTTGAACCAATGAACTGAGATGAGTGACAGGCTCAGTGCATTTGAAATTATCAAGGGAGCACTCTTTGCATGCATTCTAAGCTATCTGTAGTGCATTCAGATTTTTAATAAACTTTTTTTTTTTCATGATGCTAAGAGGAACAATGTCCCCTCACTAAAGTTTAGCTATAGTTTAGTTATTCTATATAAATGCTAAAATGAATCTCAGACGTGAACATATATATATATATATATATATATATATATATATATATATATATATATATATATATATATATATATTTGTTCATATTATATTTATATTTGTAACATACATGTTTGCTTTGCTTAATCTATTCAATTACATATGTATTTATAATATTTATTTCATTTTATAATTAATTTGTTTGTGTGTATAGACAGACAGACACTCACACACACAAATATTATATTAAACCGATTTAAAAAAATAAAAAAAATTCCCTTTGCTATATTAATACTGTGAGTTATTTTTTTACAATATAGGCTATATTTTGTACACAGTGTTGTTATTGTACAGTTTGTCATTTCATAGTATGTATAACTTTTTGTTGTCAAATTAAAAATATATATTTTATATTCTCTTTTAACTAAAGCCTAAGTGTCTTTGTTTTATGTATGTATATGGAGTAATGTACCATAATAATAATAATAGTAATAGTAATAATAATAATAATAATAATAATAATAATAATTGCATGAATATGGTGCATTTCGTAGGAAGTTTAAACCAATGTTTAATTTAAAAAGGCTATTACAATTAGGACAATATGACAATATTTTTGGTGAGTTTATAATGTAATAAATTTCTCATAATGTAATAATTGTTATTACATTATGAGCTCAAGATTTTATTTAGTTTTGAGAAAATTATTACATTATGAACATTTTATTACAATAATAATGTAATACTTATTACATTATGTGCAGTTTTTACATTATGTGCATTGTTTTTACTAAAGGTTGTGTATAATTTATGGATAATATGTAAGGATAAGGGACATTTGCCTAATAATGGACTGTTAAAGACACTTATGTGTCTAGCTTGAGCCTGCGAGGTTCACAGAGAGAAATGGGATAGTTTTGTGGCATTTGTGGCTGGTTCACTGAAGAAATCGAGACTAACTGGCCCAGGTAGATAGTGGGGGAAAATCTGGACAGAGCGGAAAGGGAAAATAGATGGAAACCTCTAACCAATACTTTTGTTGAGAAATATATGTAGATTTTAACTTGATAAAAATGTTTTTAAAGAGAAGGCAGAGTAGGGAATATTGCGACTGTTAAGATTAATTTACGGCGTTACTAAGCAAATGTGTCGCATTTCTATTTAATAACAGATGTTGTGTAATATTGTGTATTGTATAAAAATATCAACGTTTTCTTTCTTTGATTTTCAGGTTTTACCTGAAGACTTGAAATGGAATGACTGCCATGTGCCTTATGTTGATATAATGCATTTTAATGAATAAAGGGCAAGAATAATTTAAAATATTGTATTATATTGTATGTTGTTTAATGAAAATATGTTCTTTATATGGCTTCCAAGTTTGAATAAATAGTCTTGAAATGTAATGACTTGCGACTGCTCTCTACATCTTTTTTTTGGCTTCATTAATTATATTTTAGTGACAATTAGTGTTACACATGCCCAATAGAATAAAACCTAATTTCAAATTGTGTCTTTATGTGCACTGCAGTGACCGATTCGCGCTGTTTTTTTCCCACTCAGTAAAGCACATTCTACAAACATTACATCCTACTGTAGTAGCAAGATAACAAAAAACATATCTATTTTAAACTAATCTATTTTAAACAACATCAGCGGAAGCACCAAAATTGCTTTTCTTGTGCAATTTGTATTCACAAGACGAGCAAACTAATCCACAAGAAACTGTACAAGGTAAACTGTAACTGACTGTCGTAAAATATGAGTGCCGGCCACTGACGTTACTGTCCTTAATAATTGGCTCACGTGATCCAAATTAGCCGTTACACTTTTTCCAATGTTAAGTACTACAGACCCTCTCATATCCCAGTAGTAAGACAATCTCTGGTATACTTCAGTTTTTATGCGCACCTGAGGGACTGCGTGTAGTGCGCAACGCAAATTTCTTCACCAAATTTATGAGCTGTATGTGCACCGCTCGATCATCGCACATTTGCACTAATCAGTTGTTCCACAAGGTGGCAACTCTGGCTCCGGTCGAAGTGCACAGTAGAAAACTAAATTAAAAGAGATGGAACAACAAAAAATAGCGGCGACTGCAACAACAACAGACGCCCACATTGACAAGTGCTTGTGTGAGAGAGATGATAGATGCCAATTTAGTTTAAATAAGTACAAAGATATAATAGGTTATAACTTCTGGAGAATAATAGCGCAGACACTGGACAAATATTAAACTTTCTAGAGAGCACAATATCGAATAGAGTATTTTATTCTTTAAATTATATACGTGTATTGTTTGTTGTGCTTAGTCGCAACAATTGAGTGTGTTAAGCCCAAAGTATACTTCACTTTTTATGCGTACGCGAGAGACAGCGTACAGTGTGCGTGATGCGAATTTCGTCATCAGAATAGTACGCACACCACCCAATTTTTGTAACCACGCATACTTTGTGGCAACACTGAGCGAGAGGTTATGGGATAGCCCAGCTTTGGTTTAAAAAATATTTGTAGTCGGTCATAAGTTATGGGGAAAAATAGAGCAGACACTGGACATGGATGAAGCCACCCTTGTTTGCACACAACATCAAATGAAGTATACTTTGAAAGGCTACGCATTCGAATGCACGCATACGCTAGTGTATGTGTACAGAAACGAAGTATACTTTGGGCTTTAGCCCATGATATAACAAATTTGGATTTGTTTGATTTTAAACTTATTCAGCAACAGACATTATTGCTGAGCCTGCAACTCATAGTATTAATGAGTCTGTACCTAACATTTGGAAAGCTGCTTATGTTCTTCTCTTATTAAAAGGTGGAGACCCTTTGGAGTTGAACATTTATCATCATATGTCCAAACATTCAGTTCTAGCTCCTTGAAACCCAGGTAAATTTGCACCAGTTTTTAGCTGGAATTTTTTTTATGTGACTGTCAGTCAGTCTTAGAACTGGTCATAGTACCATTACTGCTGCTATGGTTGTGACAAATGATCTTATTGGTGCTTCGGACAGAAAACAGCATTGCACTGCCTTATTTGTGGATTTAATAAGACGTTTGGTTTAGTGGATCAAAAACTGTAGCTGAGCAAACTCCAAAGCTGGTCTTAGTCCTAAGGCTGTTAATTGGTTTAAAAATGATTTTGTAGACCGAATTCATTGTGTCTGTGTTGAAGGCCATAAATCAGGCTTTCTCAAGATAACTAACAGTGTTCCCCAGGGTTCTATTTTGGGCCCTGTTTTATTTTCTGTTTTTATAAATGATGTTGGAAAAGATATTAAAGCAAAACTATGCCTGTATGCAGATGACTGTTATTTGTATGCTTCTTCCATAGTACAGGCAGTGCAAGAACTTCATACTGAATTTAATACATTACCATCTGCTCTGTTGAGTTCTATATATTGATGAATTTAAGGCAATCATAAAGAATGTGGTGAAGGATGCATGTGATCGTTTTTGTAAAAGGCCACTGTGTTTCATATGTGTTGTGTATGTTGTTATCTTAATTGTGAGTTTTGTACTGCTGCTACCATGGCCAGGTCTCTCAATGGGACTTCCTGGTGAAATAAAGGTAGTATAAATTTATAAAATAAGAAAACTCAGTAGTGCTCCTCTGTGGTTTATTGCAATATTTATGTATAGTCAGGTAAAGGTGGCTCTTATAGTGGACAGTTGTCATCTCCATGTGGTCTTGTTTGGTATTGCATCTTGAAATAGTTTTATATAGACAGCTGAGATGAAATAACCTAGCACAAAGCTCCTCGTTATGACTGACAGGATAATCGGCCCTGATCATTGGCTGCTTTTAATGGCTGATTATTTTAATACCGATTATTAGCCGATACGTCAGTGTAAATTGGGTTTTCTGCATTTAGAATAATCCTGTCTTATACTCTTTTACATTATCATTTTTACATAATAAACTATTTTCTTGATTTATATATGAAACCTATTTAGTTGGTTAATATAATACAAAACAACCACAACAACAACATTTTAACAAAAAAAAAAACATTTATTGTTTCAGACCAGATGTCATTCCAGCTGCTTCAGTGGGACACAGAGGCTTTCCTGGTGCAGAAAAGCATGAAAGAAATGCTTCAAGTAATGAACCCAATTGCAATTGCACAGAATTCATGTTCATGCTCTAACAAAGTGACTGTATTTGTCTGAACTGTATTTCAGGTGCACCTGATCCTCTGAGCTGGACGTCTGAAGCGACTTGACAAACATGATTGTGTAAATGACAAACATGATTGTGTAAATTGTGTACTGAAAAATATTTCAAATCGTCAACAAACCTCAAATATGAAATAATTTCACTCATATTGTTTTGTATAAAAATATATATATAAAAAGAATTTGACAGGTTCCTGAAAATCCCTTGCCTTCTTAAATAAAAATGCCATAAAAAGCCGAAGAATGTGTTTGTCACCATATTTTAAGAAAAATCCGCATGTATGCATAAAAGCTGTGGATACGCACACAAGCTCCAGTGAAGCACATATAAAAGATAGAAACCCCTGCTCTACTTCACACGTCTGATCTTCATGGTGATGGACTTCAGGGAATTCCAGCTGTTCTTCCAGGTCTTCCAGGTGTTTCCGAAATCCTTTTCTTTACTATTTTTCTCCGACAAATAGTGACCAGTGGGGTTTGTTTGATAACAATTGTTGTACCAAAACCCTCCTTGATGGTATTTCATAGCACAGTTCACTCCTGAAAGGTCTTGGTCTTTGTCAAAGGTGGAGAACTTCATTCCATTGTGGTAACTTAAAGAGTCACCTACAGAAAGGAGAAACTTTCATTATAAAGACACTTTCATTTGGACGTCTAAAAGCATTCGTTTAAACATTATGGTTTAACACATCACTTTAAAACTCCATTATTATAAACTGGTTTGCTTAAATTCATTACAGTCACACATTCTGAAATTGGAAACTAAAATGACAGCAGTTTGTTTTACCTGCTCCTCCATTTACAAAGCCTCTCACATGCAGTCTGTACCCATCAGCCTCAGAGTCCACAGAGAAAGACTCATACAGAGCGTAAGCCTTCTTCCCTTCAAAGTCCTCCACATCTACTCTGAGTTTATACTGATACCTGCGTGTCAGCTGATGAATGAACTCTACACCTGTAAAAAAAAAAAAAAAAAAAAAAAAACCTTAGAAGCTCAGAGAACAAATGGAAATCTGCATTTATACTGTTCCAGATGAAATGTCCATGTTTTCCATGTCTTTGATTGTTAATTATTTCTCTGTTTGCCTTTTTTAGCCACCAGAAAACACTCACCCAGCCAGTGTTCGCCTTCTTTATTACCAAAACCCCATTTATAACTCTTCCATGATCTAAAGAAATTCACCTCGCCATCCATTCGCCTGAGAATCACCTGAAACATTTAGAAATCATTAATCGTTTTCTCACATCACATCATTCATATTTTAAAAACATTTTTAAGGTGTACAACCTTTGATAAGCTTTGTTTAGCAACTAATGTAAATACTGTTGTGTGATTTCTGAGTGATTTCAATGACTGTTTTCCAACATAAAGAGCACAAATAAAAGAACTGAGGGACTATTTGAATAATAGCTTATTATAGTTACTAGAAATCATGATGTCATTCACACTGGGGTGCATCTGATAATAAAATATCCTTTTGCAAGATGAAACACATTGAAATGCGTACCGTCCAGGGTCCTTGTTCATTTTGTTCACCAGAGACCATCTCACAGTAGACCTGCACCGGTCCATCTACTGTGTTGATGGTGTACACGCCACTGGTACTATATCCACTCGCATTAATATCAGAGCAGTCTTTGGCACGGACAAAATCAGATTTGACCTCTTCAGTGCCCATCAACATGAGAAACAGAGCAGACAAACACAGCAACACCTGAGAGACACAAACTCAAGATCTGAGCCTGATGACCGACATATGAACAAAATCACACTCACATTCTCACATACAGAAACTCACAATCATGTTTGTCAAGTCGCTTCAGACGTCCAGCTCAGAGGATCAGGTGCACCTGAAATACAGTTCAGACAAATACAGTCACTTTGTTAGAGCATGAACATGAATTCTGTCATTTTCTGAAGAAAGAAACATCATTTTCAAACTGACCAGAATCAAACTCACCGTATGAGCTGAGAATCATGTGAATTTTTAGGCGACAGATGCATCTCTAAATAGCTTCAGGATCCTCCTCTTTATCTGACATTCAAAGAGACTTAAAATCTCCATAGGACAGTAATGGGTTAGATTCCATAAAAGGACAAGATTTTTTTCTTTTTTTCATTTAGCAACCTGCTTTATCATTCTCAGATGATAGCCATCAGAAAGAAAATGTATTTCAACATTGAGTTAATCTGAAAGAGAGTATCTGATTGCAACAAACCCCTTAAGAAAAAAAAAATGTTAAAGGGATAGTTTACCCAAAAATGAAATGTATGAGTTTCTTTCTTCAGCTAAACATAAAATATTTATACAATTCATACAATGTTAACAACAACACTGAAATGCACTCTTTATCTTTCAATGAGATAAGCATTAAAGTTGCAACAGTAGGAGATCCCATTGTATTTTATTTAAAGAGAAAATAAGATAAAGACCCCCATATCATGCAGAGATCAGGTGTGTTATAAAATATTCAATATAATTAAATATAGTTATTACTGTAAGAACAATCACCATTGAAGAAACCATGAGCAGCAGCCGAATACGCTGATTCCTATTGAACTTTTGTAAAGGCAATCAGTCTGTTCATGATGAAAGTGTCTATACTGCAGTGTTTAACACACACACACACACACACACACACACACACTATATATATATATATATATATATATATATATATATATATATATATATAAGCAATATATATTGAGAAATATATATATATACCTGTTTTTATATCCCGGTGGGGACTTAAACCTGAATACACACAGACTCATGGGGACTCGTGTCACGGTGGGGACCTAAATTGAGGTCCCCACGGGTAAAGAAGCTAATAAATCACACAGAATGAAGTTTTTTGAAAATCTAAAAATGCAGAAAGTTTCCTGTAAGGGGTAGGTTTAGGTGTAGGGTTGGTGTAGGGCAATAGCACATACAGTTTGTACAGTATAAAAACCATTACGCCTATGAATGTCCCCACAAGGATAGCGAAACAAGTGTGTGTGTGTGTGTGTGTGTGAAATAAAAATGGCCAGTATAGACTTATACAGTAGATGGTGAATGTGGAAACATTTCAAGAGATAAAAAAAAGTTGCACCAACAGGATGTTTGAAGCATCTTCAGAATTTCTGATCACAAATGTTGCAATCTAGGGTACACAAGATAAAATTGCAAGCATCATTTACCCAGCTAACAAAAATGTTTTGGTAACATTCCCATTAAGTTATAAAACATCTGAATGTTCTCTGAACATTCCATTTGATCATTTTGTAAATATTTTGGAAACATTACTTTTGAATGTTCTGTATTGTTCTGAAACAAGTAGTAACGTTTAAAAAAAAAAAAAAAAAAAGAAAAACATTAGATGAGCATCCAACTAAAGTGTTTCAGGAACAAACATTCCATTAACATCGTATAAATAATTTTTTGTGCAAATGTTTTGAGAACTAAAGAGCAGACAACTTTGAACAAACATTCTATTAATGTTACTGGAAGAACGTTTGTTCATAACTTTGAGAGAACCTTGCCAGAACATTCTGAGAATGTTCCCTGTTAGCTGGGTAAGCAGTAAACAATAGTTTTCAAATGTTTAGGTGAACTTTGAGTAAATATTAAGTTAAAAAAGCATTTTTACAATAGTGCATTTACTTTTGTCAGTTTTGTACTTCTCATTTGCCATCATTAAATTGTATAATTTAAGCCATATCTCTGCTGTTTTCGTGTTAATTACTAAAGTTTTCTAAAAATGCATCATTTGAGCGGGTGCAAAACAAAGTGAAATGAACCAACTTCTCCTTCTGTGACAGCTGACCCATGACTCACTGAAAAATGATCAAGATAGGCTCACCATCGCTAGATCGCTGGCGTGATGAACGTGAAGCACAACAATGACTCCACTTTTTCATAACACGTTTTGCAATTCTTCCAGTGTTATGAAATGTTGACATTCTTGACCTAATGTCCAAGCAGCACTATAGGAGACCTTCAGTCATGAATTAACTGCTGAAATACGTCTATTTAACAGAAATACAGCAGACCAGACCAGACCAGACTTCTAAATCTGTGCAGTCACTTACAAGATTGAAATAATGTCAAGTTTAAGGCTCAATTCAGTCAGTTTAATGTTCTTATCTGTTTATTTGTCTACATTTACTGGCATCATTTATTATAAAATATGGCTAAAAGTATGTGGTCTTTTTGTTAATGTGACTGTCTGACTATTTTCTAGTCATTTCTATTTCTTACACATGCAATGACGTTCTATAGAGAATCAGACGATACACGTTAACAAAGAAATATAGAAATCTTTTACTGAGTCTGGTGTGGAAGTTTAAAAACTGTCCTGCTAGCAAAATATCTCTCTGGTAACAAATTTAGGTTATTAAAACATTGTTGGAACGTTGTTTTGAAATGTTTCTGAAACATTGAAATGTCCTGTTCACTTAGCATGATTGTAATGTTATTTAAAGTTTACAAAAATGTTTCTTACAACATTCTACTAACTTTTATTCAACAATTGCATAATGCCATGAAATTAATATAGTTTAAAGTATATAACATACTGTATAGTGCTGCTTGAAGGTTTTTAGAATTTTCTGTATTTCTGCATAAATATGACCCAAAACATCATCAGAAAGGTCCTGAAAGTTGACAAAGAGAATCCAATCAAACAAAGGAGACAAAAATATATAAGTTGTCATTTATTTATTGAGAAAAATGATCCAGTGTTACATATCTGTGAATGGGAAAAGTATGTGAATCTTTGCTTTCAGTATCAGGTGTGACCCCCTTTTGCAGCAGTAACTGCGGGTAAACGTTTCTTGTAAATGCTGATCAGGAATTTTATCCCATTCCTCAGTACAGAACCACTTCAACTCTGTGATGTCGGTGGGTTTCCTCCTATGAACTGCTTGCTTCAGCTCCTTCCACAACATTTCATTTGGATTAAGGTCCAGACTTTGACTCAACCATTCCAAAACATTAACTTTGTCCTTCTTTAACCATTCTTTGGTAAAACGACTTGTATGCTTGGGGTCATTGTCTTGCTGCATGGCCCGCTTTCTCTTGAGACTCAGTTCTGGGACAGATGTCCTGATATTTTCCTTTAGAATTTGCTGGTATAATTCAGAATTCATTGTTCCATCAATGATGGCAAGCCGTCCTGGCCCAGATGCAGCAAAACAGGCCCAAACCATGATACTACCACCACCATGTTTCACAGATGGGATAGATTTCTTATGCTGGAATGCAGAGTGTTCTTTTCTCCAAACATAACGCTTCTCATTTAAAACAAAATGTTCTATTTTGGACTCATCCATCCATTAAACATTTCTCCAATAGCCCTCTGGTTTGTCCACATGATCTTTAGCTAACTGCAGACAGGCAGCAATGTTCTTTTTGTAGAATAGTGGATTTCTCCTTGCAGCTCTGCCATTCACACCATGCTTGTTCAAGTCAAGTCAAGTCACCTTTATTTATACAGCGCTTTTAACAATACAGATTGTGTCAAAGCACTTAACAGTAATCAAATTGGAGAATAGAGTGTCAGTAATGTATAATAATAAGATTAAACACTCAATTTTCAGTTAAAGGCATTTCATTATTGAATTCAGAGATGTTATTGTCTAGCTCAGATTAGTTTAAATAGTTTCTATGAAATCAAATTGATGATAATAGCTAGAAATTAATTGTCCTCAACTGAGCAAGCCAGAGACAACATCGGCAAGGAACCAAAACTCCCTCTGTAACAGAATGGAGAAAAAAACCTTGGGAGAAACCAAGCTCAGTCGGGGGGCCAGTTCTCCTCTGGCCAGGATATTATTGTTTATTTATTTTTTTACTTATTGTTTTAATTAAATTTTAAATGTATAAATGTATTATATTTCTATTTTTATATTGTTGCAATTTCTAACAATAATAGCATTACGTAGTTAGGTATTTTATTATATTTTTAGTTATTTTGTTTTATTTTTAGTTTTATTGTATTTAAGTCGAGGTCTTCACTGGGGATATGTCCCCGGGGCTCATCCAGGTGTCTGGCCTCCGCCGACAATCAGGGTCGCAGACATCATCTTCCGGCGCCGATCCACCATCTGATCCGGACACGGACTGAGAAACAGAATAAGAAAGAAACAGACAAATATTAGCATAGATGCCATTCTTCTTACGATGTAACGAGTACATCGTGTGTTATGAGGAGTGTTCCTGGTTCCAGTTGATCTAATTAATGCAGCCTAGCAATCCTTTAATGGATTTGAATAATAGAAGCGTATTAGTGTGTTATGTGTAAGCCAGGTTAAAGAAATGTGTCTTTAATCTAGATTTAAACTGACAGAGTGTGTCTGCCTCCCGAACAGTGTTAGGTAGATTGTTCCAGAGTTTGGGCGCTAAATAGGAAAAGGATCTGCCGCCCGCAGTCGATTTTGATATTCTAGGTATTATCAAATGGCCAAAGTTTTGAGAACGCAGCGGACGTGGAGGACTATAATGTGATAAGAGCTCACTCAAGTACTGAGGAGCTAAGCCATTCAGGGCTTTATCAGTAATTAACAAGATTTTAAAATCTATCCGATGTTTAATAGGGAGCCAGTGCAGTGTTGACAGAACCGGGCTAATATGGTCATACTTCCTGGTTCTAGTAAGGACTCTAACTGCTGCATTTTGGACCAACTGTAGTTTATTGATCAAGCGTGCAGAACAACCACCCAGTAAAGCATTACAATAGTCTAACCTTGAGGTCATAAACGCATGAATTAGCATCTCTGCATTTGACGTTGAGAGCATAGGTCGCAATTTAGATATGTTTTTGAGATGGAAAAACGCAGTTTTACAGATACTAGAAACATGGCTTTCAAATGAAAGATTGCTATCAAACAGCACACCTAGGTCCCTAACTGATGAAGAAGAATTGACAGAGCAGCCGTCAAGTGTTAGATAGTGTTCTAGGTTATTACATGTGGGGTTTTTAGGTCTGATAATTAACACCTCTGTTTTTTCAGAATTTAGCAGTAAGAAATTACTCGTCATCCAGTTTCTTATATCGACTATGCATTCCGTTAGTTTCTCAATTTGGTGTGTTTCACCGGGCCGTGAAGAAATATAGAGCTGAGTATCATCAGCATAACAGTGAAAGCTAACACCATGTCTCCTGATAATATCTCCCAAGGGTAATGTAAAGTGTGAAAAGTAACGGCCCTAGTACTGAGCCTTGAGGTACTCCATACTGCACTTGTGATCGATATGATAACTCTTCATTTACTGCTACGAGCTGATGGTGGTCAGATAAGTACGATTTGAACCATGCTAGGGCACTTCCACTAATGCCAACAAAGTTTTCTAGTCTATTCAAAAGAATGTTGTGGTCAATAGTGTCGAACGCAGTGCTAAGATCCAGTAGAACTAATAAAGAGATACAACCATGATCAGATGATAGAAGCAGGTCATTTGTAACTCTGACATACATGTTGTTGGTTTAGATGATTTAACAAGTTTATACAATTCTTCCTCTCCTATAGTAGAGAATGAGTGGAATTGTTCCTCAGGGGATCTATAGTGCACTATCTGATGCGATACTGTAGCTGACGGCTGCATGGTTACAATTTTATCTCTGATAGTATCGATCTTGGAAGTAAAGTAGTTCATAAAGTCATTACAGCTGTGCTCTTGGGAAATGCCAACACCTGTTGATGCTTTATTTTTCGTTAATTTAGTGACTGTATTGAATAAATACCGGGGGTTATGTTTGTTTTCTTCTAGAAGAGATGAAAAGTAATCAGATCTAGCAGTTTTTAATGCTTTTCTGTAGGATAGGGTACTTTCCCGCCAAGCTATACGAAATACCTCTAGTTTTGTTTTCCTCCAGCTGCGCTCCATTTTCCAGGCTGCTCTCTTTAGGGTGTGAGTGTGCTCATTATACCACGGAGTCAGACTGTTTTCTTTGATCTTCCTTAAGCGTAAAGGAACAACTGTATCTAAAGTGCTAGAGAAGAGAGAGTCCATAGTTTCTGTTACATCATCAAGTTTTTCTGCGCTGTTGGATATGCTGAGGAATTGAGATAAATCAGGAAGATTACTTACAAAGCAGTCTTTTGTGGTAGAAGTGATGGTTCTACCATACTTGTAACAAGGAGTAGAATTTACAGTTTTAGCTATATGGAGTTTACACAAGACTAGATAATGATCTGAGATATCATGCTTTGCTGCAGAATTTCAACACCACTAATATCAATTCCATGTGACAGTATTAAATCTAGAGCATGATTTCGACAATGAGTAGGTCCTGAAACATGCTGTCTAACCCCAATAGAATTCAGAATGTCTATGAATGCTGATCCTAATGCATCTTTTTCATTATCGACATGATATTAAAATCACCAACAATTAAGACTTTATCTGCAGCCAGTACTAACTCAGATAGAAAATCAGAAAATTCTTTAATAAAGTCTGTGTGGTGCCCTGGTGGCCTGTACACAGTAGCCAATACAAACATCACAGGGGATTTATCACTAACACGTGTTTCTCTAGATAATGTTATATGCAACACCATAACTTCAAACGAGTTATACTTAAAGCCTGCCCTCTAAGAAATACTGAGAATATTGCTATAAATTGTAGCAACACCTCCCCCTTTACCTTTTGGACGTGGCTCATTTTTATAGCAGTAATCTTGGGGGGTAGACTCGTTTAAAGTAATGTATTCATCTGGTTTTAGCCATGTTTCTGTCAAATAGAGCAAATCTAGGTTATGATCATTGATCAAATCATTTACAAATAGTGCTTTTGTAGAAAGGGACCTGATATTCAGTAAGCCAAGTTTTATTAATTGTTTCTCTGTATTGTAAACATTTTTTATTTATTGAACATCAATTCAATTGTTACTATTGCTTTGGTTTGGAACGTTTTCTGTATTTTCTAGTATGGGGAACAGACACAGTCTCTATAGTGTGATATCTAGGTGAAGGAGTCTCTATGTGCTGAGAATTAACTGACTTCTGTGATGTGAGGCGGCTAACAGACGGTCGGTTTAGCCAGTCTGTCTGCTTCCTGACCTGGGCCCTAGTTAGTCAAGTACGAACTCTAAGACTATGTGCCATATTTCTAGAGAGAAGAGCGGCACCACCCCAGGAGGGGTGAAGACCATCTCTTTTCAACAGGTCAGTTCTGCCCCAAAAATTCTTCCAATTGTCTATAAAGTCTACGTTATTCTGCGGGCACCACTTAGACATCCAGCCATTGAGTGACGACAGTCTGCTATGAATCTCATCGCCACGGTAAGCAGGGAGAGGACCAGAGCATATTATAGTGTCTGACATCATACTTGTAAGTTCACACACCTCTTTAACATTATTTTTAGTGATCTCCGACTGGCGAAGTCGAACATCATTAGTGCCGACGTGGACAGCAATCTTACTGAATTTACGATTAGCATTAGCCAGCACTTTTAAATTTGCCAAGATGTCAGGCGCTCTGGCTCCCGGTAAACATTGGACTATGGTGGCTGGTGTCTCTATTTTCACGTTCCGTACAATAGAATTGCCAATAACTACAGCACTTTCATCAGGTTTCTCAGTGGGTGTTTCACTGAGTGGGGAGAACCTGTTTGATGTTTTGATCGGAACGGAAGAGTGGTGTTTTGACCCGCGACTAGGCCGCCTCACAGTCACCCAGTTGCCCTGCTGCACGGGCTCAACCGGAACCGAACAATGTACAGAAGTCCCTGAGCTAGTCACATCCAAAGCAGTATCTACAGCCCTCATATTCTTACTATCCTCAACTAAAGTTTGGATGCGTGTCTCTAGTTCTAAAATCTTCTCTGTCAGCCTAACTATTTCCCTGCATTTATCACATGTGAATCCCTCGCTGCTGACAGAGACAGATAAACTGTACATGTGGCAGGCTGTGCAAACAACAATAGCAGGAGAAGAAGCCATTACTCACCGTGATTGATGAATGATACCAACTTGACTTACCACTTACCACTGTTGTTTGATGAACTCATGAAAAACGGAGCGAGAGAGAAATGAAAACGGAGTGAAAAAAAAGAAAAAAAGAAAACAATAATAGGTGCGAATATAAACACAAATGGAACCGCGAGTTCAGTGTTCTCCTGATGATGGACTCATGAACATTAACATTAGCCAATGTGAGAAAGGCCTTTAGTTGCTTAGAAGTTACCCTGTTGTCCTTTGCAACCTCGCGGACTATTAGACGTCTTGCTTTTGGAGTGATCTTTGTTGGTGGACCACTCT
Organism: Spinibarbus caldwelli; assembly: GCA_039654775.1. NCBI lineage: Eukaryota > Metazoa > Chordata > Actinopteri > Cypriniformes > Cyprinidae > Spinibarbus > Spinibarbus caldwelli. Next base: position 1,637,282 of record CM077247.1, on the reverse strand, counting down.
TGGGGAGGGTAACAGAGGACTTGAATTTCCTCCTTTTGTACACAATCTGTCTGACTGTGGATTTGTGGAGTCCAAAATATTTAGAGATGGTTTTGTAACCTTTTCCAACCTGATGGGCAACAGCAACTCTTTTTCTGAGGTCCTCAGAGATCTCCTTTGTTCGTGCTGTGATGCACTTCCACAAACATGATCAAACACTGACAACTGATAGTCGTCCCATTGACTGAAAACACCTCTGAACAGATGGACTCTAATTTCACCTTCAAATTAACTGCTAATCCTAGAGATTTGAATACTTTTGCTGCTCACAGATATGTAATATTGGATCATTTTCCTGAATAAATAAACGACAATCTTATTTGTTTGATTGGATACTCTTTGTCAATTTTAAGGTTTTGCATGAAAATCTATTATCATGAATTTAGACACATGACAGTTAATATTTGGGATAATTTATGTTGACTGACTAGTTTTATCAATGTTGTGGATGCTGTGGTCTGATAGCATTGAAAGAATCACAACAATGATACAATTAAGGATTATTATGATTGTATGAACACATTTTCATTAAAATCATCTGATTAATGTTTGTACTGTAATGAATATATGTGATAATGTACTAATGTGTGTATTGAGTGTTGTGTGAAACTTTTAACATTAAAATTAGACCCGTGGGGTTAAAATTAGACCCGTGGGGTAAGATGAGCCACCCAGACCTTGCACAGAATGCCTTGAGCAGCATGTTGTTATTCTAAATGTAACACTTACTGTAATTAATGGGGTTATTATATAATATTTCCTTGAATTAAATTTACATTTCAGACATCTTTGCTTTTTATCAAAATTGAAAATCATTAAATTTGCACGACATATATGCTGACAAAATATGGGCAGTTAAATATGAAAAAATTCATTTGCAAATCAAATCAAATCAAATTTTATTTATATAGCATAAATAAAAACAACTGTTGCTGACCATTGTGCTGCACAAAAAGACAAAGGATAAACAAAAAGAATAAAAATATGCCTGTATATAAGTATTTTCCTCATTCGTATATGAGAACTATTTAGTTGGTTAATCAAAAAATACATATATTACTTTGATAATAAACTTTTATTGCTTCATGCTTCATTCCAGCTGCTGCAGTGGGACACAGGTTTTGCTGTTGCAGAAAACCATATAGAAATGATTAAAGTCATGATCCCAATTTCAACACATTTTTATTTAAGAGAGCAAGGGTTTTTTCAGGAACCTGTCAAATTCATTTTTATATATTTTCATTCAAGACAATATGAGTGAAACTGTTACATATTTGAGATTTCTTCACATTTTGAAATATTTTTTGATCATAAAAAGTCAAGGGACTTGTTTGTCACCATATTTTAAGAAAGATCCACACAACCTGCAGTGAAGCACATATAAAGGATAGAAACCCCTGCTCTACTTCACACGTCTGATCTTCATGGTGATGGACTTCAGAGGATCCCAGCTGTTCTTCCAGTAGTACCAGGTGGCTCCAGTATCCATTAATATACCATCTTTCTCCCACAAATAGTGACCAGTAGGGTTTGTGTAATAACAACTGTTGTACCAAAACCCTCCTCCAAAGTATTTCATAGCACAGTTGCTTCCTGAATTATCTTGGTCTTTGTCATAGGTGGAGAATTTCATTTTATTGTGATAGCTCAAAGAATTACCTGCAGAAAGGAGAAACTTTCATTATAGAGGCACTTTCATTTGCACATCCAAAATAAAATGACTTTTTTTAAAATAAATAATATAAAATATGAAAGCATTAGTTTAAACATTATAGTTAAATCTCCTTCATTACTATCATTTTATTTGCTTAAATTCTTCATTATAGTCATACATTCGGAAATTGGAAAATTAAACGTCTGTAGTTTGTTTCACCTGCTCCTCCATTTACAAAGCCGCTCACATGCAGTCTGTACCCATAAGCCTCAGAGTCCACAGAGAAAGACTTGTACAGAGCATAAACCTTCTTCCCTTCAAAGTCCTCCAAGTCTACTCTGAGTTTATAGTGATGCCTGCGCGTCAGCTGGTGAATGAACTCTACACCTGTAAAAAAGCATGAAAGAAAACTGGTTTAATAACTTCAATATCAAATACAATCTGTATTTATACTGCGGTCCAGATTAATGTCCATGTTTTCCGTGTCTTTGATTGTTAATTCTTTCTCTGTTTGCCTTTTTAGCCACCAGAAAACACTCACCCAGCCAGTGTTCACCTTCTTTATTACCAAAACCCCATTTATAACTCTTCCATGGCTTAAAGAAATTCACCTCACCGTCCATTCGTCTGAGAATCACCTGAAACATTCAGAAATCATTCATCTTTTGAAAAGCTTTGATAAGCATTGCTGTGCAACAAATGAAAATTTGTTTGTGTGATTTCTGAGTGATTTCAATGACTGTTTTCCAACATAAAGAGCACAAATAAAAGAACTGAGTGACTATTTGAATAATAGCTTATTATAGTTACTAGAAATCATGGTGTCATTCACACTGGGGTGCATCTGATAATAAAATATCCTTTTGCAAGATGAAACACATTGAAATGCGTACCGTCCAGGGTCCTTGTTCATTTTGTTCACCAGAGACCATCTCACAGTAGACCTGCACCGGTCCATCTACTGTGTTGATGGTGTACACGCCACTGGTACTATATCCACTCGCATTAATATCAGAGCAGTCTTTGGCACGGAAAAAATCAGATTTGACCTCTTCAGTGCCCATCAACATGGGAAACAGAGCAGACAAACACAGCAACACCTGAGAGACACAAACTCAAGATCTGAGCCTGATGACCGACATATGAACAAAATCACACTCACATTCTCACATACAGAAACTCACAATCATGTTTGTCAAGTCGCTTCAGACGTCCAGCTCAGAGGATCAGGTGCACCTGAAATACAGTTCAGACAAATACTGTCACTTTGTAAGAGCATGAACATGAATTCTGTCATTTTCTGAAGAAAGAAACCATATTATATATTTGCTGAGACCTGCATCATTAGAAAACTCACTGTATGGCCTGAGAATCTTGTGAATGTACAGGCGACAGATGCGTCCTTAAATATCTTTCTGATCATCAGGATCCTCCTCTTTATTTGGCATTTACAAAGAAAAACTTCTTTATAGTACAGTCATGGGTTCGATACCATAAAAGGACAAGTTTTTGTTCATTTGGCAACCTGCTTTATTATCATCAGAGCAACTGAAAAGGAAATTTATTTCAACATTGATTTTATCTGATTGCAACAAACCCCTCAAAAAAAAAAAAAAAAAAAAGTTCACCCAAAAATTAAAATTGTCATCATTTATTTACCCTCATGTTGTTCAGAACCTGTATGTTGGGAACCAAACAGTTGTTGGTAGCCAACAGAACTCTCCCTTTAAGAAAGCCCTTATTGTTCATTCATTTATAAGTAAAAGTAAAGATTTTCTTAACTTAAGGTGTTTGCTGACTTTTCATGATAACTTTATGAAATGCAGACATTCAAAAAAATCATTAAAATGATAATGGTGACTGTGTATTGAACACCATGTTGGCTTGCTGTTAATGCTGTTGAACAGAAGGTACGAAGTAAACTACGTACAAACACTGAAATCCACTGGTTATCTTTCAATGAGATGCACATTAAAGTTGTGTTCGTTACTACAGCAACAGTAGGAGCTCACATGGCATTTTATTTCAAGTGAATATAAGCAGGGCTGGACTGGGCCAAAAAATCGTCCCTGGCATTTTTGGTCCAGGCAGCCCACCACCACCACCACTTATATATATATATATATATATATATATATATATATATATATATATATAGTAAAAATTGTAAATAAGTAATATATAAGGGAAACAAGTCAATTTAGCTCAAAGGAAATCATTTATGATTTTATAGGGAATTTGAACAGACTCACTGTTTCACGGCTGATCACTGAATCGGCAGCGAGTCACTGAACGAGCCGTATAACATCAACTCTGCACTGGATATTAAAATCCAAAATATAGTGAACACACTATTAAATAGCACAGTAACAAGATCGGCAGTTTAAGACATTAACTTGTTAGCACAAAACACAAGATACTTCTCTTTTCAATATAAATAAGACTTTATTTATATAAACCTAAGACATGTAAACTAATCTAATCTAACCCATGAACACACACATTCACACGTTCCAGAAAGAGAGAAAGTGAGGAAAGGATGAGTTTACAGAATGAAAATGTGAAATCCCAAGTTTACAGCAATATGTGCAATTGCATATAGACCTGAACCATCAACCATTTGACCCTCGCATTGAGTTTCTCAATGAGGCTAAAATTTATATTAAACTCCACCGACTCAGCAAAAGTCTGGAGGTTGTACTTGCTTGTGTTTCCTTAAGGAATTCCCTTGCGTCCTTGTGGTCTTTGGAGAAAGGGGTTTCCCGAGGTTGCTGATTGGCTGAGTTCAGTGGTCTTTCGTAGTGATGTCTTGGGCGTTGGCTCTTGATGTGGAGTTGGTCTGGTTGAAGTTTGAGGCGGGTGCAGTCGGAGCTGGACATTGCGGCAAACTTAACTTAACTTAAAACTCTCACGGAAAAGAAAAGAAATTAAAGTAAAAGAAAGAAAGCATGTAACGAGACTAGGTGGTTTTTCTTCTCATTGTGGTAGCAGCTACATTTACATTTAGTCATTTTGCAGACGCTTTTATCCAAAGCGACTTACAATTGGGGAATACATAAAGCGATTCATCTTGAAGAGGCAATCAGACAGAGGAAGTGCTCGTAACAACAAGTCTCAGGCATTGTTCAAATAAGTACAAGCTAGAAAGGAAAGGAATAAATAAAGAGAAAGAAAGTTTTTTTTTGTTTTGTTTTTTTTTTTATAAAGTTTAGGATGAAGTCAAGTAGTGCTGAAAGAGATGAGTTTTCAGTTGTTGTTTGAAGATTGATAGGGATCCAGCATTCCGGATAGGTGTGGGAAGATCATTCCACCAGCCAGGAATGGTGAATGAGAATGTTCTGGAGAGTGATTTTGAGCCTCTCTGTGATGGTACCACGAGGCGTCGCTCACTAGCAGATCTCAGACTTCTGGAGGGGGTGTAGATTCGTAATAGTGAGTGGAAGTAGGCGGGTGCTGAGCCTGTGGCTGTTCTATATGCAAGCATCAGTGTCTTGAACTTGATCCGAGCTGCAACTGGTAGCCAGTGCAAGGAGATAAAGAGAGGTGTAACATGGGCTCTTTTGGGCTCACCAGTCGTGCCGCTGCATTCTGAATCATTTGTAGAGGTTTGATTGTGTTTGATGGAAGTCCAGCCAGAAGAGCATTGCAGTAGTCCAGCCTAGAAATGACAAGGGCATGGACAAGAAGTTGTGCACCATGCTCTGTCAGAAAGGGCCTGATCTTTCTGATGTTGTGTAGTGCAAACCTGCAAGATTGAGCAGTCTTTGCAATGTCCTCTTTGAAGGTCAACTGGTCATCAAAGATTACACCAAGATTTCTGATCGAAGTTGATGGGGCAATTGTTGATGAACCTAACTGAATCGTGAAGTCATGCTGTAGAGTTGGAGTAGCAGGGAAGACAAGAAGCTCAGTCTTTGCCAGGTTGAGCTTTAGGTGATGTTCTTTCATCCATGCCGAGATGTCCGCCAGACAGCCTGAGATCCGTGCAGCTACCGTTGGATCATCTGCTTGAAAAGAGAGATAGAGCTGTGTGTCATCAGCGTAGCAATGGTAGGAGAAGCCATGTGCCTGTATGATGGGACCCAGTGATGTCGTGTATGTGGAGAAGAGGAGGGGTCCAAGAACCGATCCCTGAGGAACCCCAGTGACCAGTTGATGTGCTTTGGATACCTCCCCTCCCCAGGCCACCCTGAAAGACCTACCAGTGAGATAGGATTCAAACCAGCGAAGTGGAATCCCAGTGATGCCCAGAGATGAGAGGGTAGACAGGAGGATCTGATGATTAACAGTGTCAAACGCGGTAGATAGATCCAGCAGAATGAGGACTGATGATTTGGAGTCTGCTTTTGCAATTCGCAGGGCTGAGAGTAGCGCAGTCTCAGTTGAAAGGCCACTCCTGAAACCTGACTGTTTAGCATCCAGTTTGTTGTTCTGTGAAAGAAACATTGAGACCTGGTTGAAGACAACTCGTTCGAGTGTTTTCGCTATGAATGGAAGGAGAGAGACAGGTCTGTAGTTTTCTATAAGAGAAGTGTTTAATGTAGGTTTCTTGAGCAGTGGGGTTACCCGAGCCTGCTTGAACGCAGTGGGGAAAATGCCTGTGAGGAGAGATGTGTTGATGATGTGTGTGAGTGTTGGTAAGAGTGTGGGAGAGATTGCTTGGAGAAGGTGTGAGGGGATTGGGTCTAGAGGACATGTTGTAGGATGGCTGGAGAGGAGAAGTTTGGATACTGCCGCCTCAGTTGAGGGGACAGAAGGAGAAGATGGGAGTTTTAACAGTGGATGTGGTTGGTTGGAGGTCCTGTGTGTGTGGAGGTGAGAACTGACTACTGATTGTTCTAGTTTTGCCTGTAAAAAAAGTGGCAAAATCATCAGCTGTTATAGAAGTGGTGGGAGGTGGTGGAGGGGGACAGAGGAGAGAATTAAATGTTCTGAAGAGATTACGCATGTCTGGAGCGCTGTTGATCTTGTTGTGGAAATGTGAGGATTTGGCAGTGTGGACTTCAGCAGAGAAAGATGAGAGCAAAGACTGATACCTACTCAGGTCCGACGGATCCTTTGATTTGCGCAATTTTCTATCTGCCGCTCTGAGTTTGGTCCGATGCTCACGAAGAACATCGGATAACCAGGGGTTAGAAGGGGCAACCCGTGCTGGGCTGGAGGAGAGAGGACAAATGTCGTCAAGACAAGAGGTTAAGGTCTGGCATAGAGTGTCAGTAACTGCATTCACATCCAGAGATGAGAAATGGGTAGGTGAGGGAAGAGAGGAGGATACTACAGAGGAAAGATGTGAGGGAGAAAGGGAGAGTAGGTTTCGTCTAAAAGTAACCGGTAAGGGGGTTGATGGCACACGGGTATCAAAAAGTAATGTAAATGAAATGAAGAAATGGTCAGAGATATGTAGTGGTTGCACCAGAATGTTATCTGCAGTACAATTGCGTGTGTAAATTAAATCAAGTTGATTGCCTGATTTGTGCATGCTAGAAGTGGTAAGGCATTTGCGATCAAATGAAGCTAGGAGTGAATGGAAGTCTGTAGCATAAGGTTTGTCTAGATGAATGTTGAAATCGCCAAAGACTAAGAGTGGAGTGCCATCCTCCATGAAAGAGGACAGCAGCCCATCCAGCTCCTCTAGGAAGGTGGCTAGAATTTGGCCAGGGGGACGGTAAATTACCACAATCTGGAGTTTTATAGGAGCTGTTACAGTAATCGCATGACATTCAAATGAGTTGTAATTGCATAGGGGAGAGTGGGTTGAGTATGTCCAATTCTTTGAAATGAGCAGCCCAGTACCCCCACCCCGGCCAACTTGACGTGGGGTGTGAGAGAAAGAGAAATTGTTAGAGAGAGCAGCTGGGGTTGCTGAGTCTTCTGGACGAATCCAGGTCTCAGTCAAGCCCAAGATGCTGAGTGTGGATTGTAAAGAAAAAGCAGAAATGAAGTCAGCTTTGTTGACAGCTGACTGACAATTCCAGAGACCCACAGAGAAAGAAAGAGGTGCAGCAGAAGATGTAGAGATAGGGCAGAGGTTAGCAGGATTACGTTGCCGTCTGCGTGTGATGTTAGAGCGTGGTTGAGAGACAACCGGAATGGTTTGGAAACACATGATCGAGGTGGAAAGAAAGAGGACAGAAAAGGAGAGTGTGTGAGGGAAGATAGAAATGATACTTAAGTTCGTTGCTCGGTTAAGGTCGCGCAGGAAAAAGTCGTTCGTCTTTACACTCGTCGGTCTTCACACGAGGAGGCTGAACACGACGCTTCCGCAGATGCTTCCGCGTCAGCGCACGGACATCAAATAAATACACAGTCTAACAGACTAGAGTGAAAACAGCTGTGGCCGGCTTCTGATTAGCCCAGCCAATAGCCAAAAAGGAGTGCAAATAGCTCAAGACGAAACTAACACTTAGCACAAGGAGCAATGCAAATGACACAGGCTCCTTCTTAGCCGAGGCGCAAATTATTATAATTACCAGTAAGTGCAATCAAAAATATAAACCTCAACGAAAATGCAGGATAGAAATAGGTAGGAAACGAAGTATTCCTTCCTAGCAGCAAGTAAATAATTTAAACAACAGATCTAAGAACAAGTATTACAACAACACTTACGTGCTGCCGCACTTAGCGTGCTCGGGCCTACATGCAGCTGGCTTGTAGGCCAGAGCACGCTCAAAGAGCAGCGTCAAAACGCGGTGGCAAAAGAGAAGAGATCTGAGAAGCAGAGGAAGAGCAAAAAGAGCTAAGAGCTAAGAGCCAAAAGCTAAGAGCTAAGAGCTATCCTGAGTATTTAAACTCGGCTTCTAGACCGTCCTATCTGGACGTCTTGACCAATTAGAAATTATCTTGGCTCGTGGTGTTGTATGTTTCTCCTCCCCATTCATAAATCTAACATGTTATCTTATCAGTCATATGGTCCAAATTTTCCCGCTCTTACAGAGTACAATTTTGGACATGATTTCTCTAACAAGACTATGGTACAATTGACAAAGAATTGATTGGAAGAAACATTTAAAGCATGATTTTTCAAACTCATACATACCAAACATGAATATTAACTCTTAAACTGTTCCCTAGTTATTAAAAAGACATACATAATATGTGATTAAAACATGATAGTTAATTGTGTGGGTTACATACATGATATGGGGTTATGCATAAACATGATAAGTCTCATAAGTCCTTTTAAGATGATTTTGGTGCATCTATATGTGAAAAGGCAGTTTCTGTACCGTTCTGTGAACATAAGGACATGTTCTGTGAAGACTAGAGAGGTTAAAAGGTCTACTAAGGAATTTCAGTCTCCGTCGTTGTCTTCTATGTGGAGAGCTGGGGTGACCCACCCAATGAAGTCTCTAGCTCGTGATTTCGATCACAGATTTACAAGTGACAGCCATATCTTTGATCATCAGTTCTGATTACTTGCCCCAAATTTGACAGTTTCCTCCCTTCATTGGACTTATCAATAAGTGTTCCTTTTGTTTTAATGTTACAAGCTGTTCTGTGAAAGAGGCTTGTTGGTTTGCTTTCTTCAGAGGGCTGGAGCTAGGAATCTGATTTATGACGAACATCCTGTTGCAGCATTGGGATCCTCTCTGGAATTTCGGCTCCTCATGTTTCAATGTTCGGATTTAATCTTAACTTTGTCTGACTCGTTCTGATCCTACTGTAACGGGGCTGACGAGACGAGAGACGTGCGGATCCATGTGCAAGCTTTTATTTAAAGACATGGTCATAAATACAGGCAGGGTCGAAACAATGGCAAACAGGTATGGCAGGGACAAGACAAAGAGTAGTCCTAGGGCAAGCGTGGGTCTTCGATCGGTGAACAATATCCAAAGGGCAAGGCAGAGAGAGTAAATCCAGGTAAACAGCAATAATCCAAACGAGGGCAAACAGAGTCCAAACGGCAAGGCAAGGGTTAATCCAGGAAACACGGGCAGAAATCAAAACACGGGAAAACAGGCAAGGCAAGACTATGGGAACTAAGAAGGCTTCGTAGGGTAGCTATCACTAGGATATTTGCATACAATACTCGGCCGAGACAGAGAGGAAGTCCAAGGCTTATGTAGCGTGTGTGATTGCGAAATGGGTATCAGGTGTGAGCATGCGATTAGGGAAATGGCTGCTGGGAAATGAAGTCCGGGGTAGTGTGTGGTGTGAGAGTCAATGTGATGGCAGGGTGACCTCTGGTGGCGAACAAATGGAGGTCCATGGACCAGATTCATGACACCTACAATATATATATGATATACACTACAGTCAAAGGTTTTTGAACAGTAAGTTTTTTTTTTGTTTTTTTTAAAGAATTCTCTTCTGCTCACCAAGCCTGCGTTTATTTGATCCTAAATACAGCAAAAGCAGTAATATTGTGAAATATTTTTACTATTTAAAATAACTGTTTTCTATTTGAATAGGGCCTATATGTTAAAATGTAATTTATTGCAGTGATCAAAGCTGAATTTTACATAGTAAAAATATTTCACATTATACTGCTTTTGCTGTATTTAGGATCAAATAAATGCAGGCTTGGTGAGCAGAAGAGAATTCTTTAAAAAAAAAAAAAACATTGAAAATCTTAGGCTACTATTCAAAAACTCTTGACTGGTAGTGTAGATATGTAGCCTATCATTGCATCTAGTTGTTTTGGATAAGAATAAAATGTCAGGTCCGACAATATCGTGTCTTTTTTATTTAAATCTAGATTCATTCGCATTGGCCCATGGAAACCTCTATGAACACACTTGACTTGACAAAAAAATCGCAGGGGACGACTTTACGTTTTATTAAGAAGTGTTTGCGTATTCTACACTTGTGGCGCGCGTGCACATTAGGATAGGTTAGATGCCTGCCTCTGCTGCGAGTCCCTATCAAGCACTTTACTGATTCAACTACTCTCCTCTCCTCCTCCTGCCTGGCTCTTTATCCCGCATCACTCACCGCAGAGCAAACCTGTTCTTGATAAAGCTACTGTGAAAACGTCATCACCCCGGTAAGCAGGGAGGGGGCCAGAGCATATTATAGTGTCTGACATCGCACTTGCAAGTTCACACACCTCTTTAACATTATTTTTAGTGATCTCCGACTGGCGAAGTCGAACATCATTAGTGCCGACGTGGATAACAATCTTACTGACTTTACGTTTAGCATTAGCCAGCACTTTCAAATTTGCCAAGATGTCAGGCGCTCTGGCTCCCGGTAAGCATTGGACTATGGTGGCTGGTGTCTCTATTTTCACATTCCGTACAGTAGAATCGCCAATAACTAGAGCACTTCCATCAGGTTTCTCAGTGGGTGTTTCACTGAGTGGGGAGAACCTGTTTGATGTTTTGATCGGAACAGAAGAGCGGTGTTTTGATCCGCGACTAGGCCACCTCACAGTCACCCAGTTGCCCTGCTGCACGGGCTCTAATGCCGGAACCGAACAATGTACAGGAGTCCCTGAGCTAGTCGCATCCAAAGCAGTATCTACAGCCCTCACATTCTTACTATCCTCAACTAAAGTTTGGATGCGTGTCTCTAGTTCTAAAATCTTCTCTGTCAGCCTAACTATTTCCCTGCATTTATCACATGTGAATCCCTCGCTGCTGACAGAGACAGATAAACTGTACATGTGGCAGGCTGTGCAAACAACAATAGCAGGAGAAGAAGCCATTACTCACCGTGATTGATGAATGATACCAACTTAACTTACCACTTACCACTGTTGTTTGATGAACTCATGAAAAACGGAGCGAGAGAGAAATGAAAACAGAGCAAAAAAAAAAGAAGAAAACAATAATAGGCGCGAATAGAAACGCGAATGGAACCGCGAGTTCAGTGTTCTCCTGATGATGGATTCATGAACATTAACATTAGCCAATGTGAGAAAGGCCTTTAGTTGCTTAGAAGTTACCCTGTTGTCCTTTGCAACCTCGCGGACTATTAGACATCTTGCTTTTGGAGTGATCTTTGTTGGTGGACCACTCTTGGGGAGGGTAACAGAGGACTTGAATTTCCTCCTTTTGTACACAATCTGTCTGACTGTGGATTTGTGGAGTCCAAAATATTTAGAGATGGCTTTGTAAGCTTTCCTGTAGCTCAAATAGTAGAGCATGGCACTAGCAACGCCAAGGTCATGGGTTTGATTCCCAGGGAAAGCAAGAGCTGATACAATGTAGAAACTGTAACTTGAATGCAATGTAAGTCGCTTTGGATAAAAGCGTCTGCTAAATGTAAATGTAACCTTTTCCAACCTGATGGGCAACAGCAACTCTTTTTCTGAGGTCCTCAGAGATCTCCTTTGTTCGTGCTGTGATGCACTTCCACAAACATGATCAAACACTGACAACTGATAGTCGTCCCTTTAACTGAAAACACCTCTGAACAGATGGACTCTAATTTCACCTTCAAATTAACTGCTAATGCTAGAGATTTGAATACTTTTGCTGCTCACAGATATGTAATATTGGATCATTTTCCTGAATAAATAAACGACAATCTTATTTGTTTGATTGGATACTCTTTGTCAATTTTAAGGTTTTGCATGAAAATCTATTATCATGAATTTAGACACATGACAGTTAATATTTGGGATAATTTATGTTGACTGACTAGTTTTATCGATGTTGTGGATGTTGTGGTCTGATAGCATTGAAAGAATCACAACAATGATACAATTAAGGATTATTATGATTGTATGAACACGCATTTTCATTAAAATCATCTGATTAATGTTTGTACTGTAATGAATATATGTGATAATGTACTAATGTGTGTATTGAGTGTTGTGTGAAACTTTTAACATTAAAATTAGACCCGTGGGGTTAAAATTAGACCCGTGGGGTAAGATGAGCCACCCAGACCTTGCACAGAATGTCTTGAGTGGCATATTGTTATTCTAAATGTAACACTTACTGTAATTAATGGGGTTATTATATAACATTTCCTTGAATTAGATTTACATTTCAGACATCTTCGCTTTTTATCAAAATTGAAAATCTTTAAATTTGCACGACATATATGCTGACAAAATATGGGCAATTAAATATGAAAAAATTCATTTGCAAATCAAATCAAATTTTATTTATATAGCATAAATAAAAACAACTGTTGCTGACCATTGTGCTGCACAAAAAGACAAAGGATAAACAAAAAGAATAAAAATATGCCTGTATATAAGTATTTTCCTCATTCGTATATGAGAACTATTTAGTTGGTTAATCAAAAAATACATATATTACTTTGATAATAAACTTTTATTGCTTCATGCTTCATTCCAGCTGCTGCAGTGGGACACAGGTTTTGCTGTTGCAGAAAAGCATATAGAAATGATTAAAGTCATGATCCCAATTTCAACACATTTTTATTTAAGTGAGCAAGGGTTTTTTCAGGAACCTGTCAAATTCATTTTTATATATTTTCATTCAAGACAATATGAGTGAAACTGTTACATATTTGAGGTTTCTTCACATTTTGAAATATTTTTTGATCATAAAAAGTCAAGGGACTTGTTTGTCACCATATTTTAAGAAAGATCCACACAACCTGCAGTGAAGCACATATAAAGGATAGAAACCCCTGCTCTACTTCACACGTCTGATCTTCATGGTGATGGACTTCAGAGGATCCCAGCTGTTCTTCCAGTAGTACCAGGTGGCTCCAGTATCCATTAATATACCATCTTTCTCCCAAAAAGCGTGACCAGTAGGGTTTGTGTAATAACAATTGTTGTACCAAAACCCTCCAAAGTATTTCTTAGCACAGTTGCTTCCTGAATTATCTTGGTCTTTGTCATAGGTGGAGAATTTCATTTTATTGTGATAGCTCAAAGAATTACCTGCAGAAAGGAGAAACTTTCATTATAGAGGCACTTTCATTTGCACATCCAAAATAAAATGACTTTTTAAAATAATATAAAATATGAAAGCATTAGTTTAAACATTATAGTTAAATCTCCTTCATTACTATCATTTTATTTGCTTAAATTCTTCATTATAGTCATACATTCGGAAATTGGAAAATTAAACGTCTGTAGTTTGTTTCACCTGCTCCTCCATTTACAAAGCCGCTCACATGCAGTCTGTACCCATAAGCCTCAGAGTCCACAGAGAAAGACTCGTATAGAGCATAAACCTTCTTCCCTTCAAAGTCCTCCAAGTCTACTCTGAGTTTATAGTGATGCCTGCGCGTCAGCTGGTGAATGAACTCTACACCTGTAAAAAAGCATGAAAGAAAACTGGTTTAATAACTTCAATATTAAATACAATCTGTATTTATACTGCGGTCCAGATTAATGTCCATGTTTTCCATGTCTTTGATTGATAACTCTTTCTCTGTTTGCCTTTTTAGCCACCAGAAAACACTCACCCAGCCAGTGTTCGCCTTCTTTATTTCCAAAACCCCATTTATAACTCTTCCATGACCTAAAGAAATTCATCTCACCGTCCATTCGTCTGAGAATCACCTGAAACATTCAGAAATCATTCATCTTTTAAAAAGCTTTGATAAGCTTTACTGTGCAACAAATGAAAATTATTTTGTGTGATTTCTGAGTGATTTCAATGACTGTTTTCCAGCATAAAGAGCACAAATAAAAGAACTGAGTGACTATTTGAATAATAGCTTATTATAGTTACTAGAAATCATGGTGTCATTCACACTGGGGTGCATCTGATAATAAAATATCCTTTTGCAAGATGAAACACATTGAAATGCGTACCGTCCAGGGTCCTTGTTCATTTTGTTCACCAGAGACCATCTCACAGTAGACCTGCACCGGTCCATCTACTGTGTTGATGGTGTACACGCCACTGGTACTATATCCACTCGCATTAATATCAGAGCAGTCTTTGGCACGGACAAAATCAGATTTGACCTCTTCAGTGCCCATCAACATGAGAAACAGAGCAGACAAACACAGCAACACCTGAGAGACACAAACTCAAGATCTGAGCCTGATGACCGACATATGAACAAAATCACACTCACATTCTCACATACAGAAACTCACAATCATGTTTGTCAAGTCGCTTCAGACGTCCAGCTCAGAGGATCAGGTGCACCTGAAATACAGTTCAGACAAATACAGTCACTTTGTTAGAGCATGAACATGAATTCTGTCATTTTCTGAAGAAAGAAACCATATTATATATTTGCTGAGACCTGCATCATTAGAAAACTCACTGTATGGCCTGAGAATCTTGTGAATGTACAGGCGACAGATGCGTCCTTAAATATCTTTCTGATCATCAGGATCCTCCTCTTTATTTGGCATTTACAAAGAAAAACTTCTTTATAGTACAGTCATGGGTTCGATACCATAAAAGGACAAGTTTTTGTTCATTTGGTAACCTGCTTTATTATCATCAGAGCAACTGAAAAGGAAATTTATTTCAACATTGATTTTATCTGATTGCAACAAACCCCTCAAGAAAAAAAAAAGTTCACCCAAAAATTAAAATTTTGTCATCATTTATTTACCCTCATGTTGTTCAGAACCTGTATGTTGGTAACCAAACAGTTGTTGGTAGCCAACAGAACTCTCCCTTTAAGAAAGCCCTTATTGTTCATTCATTTATAAGTAAAAGTAAAGATTTTCTTAACTTAAGGTGTTTGCTGACTTTTCCTGGTAACTTTATGAAATGCAGACATTCAAAAAAAATCATTAAAATGATAATGGTGACTGTGTATTGAACACCATGTTGGCTTGCTGTTAATGCTGTTGAACAGAAGGTACGAAGCAAACTACGTACAAACACTGAAATGTACTGATTATCTTTCAGTGAGATGCATATTAAAGTTGCATTCATTACTACAGCAACAGTAGGAGCTCACATGGCATTTTATTTCAAGTGAATATAAGCAGGGCTGGACTGGGCCAAAAAATCGTCCCTGGCATTTTTGGTCCAGGCAGCCCACCACCATCACCACTTCTCTCTCTCTCTCTCTCTCTCTCTCTCTCTCTCTCTCTCTATATATATATATATATATATATATATATATATGATATACACTACAGTCAAAGGTTTTTGAACAGTGAGATTTTTACTGTTTTTTTTTTAAATAATTCTCTTCTGCTCACCAACCTGCATTTATTTGATCCTAAATACAGCAAAAGCAGTAATATTGTGAAATATTTTTACTATATAAAATAACTGTTTTCTATTTGAATATATTTTAAAATGTAATTTATTCCTGTGATTTCAAAGCTGAATTTTCAGAATAATTACTCCAGTCACATGATCCTTGGGAAATCATTCTAATATTCCGATTTGCTGCTCAAACATTTATTATTATTATTATTATGTTGAAGACAGCTGAGTAGAATTTTTTTCAGGTTTCTTTGTTGAATAGAAAGTTCAGAAGAACAGCATTTATCTGAAATAGAAATCTTTTATAACATTATAAATGTCTTTATCATCATTTTTGATCAATTTAAAGCATCCTTGCTAAATAAAAGTATTAATTTCTATAAATCCCCCCCTCCCCTTATTATACTGACTCCAAGCTTTTGAATAGTATAGTGTATAATGTTACAAAAGCTTTTCATTTCAGATAAACGCTGATCTTTGTACCTTTCTATTCATCAAAGAATCCAGAAAAAAAATTACTCAGCTGTTTTAGATATTGATAATAATAATAATAATATGTAAAAATGTTTCTTGAACAGCAAATCAGCATATTAGAATGATTTCTGAAGGATCATGTGACACTGAAGACTGGAGTAATGATGCTGAAAATTCAGCTTTGATCACAGCAATAAATTACATTTTAACATTTATTCAAATAGAAAGCAGTTATTTTACATAGTAAAAATATTTCACATTATACTGCTTTTGCTGTATTTAGGATCACATAAATGCAGGCTTGGTGAGCAGAAGAGAATTCTTTAAAAAAAAACATTCAAAATCTTAGGCTACTAGTCAAAAACTCTTGACTGGTAGTGTAGATATGTAGCCTATCGTTGTTTTGGATAAGAATAAAACATCAGGTCCGACAATATCTTGTCTTTTTTATTTAAATCTAGATTAATTCGCATTGGCCCATGGAAACCTCTATGAACACACCTGACTTGACAAAAAAAAAATCCGGGGGTGGACGACTTTACGTTTTATTAAGAAGTGTTTGCGTATTCTACACTCGTGGCGCGCGTGCACATTAGGATAGGTTAGAAGTCGGAGCAAAATACTTCATTGCTCCGTCTATAGCGCATTGTGATTGGGTGGTTTACGATGTCTGTCAGTACAGGAGACAAACCAATGGGGCACTGGCTGCTCGCTGTCTCTGCGTGATGGTCCTTGGCAAAAAACAAATAAAAAAACAACAAAAACTAATTATAAAAAAAAAACCACATTCTGTCGGCCCCTTAAGTGCGTCGGCCCACTGGGAAAATGCCCGGTATGCCCGATTACCAATCCAGCCCTGAATATAAGCTAAAGACCCTCATATCATGCAGACCTGTGTTATAGAATTGTTCTGTATAAATAAATATAGTTAAGAATAATCACCAGTGAAGAAACCAAGCGAAAAAAGAGAAGCTGCTGAACACATGGATTCCTACTGATAATATGAATAAGATCAGTGATTCCTATTGAAATGACTGGATTTCATAATTTAGGGGTCAGTTTAATACATTTCTGTAAACACAGCCAGTCAATGAAAGCTACAGGTGCATCTCAATAAATTAGAATGTTGTGGAAAATTTCATTTATTTCAGTAATTCAACTCAAATTGTGAAACTCATGTATTAAATAAATTCAATGCACACAGACTGAAGTAGTTTAAGTCTTTGGTTCTTTTAATTGTGATGATTTTGGCTCACATTTAACAAAAACTCACCAATTCACTATCTCAACAAATTAGAATATGGTGACATGCCAATCAGCTAATCAACTCAAAACACCTGCAAAGGTTTCCTGAACCATCAAAATGGTCTCTCAGTTTGGTTCACTAGGCTACACAATCATGGGGAAGACTGCTGATCTGACAGTTGTCCAGAAGACAATCATTGACACCCTTCACAAGGAGGGTAAGCCACAAACATTCATTGCCAAAGCTGGCTGTTCACAGAGTGCTGTATCCAAGCATGTTAACAGAAAGTTGAGTGGAAGGAAAAAGTGTGGAAGAAAAAGATGCACAACCAACCGAGAGAACCGCAGCCTTATGAGGATTGTCAAGCAAAATCCATTCAAGAATTTGGGTGAACTTCACAAGGAATGGACTGAGGCTGGGGTCAAGGCATCAAGAGCCACCACACACAGACGTATCAAGGAATTTGGCTACAGTTGTCGTATTCCTCTTGTTAAGCCACTCCTGAACCACAGACAACGTCAGAGGCGTCTTACCTGGGCTAAGGAGAAGAAGAACTGAACTGTTGCCCAGTGGTCCAAAGTCCTCTTTTCAGATGAGAGCAAGTTTTGTATTTCATTTGGAAACCAAGGTCCTAGAGTCTGGAGGAAGGGTGGAGAAGCTCATAGCCCAAGTTGCTTGAAGTCCAGTGTTAAGTTTCCACAGTCTGTGATGATTTGGGGTGCAATGTCATCTGCTGGTGTTGGTTCATTGTGTTTTTTGAAAACCAAAGTCACTGCACCGGTTTACCAAGAAATTTTGGAGCACTTCATGCTTCCTTCTGCTGACCAGCTTTTTAAAGATGCTGATTTCATTTTCCAGCAGGATTTGGCACCTGCCCACACTGCCAAAAGCACCAAAAGTTGGTTAAATGACCATGGTGTTGGTGTGCTTGACTGGCCAGCAAACTCACCAGACCTGAACCCCATAGAGAATCTATGGGGTATTGTCAAGAGGAAAATGAGGAACAAGAGACCAAAAAATGCAGATGAGCTGAAGGCCACTGTCAAAGAAACCTGGGCTTCCATACCACCTCAGCAGTGCCACAAACTGATCACCTCCATGCCACGCCGAATTGAGGCAGTAATTAAAGCAAAAGGAGCCCCTACCAAGTATTGAGTACATATACAGTAAATGAACATACTTTCCAGAAGGCCAACAATTCACTTTCTTTTTTTTTTTTTTTTTTTTAATTGGTCTTATGAAGTATTCTAATTTGTTGAGATGGTGAATTGGTGGGTTTTTGTTAAATGTGAGCCAAAATCATCACAATTAAAAGAACCAAAGACTTAAACTACTTCAGTCTGTGTGCATTGAATTTATTTAATAAACGAGTTTCACAATTTGAGTTGAATTACTGAAATAAATGAACTTTTCCACAACATTCTAATTTATTGGAATGCACCTGTATATATGAAGCCTATATTGATAATCTGTAAAAGTAAGCTAGTAACGGATTATTCTAAAAGAAAACCAATTTGAAATACAGCTGTATGGACAAGTAAATAGCGAGGTAGACTTATATACAGTAGAGTCAAGTCATCTTTATTTATATAGTGATTTATATAATACAGATTGTGCAAAAGCAGCTTTACAGTGTCAAACAGGAAAATAGTTTGTCAGTAATGCAAGAGGAAACCAAGAGACATTTCTCAGTTAAAGATAATTCATTGATGATATCAGTAGTGTAAATGTACAAATATTTAAACGGAGAAAAAAGTTGCGCCTTTATCAGAGAGAATCTGATAAGTTGCTTGAGTTTCTTTCTGATAAGTTTCTTCAGAAGTTCTGGTCACCAGTGTGGCAATCTAAGGTACTCAAGATGAAGTCTACAGTGTCATTTAACCAGCTAACAAAAATATTCTAAAAATGTTTTGCTAATGTTCCCGTTAAGCTATAAAAATACATCTTAATGTTGTCTCAACATTCAAAACATCCAGTTTTTAAGCGTTTTTCCTTGGTTATGCGAACATTAAGGAAACATTCCATTTTATCATTTTACAAACATAATGGGAATGTTACTTTTGAATGTTCTATAAACATTCTGAAATGAGTAGAACATATCCAGACACATTAACAGACACATTAGCATACTTTTAGCCATATTTTGTAATAAATGAAGCCAGTAAATGTAAAAAAAAAAAAAAAAAAAAAAAACAGATAAAACTGGGCCTTAAACCTGACGTTATTTCACTTTTGCATGCGACTGCACAGGTTTAGTGGTCTGGTCTGGTCTGCTGTGTTTCTGTTAAATAGACGTATTTCAACAGTTAATTCATGACTGAAGATCTCCTATAGTGCTGCATGGACATTAGGTCAAGAATGTCAACATTTCATACAGGCCTGACACGGGGCCCGGTGTGAGGTAGGGAGCGGGGCCCCCTTCGGTCCGTTCACGATCATGTTCGGGGTGGGGGGGTCCCCCTCGGTCCGTTCGCCACGGGGCCCGGTGCGACCGCACCAGTTGCACCGCCCAAAGGATGGTCCTGATTTCATAACACTGGAAGAATTTCAAAACGTGTGTTATGAAAAAGTGGAGTCATTGTTGTGCTTCACGTTCATCACGCCAGCGATCTAGCGATGGTGAGCCTATCTTGACCACTTTTCAGCGAGTCATGGGTCAGCTGTCACAGAAGGAGAAGTCAAATCACTGGCAACTTTAAAAACCTTTAGTAATTAACATGTATTTTTAACATGTTTTTTAAATGTTTCTCATTTCTATGAGGATGAATCTTGCACATGCAATGACGTTCTACAGAGAATCAGACGACAGCTATACCTGTGAACAAAGAAATATAGAAATATTTATGTGGAAGTTTAAAAACTATCCTGCAAACAAAATATCTCTCTGGTGACTTTCCAGGTAACAAATTTATGAACATGTTTCTGAAATACTGAAATTTCCAGTTGTCTTGGTGTGCTTGTAACGTTATTTAAAGGTTACACAAACGTTTCTTACAACATTCTACTAACTTTTTCACCTATTACACCTATTTTTAATATTCTAAAAACGTTAAAATGTCCAGTTTTCTTGTTGTGATTAGAATGTTATTTAAAGGTTGCAAAAACATTTCCTAAAACGTTCAAGTAAAAATAACATCATAAGGACGTTCAGAGAACATTGATCTCAGAACACGAATAGACCATATATAGAACAGAATAAGACCATATATTAAATATTAATAAAGTTGTAAGAACGTTACATAAACATTACTTTAAGAATGTTTTGTCCTAATGTTTATATATAATCCCTATTAACTGAATAATGAGGCCAATAAGGTTTATTCAGCATCAACAAAAGCCATCTTTACACTGCAAAGGTGGAACAGAAGCCGCTTCTGACATGACATTTATGTTTATTTACTGTTTAATGCTGCTCAAATGTGGAATAAATACATTTATACAACAACTGCATAATGCTATGAAATTAATGTAGTTTTAAATTATATAACTTATATAATATATAAATGATGAAAATGACAAAAACAAAGTTTAAGGTTGCTCTGGTGCCTCTATTCATTTTCACAGAATCAAAGCCACATCAGAAGTGATCTGGGGGTCAGAGCAGGCATATCAGATGTTATAAATATAAAAACAAGTACTTTCTGAATAAAATTGAATTAAATTTAAATAAAACAGAGGGCTGCAAGATAAAAACAATTCATTATTGATGATTGTTGATATGAAATCATGATTAATAATGTCAGTAAATAGAACACGTCAAAAAAAAGGTTTTTGCACGCCATATTCTTGTATGCTACACAAACAAAACAAGCAGGGAACTGCTTATGAATTAGTTTATTGCTGTTTTATGCTTTAGAAATTCAAGACTTCACATTG
This sequence comes from Spinibarbus caldwelli, assembly GCA_039654775.1. Classification (NCBI taxonomy): domain Eukaryota; kingdom Metazoa; phylum Chordata; class Actinopteri; order Cypriniformes; family Cyprinidae; genus Spinibarbus; species Spinibarbus caldwelli. The sequence continues at coordinate 1,615,927 of CM077247.1, read as the reverse complement.
GTTCTCGTGTTTGTACACAGCTGAGTTAAGGCTGCTCTGTGCCTGCTCAAAAGTCAGTGTAAAGACACAATGCTGCATAAAAGCCAGACTAAATTATTCCTGCTCCGACCCACCTTAGCCCCTATATGAGAGTTTACAGCTGTAATTGCTGCATGCAAATGTATTTGTGACCCTGGAGCACAAAAGCAGTCATAAGTAGCACAGGTATATTTGTAGTAATAGCCAAAAATACATTGTATGGGTCAAAATTATCCATGTTTCTTTTATGCCAAAAATCATTAGGATATTAAGTAAAGATCATGTTCCATGAAGATATTTTGTAAATTTCATACCGTAAATATATCAAAACATAATTTTTGATTAGTAATATGCATTGCTAAGAACTTCGTTTGGACAAATTTAAAGGCAGTTTTCTTAATATTTGCATTTTATTGTAGGCCTACCTTCAGATTCCAGATTTGTATCTCGGCCAAATATTGTCCTAAACCATAGATCAATGGAAATCTTATTTATTCAGTTTTCAGATTATGTATAAATCTCAATTTCAAAAAATTGACCCTCATGACTGGTTTTGTGGTCCAGGGTCACATTTATGGCACCTCTGAGCAGCATTAGACAGTTTGTGTAAAGAGACCTAAATGTCACTTCCATCCCACCTTTGCAGTGTAAATTTGGCATTATTAGTTGCATGAAAAACCAAATGGTTATTCAAATTGGGAATACATAATAAAGAGCAAAGAGCATAAATGCAATACTGATAATCAGTGGCCAATACTGATAGGCTACCAAGGTTCACGTCCATAAACTGTATCATATTGCACACACACACACACACACACAGAGAGAGAGAGAGAGAGAGAGAGAGAGAGAGAGAGAGAGAGAGAGAGAGAGAGAGAGAGAGAGAGAGAGAGAGAGAGAGAGAGAGAGAGAGAGAGGTAGGTGTGTGTGTGTGTGTGGTGGTGGTGGTGGTGTGTATATATGAACAGCATGGCTAACATCGCGGTCCAGCGGATCAAACGGGAGTTTAAAGAGGTCCTGAAAAGCGAAGAGGTGAGTTTAACCCCGACACACACGTGTGCGTTTCACATGACAGCTGTCAATCAATCATGCTTCATGACATGTGCATTTATTCATTTGCGATGAATCTCACACACACACACGCGATCTGGACCGAACCCGAAGCAGCTGTGATTCGGCTCGTGGATTGAGAGAATGCAGTTTAATGTGTGTTTGATTGATCAAATGAGCGGTTTGGGGAATATAATGGGATGTTTGTCCCGTCCAGGCCGAACCGCATTGCTAAACGAGTCCAAACCCGTCGAACCGAGTCACATCACAGCTTTGGACTCTAAATGTGCTTATTTAATCGTTTACAGATTGCTTATTGTGTTGATACAGTGACTCAGTGTGTATTCCTGTGTGTTTGTGGTGTTTTTAATAAAGGCCTGTGAGTGTGAATGTGATTAGCCGCGTGCTAACTGAAGGCCGGCTAGCTTCATAAACACACACATTTACTCACGTTTGACATCTAAACAATATTTTTTAGACTCACGACAGTTAATATTTGGGGTAATTTATGTAGGCTGACTGGTTTGTGAACTTTTATTTCAGTTGTATCGAGGTTGTGGTGTGATAGCATCGTGTAGCATTGAAAGAATCAACGATGATCAAATTAAGCGTTATTATGATTTACGAACACGCATTTTCATTAAAATCACCTGATTAATGTTTGTACTGTAAAGAATACGAGCGGTAATGTACTAATGTGTGTATTGTTGTGTTGTGTGAAACTTTTAACACAAATTAGCTATTGCATTTACCATCTAATCTCTGATCCCTCTTTAAATACTCATTAAACTTAAATTATAGGTGTAAAATTTGGTATAACATACTGTAGTAGGCTGTCAGTGTGACTTTATGAAGTTGTCACAGCTGTCACCCACAAATAAAGTGCCAAAAATACCATAGTATTACCATGGTACCAAAAACATCTTATAATGTCATGTTTGTTTGTTTGTTTGTTTGTTTGTTTTATTAAAGTATAATGAAGTATACAAAGTAACAGTGGAGTATAATGTAATATCACCTTACATGATCTTTCTGTAGGATAATTTACCATATAATACCATCTCTGTACCACAAATACAGCATGTGTTTGTTTTGTTTTTTTGTGCAAGAATTGGTAGTTTTAGCATTTGGATTTTTGGATTTATTGGGTTTGGGTTCAGTTGCGAAGTTTGTGATTTTGACTTTTGATTTAGTCTGGTTTTGCCATTTAAATTTTAAACGTTAACTTTGAATTTTGGTGTTCCCAACCTTGGAATCCCAATCCAGATTTTCTAGACATTTTCTGCTCTCATTTTGGCAGAATTCTATGGAATGGGTTTAAAAATGTAAACTATGTCACTTGTTGACTAATTGTTCTGACATTTTATTTTCATAGACGAGTAAAAACCAAATAAAGGTGGATTTAGTGGATGAGAATTTCACAGAACTAAAGGGGGAGATTGCAGGACCGCCAGACACACCTTATGAAGGTCAGAGAAAAGATGTTATTCTGAACTGCTGACAGTGTGTTTCTGAAAACTTCTTAAATTTACATCTGGAATACCATTTCTGATTTCAATGCTGTTTGAAGACTTATTTTCAGAACATCTGCAATACACAGCGTCCAATTGGGCAGAATTGAGAAAATGCACTAAAAAAATCCTTTTCTTTTTACCAGTTGTTAAATTGTATTTTGCACTATATTTCTCTTAGATTCTCTTAGTTATGAGCAAACATTCTTTCAGTAACATTAACAGAATGTTCCTTCCAAGTGATCTGGTCTTTAATAACTTTCTCAAAATGTTAGCACAAAAACATTATTTATACTTCATTCATTGAGTGTTTTTTCGTGAAATGTTTGTTGTTGTTTTTTTTTTTTTTAAATGTTACTACTCATTTCAGAATGTTCAGAGAACATTCAAAAGTAACATTCACATAATGTTATAAAAATGATAAAATGGAATGTTCCATTAACATTCAAATAACCAATGAAAAATGTTTTTAAAAATGAACGTCTTGAATGTCCAGAGAACATTCAGAAATAACAATGTTATAATTTAATGTGAACGTTAGCAAAACATTCTTGGAACATATTTTTGTTAGCCGGGATATGATGTTGATTTGATATGATGTTGCTTGACTTTCTGTCTTGTTTTGTAGGTGGCAGATATCAGCTAGAAATTAAAATTCCAGAGACATATCCATTTAATCCACCAAAGGTGAGTAACGAGACGATGATGTTCCTCATCTAGAGGACGATCCGCTGGTCTGCAGAGTCAAAATACAGGCTGATCTAGTTAAACTGGGTTTGTTGTGCTCAGAAACATGTGGGGCTGTATTTATATGATTTGTGATATTAGGGTGCTGTTGACTAACAGTGCTGTGTGTTTGTGCTAACAAATATATGCAGGAGCTTTTGTATAAGTTCAGGAGCTTAAGGCAAAAAAGACACTTAATATATTATGTACATTACACTTTAGTATCATTTGATTTATATCAGGGGTGTCAAACTCATTTTAGCTTGAGGGCCGGATTGGAGAAAATGTCCCCTTGTGCAGGCCCAATTACCTATTGGTAAACCCTAGTTTGTTCACAATTACATTAATATTAACCATACAAACTACAAAATAATTTACAAAAAACCTAGGAAAACTTTTTTCAAAGATGGTGCTAGGTTATTTTAGGGGTATACAATATTGACACAAAATGTCTTGTTTTTTTTTTTGATAGTGATAATTGCCATATTTTGCAGAGTGTGTTTTTGAGATAGCACCTTGGTTGGTTTAAGCCTGTCATGGATAAATAAATATGACACTAAAGCCGCCAGTAGGTGGCAGCAAGTCTCCGTCTTAATGAGTGATCCATTGACTCATTCATTGAAAACGGCTGATTCGTTTAGAAAAGAAGCTAGTGATTGTCTTTATGAATGGGCCACTGAATCATTGACTCAAATGATTTGTTCAAAAACAGATTCATTCAGTAACAAAATACACACAGTGCTGCTCGGAGACGCACAATTGGTCTTACTTTGGCTTTGTTAAAAACTTTTTCTTGCCGATACAGTGATAAACAGACAGCATTGTGACTAAAATGTAACACACTTAATACTAGCATCTTGTTTGTTGAGCTGTTGTATAAAATCAATTAATTTGCGATCATGCTGACATTTGGGACACCCCTGATTTATATACTATTATAGTTTTAGTAAATGTTTTGAATTAGATTTTTTTAATATATTTTCTGTTTTCACTTTAATTGTAGTTTTAGTATTTTAAATTTAAAGTTTTAGTAATTTTGTTGTGTGTTTTTGTAATTTTTGTTCCTTTTTTTTTTCCTCTCTACTAAATATGTCTATATTATGGTAGCCCTTTTCTGCCATGGAATAAAAAAAGAGCCAATTGTGACTTTTTAGCTAGCAATACTGACTCAAAATTATGAGATAAAAAGTTGTAATTACATGTATTATTTTTTTATTTTGTGGCAGAAAAAAATAGAATTGTGAGATGTAATCTCGGAAGTGCTAGAAAAAGTCAGAATTTTGAGTTTATATTTCGTAATTCTGACTTTTTTTCTCAGAATTGCAAGTTTACATTTCATAATTCTGTGTTTATATCTTGCAGTTCTTTTTTTAATGGAATTCTGAGAAACAAAGTCCAAATTGTGAGATATGAACTCGCAAAAAGTTGCAATGACCTTTTTTTTTTTTTATATTCCACTACTTCCACGCCATATAGTGTTTATTTATTTGTTTGTTTTTTGGTTTTATATTATATTAGTACATCGAAGTTAATCAAAATAGTTGCCAACTAGCTGTTTCTGTTTTTTTCTGGCAAAATCTTTATATTTTATTTCAGTTTATTTCAAGCAACACATTGTTTTGTTTGTTTGTTTTAGTTACCTATAATAAATCTGCTTTAGGTGATGTGACAGGAATCACAATTTTTTAAAACAAAATATGGCAACGATCCATCTTAATTTGTTCCTAGTTTAAAATTTAGATGAATCAAGAATCATTGTGACTCCCGTAATTGAAACTGAATCAAATCATGAGATTCACCTCTATTTTTGACTAATGTGTCTTTTTAAATGACACTCACAGAATAATTATTGCATTTGTCTGCTGATGTTTTTCAGGTTCGGTTTATAACGAAGATCTGGCATCCCAACATCAGCTCAGTAACAGGTGCCATTTGTTTGGACATCCTGAAGGACCAGTGGTAAGATCTCACTGAACGCACAGTAGAGAAGTGAACAGCAGCGAGCGCTGGAGCTGGAGCTGAAGCTGTGTGTGTTTCAGGGCGGCGGCGATGACCCTCCGAACAGTCTTACTGTCACTACAGGCTCTTCTGGCCGCCGCTGAGCCAGATGATCCACAGGACGCAGTAGTTGCCAATCAGGTAGATGTTTTGGGCGCGTGTTGGGAATGTGCAACAAAAAGGGGTGCAAAAATGGTGTTCCTGTAGCATTCAGGGTCCCTAAAAAGTCTAACATTTAGTTTGATCAAATTTAAGGCCATAAAAAGTCTGAAATATCTTAAATGGTGTAACAAAAGTCTTAGGTTTCAGTTTAGGAGGTCAGGGGAAAAAAAGGACTTGTGATGCATTCTGATGTGTTTATTAAGTAAAAATGCTGTGCTGATCTACTGTTGATGAATTTTGAATTTGAATAAAAAAAGCATTCCAATGATGTGAATTTTTATGTAAGTATACACCAGCTTTCAGAAGTTTGGGGTCAGTAATTATTTTTTTAATTAATATTAAGCAAGCACACATTAAATTGATCAATCAAAAGTAACAGTAAAGGCGTTCATCAAAAGATTTCTATTTGAAATAAATGCTGTTCTTTTGAACTTTCTATTCATCTGTGAATCCTGAAAAATAAAATGTATCACGGTTTCCACAAAAATATTGGGCAGTACTACTGTTTTCAACATTGATAATAATCAGAAATGTTTCTTGAGCAGCAAATCAGTATATTAGAATGATTTCTGAAGGATCATGTGACACTGAAGACTGGAGTAATGATGCTGAAAATTCAGCTGCGCATCACAGAAATAAATTACATTTTAACAGATATTCTCACAGAAAACAGATTTTAAATTGTAATTTTCACTATTTTTACCATATTTTTGATCAAATCAATGCAGTCTTGGTGAGCAGAAGAGACTTCTTTCAAAAACATGTTCATGTATATACCATCATAGTTTCACATGTATGATTGACATGGCAAACATACAATACAGACAGTTATCTTCTAAAAAAAAAAAGAGGTACCATCTATACAAAAATGACTAGCTAATTTAAATAAGCATGTTTGAGTCTGAATTGGTCACTTCCTCTTTTAACATGCTTTATTTCCTGTCTGGCAGTATAAACAGAACCCAGAGATGTTCAAACAGACGGCTCGACTCTGGTCACATGTTTACGCAGGAGCTCCCGTCTCCAGCCCAGACTACACACGCAAAATAGACAAACTCTGCGCTATGGGCTTTGATAAAGTGAGTAAATACACAAACACATTTACATCACATTTGCATGGAAGCTTGTTTTACAAAATTTAAAAAAAAAAAAACATAATTCCGACTTTTTATCTCACAATTTGAGCTCTTTATTTATAGCTCACAACCTGTACTTGGTTTCTCAGAATTGCAAGATATAAATTCAGAATTTGTGAAATAATTTGTGGGCTATAAATTGTGAAATATAAAATCACAATTCCAAGAACAAATCGGAATTGTGAGGTAAAAAAAAAATCACAGTTTACCTTATTTATTTTTTCTGTGGCAGAAACAAGCTTCCATACATTTGTGTATATCACATTTATTGCAGTTTTTCAAAGCTGGAAAATAATTATCACAAACTTCTCTTTCTGTTGCACTTCTGTGCCAAATATTTGTGCAAAAATGCATATGTGACACATGCTGGCAAAATGAGTCAGAATGAGCAAATTTTCAAAAATGAGTTCTTTTTTCACAATCATTAAAAGACCTTCAAAATGATATATGACTTGTTGGAATTGGACATAAAATGACTGAGCTACAGCTGTTTTAAGGCGATAGAGTCAGCAGTTTTAAGTTTAAGTTTTCTGAAGATTCCAAAACAAAATCACCAACGTTGCATATTTTCCTCCAATTCTTTTCTTAATAATAAATACTATATTATAAATCACAATATAGCTATTTTTTATTTTAGCGTTGTTATTAAAAATAAGAACAAAGATGCAAATGAACAGTAATTTAATCAAGAGCAGCGAGTGATTCCATCTTTTCTTTTATTGTTTAATTAACATTGATCTATATTAAGACCTACTGTAATGCACGGATCTAATATAATGTTACACATCAGATTTTTCCCCAACCGTTAACTAAATGTTCATGCAACACATAACATCATGATTGTGTGAATCTCGCCAAGACATATTTTGCAATAATGTACTTTATAAGGAGATCGCGTGCTCTCGGAGAGGCCCGTTTTTTGCACGTGCTTTGCAAATATCAGTTAACGCGGTTATTTTGTTTTCATCAGCATGGGTTTGAAAATCATACTTCACTGATTTGGACTCATGTCATGGAGAATTCGATATGAATATTCACAAAGCTGGAATGCTGCGCTTTGCAACGATAGACCTACAACTTGTGGTGAGAAGCAGCAGCAGTCGTCCAGAAGTGAGCAGAGAGAAAGGTACTCCTCTCAGAAAACATACAAATAAAGATCATTTTAGATGTTTAATTGCTATTTGGAGCATTGGGATCACTAGAAGAGGGCTTAATGAACTCATTTTTGTGAAAACCTCAAAGTCACTGACATTTTTCACTTCTTTGGTCTGTAGCTCAAAATTAGACCGTGCGCTTCACACTCATTTTGCCAGAACAGGTCACATATGCACATACTTCTATATCTTTTTGTAATTTTGCACACTATTATAAGGGAGAGTAATGCGACGTAGCCTGCAATTGTGTTTTGACAGGTTTCCTCTCCTCAGAATCACTGACATGTGGAACTTTTCTTCTCCTCAGAACGCAGTAATAGTGGCTTTGTCGTCGAAATCTTGGGACGTGGAGACGGCGACAGAACTGTTGCTTAGCAACTGAGTCCAACCTGAGGGGCCAAAGCACCTTATCTGACACAATCCCACCCCGAAATCTCCTCCTCCTCCTCCTCGGTCCAAACTACCTTCATCTTTCTGTCTCTCTCTTTCTTGATCCATCTTTTACCATTCCTCCATTCAGAACAGTTCATCCCAAACTGAAAATGTCATCATCTTTGTTGTTCTAAACTTGTCTGACTTGATTTCTTCCGCAGGAGATGTTCAGCTGAATGTTCACGCTGCTCTGTCTCTGTTCAAAGAACAGCTGGTGATTTGGCAGTAAAAACCTCCACCCACTTGTATAATGCAGATTGGTGTGGAAGTTTGTTTCCGCCATGAAATGATATAAACTCATTTCAAAAAAAGAAAATTAATATAAAAAAAGATTAATTTTTTCCCCTTGCAGTTCCGAGTTTATCTCACAATTCTGAGTTTTTTTTCCTCTGAATTGACTTTATATCTTGCGATTTTGAGTTATATCTCATAATTCTGAGTTTGTCTCATAATTCTGAGTTTTTATCTCATCATTCTGAGTTTATCTCAAAATTCTGACTTTGTGTCTCATAATTTTGAGTTTATATCTCATAATTCTAAGTTTCTCAAAATTCTGAACATGTATCTCATAATTCTTAGTTTGCATCTCATAATTCTGAGTTTGTATCTCATAATTCTGGGTTTGTATCTCATAATTTTGGAGTTTTTCTCACAATTCTGGCTTTTTTTTCTCAGAATTCTGAGTTTGCATCTCGTATTTCTGAGTTTATATCTCACAATTTTGAATTTGTCTCATAATTTTGAGTTCATCTCACAATTCTTAGTTTGTCTCAGAATTCTGACTTTTCCTCAGAACTGCAAGTTTATATCTTGCAATTCTGAGAAAAAAAATCAGAATTGCATGATATAAACTCAGAATTGTGAGGAAAAAAGTGAGAATTGTATGATAAAAAGTTGCAATAATGCAACTTATAATAAATTATTTTTTTATATTTTTATTCCGTGGCAGAAACAGACTTCCATATGTTTGGAACAACATGGCAGTATGTAAAATTGACATTTTCATTCATTTTTGGGTGAACTGACCATCTCTTTCTTTCTTTTCTTTTGTTTACTTATTTTGGTTTGGATGTGCCTTTTTTTCTTTTTCTCTCATAATAATAATAATAATAATAATCATCACCGTCTCCCTCAGATTGGTTCTGCAATCTGACACTAGCCCCGCCCCCTCATGCACACGCCCAATCAGCACTGTGGTCATTCTTCCTCCTGCACAATCATTGGCCCTTTTATCTGGAAAACATTTGGCTTCTGTTTTTAAAACTCCAGAGTGTCAAACAGAAGCAAAAAGGTTCCTTCACTCATAGATGTTAATCTCAAACAGTCAAGACTGGAAAAAACCCACACACACGCAAATAAACGAAAGACGAGAGTTCATCTGTAAATAAAGCTATTGAAGTCTGTATAAATTAAAGCAATGTGGCAATACCTTTATTTATTATTGCTTTGTGGAATAGTGAAATAAACACCAGTTTCATGGCTGAGCATGTGATGTTCTGTATTTTGCGTTGACCGTTGCGCGTTGTATTTTGTCTTTCTCTCTGAGTATATAATAATGTAGAGCAGACAGATATTGGCATGAAAATGTTATTAGAACTTCAGAAGAAACTACAGTGCAATAGACAAATATGTAACAATAAGGGCAGTAACACATTATAAGTTACATTACATAACAATTAAAGTGAAAGATGAACTGATTTTGATCATGTCTAATGTAAGTATTGTTTTTTTTTTTGAGTTATCTGATTTTTGACCCCACAGACTTTTCAAATATGAAAGTGAATTTATATGAATCCGTTTCCTAAGCTAAAAGTATCCAATAAATAATACATGTGAAATGTATTCAAAAAATTTAGAACTGAAATTAACAATAATATATATATATTAACTAATATAATGTTAATATTATAAATGAATACTTTTATACCTGTATAACATGGATAACAGTTTTTCACCATAAAGTGAAAGTTTTTTTTTTTTAAACAATTTTCATTCAGAAATGGCTAATCATTTTCATAAATAATTACATTAATAATTATTGCAGTTAATAACTTTTTTTTGCAGTAGCATTTTTAGTCTTTTACAATTAAAATTACAAAATTTCTGTAAACTAAAAATGGTTGTTTATGTTCTGAAATTTACTTTAAAATTTGACCATAAACTGTATATGTATATTTATTCGTGTGTGATTTAGTGTGTATACACATATACACACACAGTATATATATATATATATATATATATATATATATATATATATATATATATATATATATATATATATATATATATACACTAAATCACACACGAATAAATAAATAAATATACATATACAGTTTTTGGTCAAATTATATATATATATATATATATATATATATATATATATATATATATATATATATATATATATATATATATATAAAAAGCATTAAAATTAGTATTTTATGTATCTGTGCCTAATATTGATACATAGGCCAAACTATTGTTTACATTATTTAATATTAACTAGAAACTTACGTAAACGTACGTAAAGATTTGTTGGACGCCATTTACCACTAGTGCACATGTACTATGATATGTTCAGACATGGTACCACAGTGATAATATGTTTGGATATGTATTTATGTATTTATTGGTGGATTGGTTACAGTTGTGAAGCTATTTGAAGTGACGTATTTATATTTGTCATCATTCAGGACCAAGTACCATAGTATTACCCTCTTTTTTTCGGACACATGGCAGCATGGTAATGTGTTTTTGGCGGTTTTAGTGAGTGTGTTTGTGTTGTTCTGGTCAGCTTTGTCCTCTGGTTCCAGTCCAGACTGATCGGGCCTCTCCGGTTTCGGCCCGTTTTGTCGTGTTTCTGTTGGCTAGATGCGTATCTTGGTGCTGAAAGGAGGATAAACTCAGTCACCTGATCATATGACCCTCATCCAGATCTCACAGCGGGATTAACGCGCTTTTAACATCTAAAACTCAACCCTGTGCCAAAAGCGCGCAAGACAAATGAACCAGATTGCATTTCGCTCCCGTGTCAGTTCAGGACGCGATATAATGATAAAGGTGTCATTCCCGTCTCCATCCCCGCATCATCTCCGTTACCTGCCTGTGCGCCCACCTGTTGCGCGCGTGATTGACAGATGAATAGCGGCGCATTTGGTTACCCGATGCGCAACGCGACACCCGGAGCTCCAGTGTCCAAAACGCCTGCGCGTAACGGGCCAGAACCGAGCGGATTATCGGTGAGCTGGAGGAAGATCCTCGCTGTCCTGTATGAAGCGGATGATCTGCGGTCGAGGTGATGGAGGGGACGCGGCGCTGGATGGAGATGCTCTTCTTTTCTGCGTTATTGCTGGTTGAAGGTGAGAAATTCATATTGATATTTGTATTCTAACCAGATTATCCATTAATATTAATTCCAGGCTGGTTTGGTGTTGGTGAACTAGTGTGCTAGAAATTTAAGCAAAAGGTTTTTGCCAGCTAATATGCGAACGTTAAGGGAACATTCCATTTTATCTTTTTGTATGGGAATGTTACTTTTGAACATTTTCTGAAAATTCAAATCTGTTTTTATTTATCCAAACGTTAGGGGAACATTCCATTTGATCATTTTATATGGAAATGTTACTTTTGAATGTTTTCTGAACGTTCTGTAAAAAGTAGTAACATTTAAAAAAACATTAGACAAACGTCCAACTAAAATGTTGTATGATCAATGTATAAATAACGTTTTTGTTGTAATGTTTTGAGAACATTATTAAAGACCAAATAACTTTGAACTAATGTTCTATTAATGTTACTGGAAGAACGTTTGTTCATAACTTTGAGAGAACCTCGCCAGGACGTTCTCACATTCATGCTAAATTAAATGTTGTAAACAGTGCAGCTCAATGAAATCTATTTTTGAAACGGAGCATATATGCTTCATATACCAAAAATATATTTCAAAATGTATTTTCCATTCCATAGACTTACAGTAGCCTACATTTAGGCTAAATCCAAATGTAGATTAAATATCCTAGAGATCAAAAGTAGACTATAATGATTTAATAATGTTTAATTTTGTATATTAATGTTATATGTATTATAATGTGTGTGTGTGTGTGTGTGTGTGTGTATGTATATATATATATATATATATATATATATATATATATATATATATAATTTTTTTTTTTTTTTTTTTTTTACATTGTAAAGTATGTTCCTTGCTAGATTTTTTTTCAGATGTGTTCTATATTCAAATGCCTTGTAGACAACAAATAAAGCTTTCCTTCAAATGTAACATATGCGAATGCATTTTCTTCGATTGAAATATATGGAAAATATTTTTTTCAAAAATATATTGGTTGAAAATATATTGTTTTTTGTATAATTTGAAATACATGTGCTGATAATGGAGGGATTTCTAATGTGTGTATATATTTGTGTGTGTGTGTGTGTGTGTGTGTGTGCGTGTGTGTGCGCATATATATTTTTGTGGTTGTGTGTGTGTTCAGCGGCTCTTTGCGCTCAGGGTCGGTTCGCACACAAGCTCTTGAACGATCTGATGGAGAATTACTCCAGCGCTCTGCGACCGGTGGACGACACGGACAAATCCCTCAATGTCACGCTGCAGGTCACACTGTCTCAGATCAAAGACATGGTCAGTTCACACACACACACACACACACACACACACGCTATGTTAGTAGCGATATATGATGTTACTGAAGGTCAGCTGAGCAGAGACACTCAGACTGCTGTTAATATTAGATGCCGACAAGAGACACGAGACGGAAATAGAGCGTGAGAGAGAGACGATGGATATATCTCATGGATGATGTCATGGCTGGTTCTTCTGCTGTTAACTCAGTGAAACTCACACACAGTTCTCTTACTGGGGGTGACAATATAAAATGATAAATTCATGAAAGAGAAAGTGGAAGTAAATTCTGATCTGTTTGTGTGTCCCATAAATAAATGTGTGTGTGAGTGTGAGTGAGAGAGAGAGTACGTGTGTACAGGTTTGACTGTACTTGTGAAGCTCAAAATGTCCTCACTATTCAAAAATGTTCTAATTACTAAAATAGTGAAACAAATGTTTATTAAATTAGAATTTCTCTTTATTTGGTCTTAAATAAAATGATTTAAAAAAAAAAGTGAAATGTAAAATTCTACTTCACTGTGTGGTATAATTGATTTTTGTTTGTTTGTTTATTCATTTATCTATCTATTTATTTTAATGTTTCTGTACAATTATCACCACTTTTATGTGAATCTTAGTTTCATGCATTTTTGTAATGTAAGTTTTATGTGTTTGCATTAAAAAAATGTGAGGTTTCTGGAGGGGTGAGGTTTCTAAGTCACAACTTTTTGCTACTGGGGTTCCTCAAGGCTCAGTGCTTGAACCACTTCTCTTCTCCATCTGCATGTCGTCATTAGGATCTGTCATTCAGAAGCATGGCTTTTCTTATCACTGCTATGCTGATGACACTCAACTCTACTTCTCATTCCAACCAGATGATCCGACGGTAGCTGCTCGCATTGCAGCTTGTCTGAGAGACATTTCTAGCTGGATGACGGACCATCACCTTCAGCTCAACCTTGCTAAGACACAACTGCTCGTGGTCTCAGCCAACCCAGCACTTCATCACAACTTCTCTATACAGCTGGGTTCATCAACCATAACTCCTTCCAGGACAGCCAGGACCCTAGGAGTTGTGATTGTAGCAAATTAGCTCAAAAAGGAAAATGTATATAAATAATTACAATTAATTATGATTAATTACAATTATTTATATTGGCTGACAGTAATAAACTGTAGCAGAATTAAATTGCCATCAACTGATCTGTTCGTCCAGCGAACATTCAGTGTAAGTTCATATCAACTCTAAGAAAGGATATTCCGTAGCCACAGAAAATACCTTTCTATTAATGCATTAGAGCATGTAGCGAGGGTCAAAATTGTAAAGGGACAATTATTTGCAAGGCAGAATCAGAAACTCATGTAATTTGTGCACAAGAGTTTTATTAACTAAATTCTAACACACATAACTAATCTAAACAAACAAACATACAGTCACTCATACATGGGAAAGGGCAAATGAGACTTGATGGATGAAACCATCAGGAAAACCAGAGAATGAAGCTATGGAAAGAGTCAGTTAACCACCCGAGTAAAACCATAAGCGCCGTTTATAACGGGGTCTATAACTTATACTAAACCTCTGTTTCCTTTAGTTAAATGTACGATACTTGCATTGGCTTGGTTGTTGACGAGTGTCCCGAATGCAGTCTCGGATGAAAGTCTTGATGGTTTCAAAGTTTTGGACTCGTGATCACGTTCTTCCGGGTTGAAGAGTGATGAATTCCAAAGATGTCTTGACTCGATGGTGATTGGGAGTATCTTCCCAGGTAGAAAGTGAAAAGGAGCTAAGAAAGAGATCTGCTGAGATCTTTGGTTGGATGGAAAAAATAAGACTTAAGGGTTGCTGAGGAGCTCACATCCTCCTTATCCTCTTAGGATCTAAAAGAACAGCAGACTGGTTGTGCTGAGGTCTGCCAGACACGGTAGCGCCGGCCCTGGGACCTAGCAACCAGAAGATGGAGAGGGGATGGGAGACAAGTGAAGAGACTAAAAGCTAGGCGGGTCACTGAAGTGAGGTCTTTTACACCCTATGGAGGTCACACCTCTGGGGGGTCAAAGAGCCAATGGTGACTTTCACTTTTGGAGGGAAAGTTTACGGCTCTTTGTCTTAGACCATGGTATTTTGCATATTATAATTTGCCTGGGGTTCATGCAAAAACTACTAAAGATTCTTAGGACTCTAATATGTTGCATAGGTATCAACATGTAATATACACTGTCATTTAGATCATCCGAAGACGAACTGATAGAGACCAAACATGTATAAGGTGATATTAACTAGTTATCTATCATAAGCATGCATAAAACAGTATACAATACACAAGAACATATACAAGAACAGTAGTAATCATACACAAAGACATGGGGATATGCATGGTAGGAAAGTCATAGAAAAATTTGTCTATGAATTAATGAACGACGTCATTTCCTATAGCAGTATGTGTCGGTTTTAGAGAGAATTGCTTAGGGAGGAAGATTCTCTCTACATACTTTTAAGTCGTAAAGCTTATCAGACCTGGCTGAGGTGTCCTGGCCAGGAGATCGTTCACAGACATATAGGCACAGAGTCTGGTGTTGGGTGAGGGGTCTGTGACTGTTTGTTAATCTAATGAATAATTGATTTGTTAAATCTAATGAACAAATGTGTGTCTGATTGGTCCAAATGCTACATGATCGATGATCAGTTAAGCTTCACAGACCATATTGCTACAATGGCCCGGTCCTGCAGATTTGCCTTATACAACATTAGAAAGATTAGACCCTTCCTGTCAGAGCAAGCCACTCCTTGTCCAAGCTCTTGTTCTCTCCAGACTGGACTATAGTAATGCTCACTTAGCAGGTCTTTCTGCATGTGCTATCAAGCCTCTGCAACTGATCCAGAATGCAGCAGCGAGAGTGGTCTTTAATGAGCCGAAAAAAGCTCACGTTACTCCTCTCTTCATCAGGTTACACTGGCTACCAATTAAATTCAAGGCACTGATGTTTGCCTACAAGACAACAACTGATGCTGCACCAATATACCTAAACTCACTAGTTCAAACTTATGCACCCTCCAGAAACTTGCGTTCTGCAAGTGAACGACGCCTTGTGGTGCTATCCCAAAGAGGTACCAAATCACTCTCACGGACCTTCTCCTGGACTGTGCCCAGCTGGTGGAATGACCTCCCGATCTCAATTCAAACAGCTGAGTCTTTAGCCATTTTCAAAAAACATCTAAAGACACATCTTTTTCGCCAGCAACTGACCAACTAATACTTGCACTTACCTATTCTATTCTATTCTATTCCATTCTATTCTATTCTTTTCTTTTTTTCTATTTATATTTAAAAAAAAATTAAAACCCTAGCTACGTGTGCTGTGTTGGACTAACTGAGACTTGTCATGGCACTTGTATACTGTTGTTCTCTCGTTGATCTGATTGCTTTTATTGTTCTCATTTGTAAGTCGCTTTGGATAAAAGCATCTGCTAAATGATTAAATGTAAATGTAAAAATGTAGTTTCAAAAAAATAAATTCCAAATAAACAATTTTAACAAAAAATTCCACATAACATTTCTAGTTAAGATTAAAAAAAAAAACAGGGAAAAAGTCAGGAAGCATTTAAGAGTTTTAATTCAGGAATATTGCATTTTAATTGCATGTTAATTTTTATCAATTCATTTCAAGTTAACTGACAGCTAGTTAGCAAGCACCCGAAGGCTGATGAAGACTGTGGTCAGGTCTTTAATTTAAGGTCACGTGACAAATAATTTAACACAGATAAAACATAGTAGTTTAATTTTTCATGTGAATTTCAAATCAAAAAGTCCTGTGTGTGTGTGTGTGTGTCTGTGTGTGAGCAGGACGAGAGGAACCAGGTGTTAATCGCGTATCTGTGGATCAGACAGACATGGCATGACGCTCATCTGAAGTGGAATAAAGAGGAGTACGACGGTCTGGAGGTGATTCGCATTCCCAGCAGCCTTGTATGGAGACCCGATCTGGTGCTCTATAACAAGTACGCCCCCCGTACGCTCACACACACACTCACTCACTCACTCACTCACACACATACTCACACACATACTCACACACACACACACACACTCACTCACTCTCACACAAACACACACAAGCACACATCTGCTGTTCTTCCATTGACGTCTCTCCACAGCTCCAGTGAGGAATGATCACCTGTATTCTCTGTGTTTGTGTTCTGCTCCTCAGGGCTGATGATGATTTCTCTGGGCCGGTGGACACTAATGTGGTGCTGCGGTATAACGGCGAGATCACATGGGACGCTCCGGCCATCACTAAGAGCTCCTGCGTGGTGGACGTCTCCTACTTTCCCTTCGACAGCCAGCAGTGCAACCTCACCTTTGGCTCATGGACCTACAACGGAAACCAGGTTTCTCACACATATGTGATCCTGGAGCACAAAACCAGTCTTAAGTAGTACAGGTATATTTGTAGTAATAGCCAAAAATACATTGTATGGGTCAAAATTATCCATTTTTCTTTTATGCCAAAAATCATTAGGATATTAATTAAATATCATGTTCCATGAAGATATTTTGTAAATTTTCTACTGTAAATATATCAAAACTTAATTTTTGATTAGTAATATGCGTTGCTAAGAACTTCATTTGGACAACTTTAAAGGCAATTTTCTCAAAATTTAGATTTTTTTGCACCCTCACATTCCAGATTTTCAAATAGTTGTATGTTGGCCATCTTCAGATGATGTCTCAGCAGGGGCGTAGAATTTGGGGGGGGGGGACGCCAGGGACGTGTCCTTACCAATATCCAGCGACTGCCAAACTGTCCCTAGCAATAATTTTGATCAAACAATTAAATATATGTATATGTTTTTGTAATTTCGGATGTATCTGAAAAGTCATACCACTGATATTACCTAAGAAATTAAAGTAAATAGGCTACATTAGAAAACTGCGTGCTTTCAAGGACGCGCATTTAATACATGCATGTAGTCGCACACCAGACGAGAAGCGCAGCCGCGTTTAGAACAACTCACAGGTAGGCTATTGTACCCAGTTCAAGACAGCAGTCCAAAACAGTTAATATTGAAGTTCACTTCAAGAATTAACGAAGTTGCATCGATTAGTTTGAAGTATGGTGTTTGACAAAACAGAGCAAACGGAAAGAGAAAGCGCAATCTATGGCTACAATCTCCCTCCCTATGCATACGGGCAGAAAAAGATACACAATCTTCCAGCCTAGGATAAAGTCATTATGAACATTAACAATAATTTGGGACAAATTTAATGTGATTTTATGGTAAAAAAATATGTAAGTGGCACTCTGTGGTGCAGGATTTGGAACAGCATCCTGAGTCGCCTGAGTCTTTAACTTTAACTTTAACTTAAAGTTGTTTAACTGAATGTACAAATCAAACTGTTATAAAAAACTCTCATAAAAAACAACACTGAAATAAGAGCGTGCGGTTTATCTGTCAATCAGATGCGCATGAAAGTTGTGTTCCTTACTACAGCAACAGCAGAGTATTCTTTCAGAATCATCATGGGTCCAGTTCGATTAATATTAAAATAAAGTAGGCTAATGCGTGATAAAAAAAACACCCAGGTGGCGCTTGGGGGTACTTGGGTTTATGTCCCCACCAAAGTCAAAAGCAAACCTATGCCCTTGTGTCTCAGTTTCAAAAAATTGACCCTTATGACTGGTTTTGTGGTCCAGGGTCACATATATTAGTTCCCCAAATATTTGGCTGTTGTTATGTAATGGTTGGGTATATGTTAGGCACAAACATTCTTTAAATAATCAGATTTTTATGATGTTAAAAGTTCTCACAAAACCTTTTGAACATTTTATGTTTTTAAAAGATGCCATTAGATATCTTTAAAATTTGTTTTCAGGTACAAATGTCTAAACATTCTTAAATCAAGATACATTTACTGGAGAAACTAAACGACTTAAGATATTAAGTGCCAAATTTGCTAACAGCTTGTGCCAGCGCAAACCGCCTTTTATCGTTAAAATAGTACTGTCTGGTTTTACTAAAGATGGGCAGTGAAGAATTAGCGCTGAAAAGGTGTGGACACAGTTATTTTTGTGCCTGACCTTATTGAATATGCATTTGTAGGAGTTTACCTCTCAGACACAAAATTTATGGGAGGAGAGTATTCAAATGAATCACACAACGAGATTTACTAACGTTTGCACTCGTCAAATTACTGGTATTTGCCCCATTATTTAACGCCCAAAAAAAGCAGGCGGTAATTTGTGCTGCTCTTGGTAGATTGCTCTGGTCATTATGGAAATGATCTGGCTGCGTTTGTGTTCTTTAATGTGTGCATTGTTAGTAAATCGCACACAGAATTTTCCCCTCCCATTGGCGCCCTTATTGAATTGCGCTCTAATGCTAATTTGCCCTGTTTAGTAAATCTGGCCCTAAGTCTTGTTTTCTGAAAAAATGTGTCAAAATGAAGTGAGTTTATGCATAAAATAAGAAACGATATCTTTCAGATTATTTTTCTTTTCAGTCAGAAAAATAATCCTATTTTCCCTTTTTGTTTTCAGTCATTTTGCTTCCTCAGTAAATATAGCTTGATTTACAAATTTTTAGATATTTGTATTTGTAAACAAGGTAAAATTTTGGAATAAATGATTTTTTGCAGTGCATGGGATCTTTTTGTATAGTGCCCACATCAGGGTTATTATAGTTAACTAAAACTAAACCTCAAAAAACAAATAAATAAATAAATAAATAAATAAAATGAAATTTTATATATATATATATATATATATATATATATATATATATATATGTATATATATATATATATATATATATATATATATATATATATATATATATATATATATATATATAAAATATTACTTTAAATATAAATAAAAATAATTAAATAAAATTAACTGAAATAAAATAAAATATAAAAAAAACAAAGCTAAACTCATTTTATTTCAGCTAGCCCCACATTTCTCACTTTCATTTAGTTTAACTTGATGTACTAAAATAACTAAAATGTAAATAAAAAAAAACCTAATAAACTAATAAAATTACCAAAACACACAACAGTATTATTAAAACTAAAAGAACTTACAATGAAAACTGAAAATAAAAACTAATTCAAAATAATCATAAAAACTATAATGGTATCTCAGTGATACTAAAATAATACTGGTCGACATTAAATAATCCCACTTTCAAATATTATAGGAAGTAGAGCATAAATGAAGCACAAATAAAGTTGAGAAAATGATTTTTACAATATTATGATAACCTATAAATAACATTAAAATAATGTGTATGTGTAAAAACTTATGAAAAAAAGTGTAAAAACTTTAAAATAAATAAATAAAAAAATTAAGTTTTCCACAGCCTAAATAATGTTTGTAAAATATTAGCTGTCTTTAACTTTTAAATGCTTAGATGTATTGGCACAAAATTTGGTGGAAATCATTGTCAGGATGTCCTGAAAGTGCCTGAAAAGTTTGAAGACAGTGCCACCTAGTCTTTAGAAGATATACAGTAAATCTAGTCCAGTTTGCAGTAAATTCTGCCCAAGAATTATCCACAGACTCATTGAAATAATTCCGTAGTTGGACATGATTTCATCTTAAAAAAAAAAAACTTTCTCTTTCCTTAATCTCTCCCTGTCTAGCGTACACTAATCTCATCAATGCCTGAAACTTTGTATTGCAAGCACTTCCCGTTTATTTGCCTCTTTATGATGAATCGCTTATTGTATTCCTCAGTTGTAAGTCATAAAAGTGTCTGCTAAATGAATAAATGTAAATGTAAAGTGGAGATTCTCTGCTATCTAACATGTCCATTGGTCTCCTGCAGGTGGACATCACTATGGGCATGGACAGCGGTGACCTGTCGGACTTTGTGGAGAATGTGGAGTGGGAATGTCATGGGATGCCGGCCACTAAGAATGTTATCATGTACGGCTGCTGCTCAGATCCGTATCCAGACATCACCTACACACTCCTGCTGCAGAGACGCAGCTCCTTCTACATCTTCAACCTGCTGCTGCCCTGCTTCCTCATCTCTTTCCTCGCTCCTCTGAGCTTCTACCTGCCCGCAGACTCGGGCGAGAAGGTCTCTCTGGGCGTCACGGTTCTGCTGGCGCTTACTGTCTTCCAGATGATGGTTGCGGAGAGCATGCCTCCCTCTGAGAGCGTTCCTCTGATCGGTGAGTCTCTCATTGAGTGTGTGTGTGGAGAACTGTGACCCTGGAGCACAAAAGCAGTCTTAAGTAGCACAGGTATATTTGTAGCAATAGCCAAAAATATATTGTATGGGTCAAAATTATCGATTTTTCTTTTATGCCAAAATTCATTAGGATATTAAGTAAAGATCATGTTCCATGAAGATATTTTGTGAATTTCCTACCGTAAATATATGAAAACTTAATTTTTGATTAGTGATATGCATTTCTAAGAACTTCATTTGGACAACTTTAAAAGCAATTTTCTCATTATTTAGATTTTTTTTTTTTGCACCCTCAGATTCCAAATTTTCAAATAGTTGTATCTCAGCCAAATATTGTCCTATCCTAACAAACCATACATCAATGGAAAGCTTATTTATGAATAATGTATGAATCTCAATTTCAAAAAATTGACCCTTATGACTGGTTTTGTGGGCCAGGGCCACAATTTAATGTCAGAAAGTATAATTTAAATGCCATATACAGTCAAACCAAAATTTATTCAGACACCTTCAAGATTTCTCACAGTTTATTTGCTATAGTTTATGAAATGGTAATAAAATATGACAAGAACTCAAGAGTTAAACTGTGTCAGAACAAATTCATCTTGATAATGTCAGATAACTTTGATAGAAAGGTATGTAACAAAACATGGTCAGGTCAAAGTGTCAAATCAAAGTTTTACTGGTAGTCCACTGTATGAAGAATTTTTGGGTATAATATGTCACAGTTTACTTTATTCTGCAATCCTCACTTACATAAATGAACTATAGTGTCCTGCACCCACTAGTGAAAAAAATAAAAAAATTTGGTTTGACTGTACATTACCATTCAAAAGTTTGGTTTTTTTTTAATGATAAAAATGTAATGCTTTTAAGAGATTGATACCTCTATTCATTAAGGACACATTAAATTGATGAAAAGTGAGAGTAAAGACATTTATAATGATACAAAAGATTTTTATTTCAGATAAATGCTGTTATTTTGAACTTTCTATTCATCTGTGTATCCTGAAAAATGAAATGTATCACGATTTCCATAAAAATATTCGACAGCACAACTGTTTTCAACATTGATAATAATCAGAAATGTTTCTTGAGCCGCAAATCAGCATATTAGAATGATTTCTGAAGATCATGTGACACTGAAGACTGGAGTAATGATGATAATTATCAAAATTCAGCTTTGATCACAGAAATCAATTACATTTTAACAGATATTCACAGAGAAAACAGCTGTTTTACATTTTAATAATATTTCACATTTTTTCTTTATTTTTGATCAAATAAATGCAGCCTTGATGAGCAGAAGAGACATCTTTTAAAAACTTTTAAAATCTTACAAACCCCAAAGTTTTGAACGATTGTGTCTAAAATGTTGTATTTAGTTTATATATTTCATTATATTTAATAAATTAACTCAGAGTAGAAGGACACTTTATTTATTCATAATTCACAACCTATATTGTATTTATTGTAAATTCCTCTTGTTATAATTCCAATTCAGCTTCCTATGTTTTAATTCAATTCAAATTCAAATTCAACTTTTGAATTTTCCACAATCTTGTATGCAGTATGAATATTATACATAATGGTTTAAAAAAATTACTTCTGATTTTACTTCCAGCTTCTTACCGGTGATGCACCTGTATTCAAAGTTAATACATTATATATAATAATATATGATAATGGATGAATGGAATGATATGGAATTGATGGAAGTAATTACCTGTTTTAGTAAATGTGAGATTATTATACAGATATAATATTATAATTCACAGGTTATGTTGAAGTTTGCTAATAAACAACCAACTGGTGATTTTTATTCACTTGCCAAAGCTCGCATCTTTACTTGCATTTGGCACTTGACAACTGTTAATTTTGAATTCTGATTGAATTCTCTACTATTCTATTCTGAACACAGACAAAATATGGCAAAAAAGAGATTGACGCAGATCTCTGTCTCTCTCTGTCAGGTAAATACTACATAGCGACGATGACTATGATCACAGCGTCCACTGCTTTGACCATCTTCATCATGAACATTCACTTCTGTGGAGCTGAGGCCAAACCAGTGCCATACTGGGCCAAAGTCCTCATCATCGACTACATGTCCAAGATCTTCTTCGTCTATGAGGTCGGAGAGAGCTGCACTTCTCCATTCGGACAGATGGAGGAATCTGAGTCCTTCCACACTCAGAACCAGAACCAGAACCAGAAGCTCCATCACAAAGAGAAACTGAAGGGACCTCCGCCCCCCTGCTGCCCCGATGATGACAAATCAGCCGCCTTCACGCTGACCTATGACCCCTGCGTTTACTGCAGCGGTGGAATCCTCAGCTGCGATCCGAAGCTGGTTCGAAACGTGGAATATATCGCAAACTGCTTTCGTGAGCAAAAGGCCACATGTCTGAAAGTGGCCGAATGGAAGAAGGTCGCCAAGGTCATGGACCGAATCTTCATGTGGATATTTTTCATCATGGTCTTCCTCATGAGTATCCTCATCATCGGGAAAGCACCTTGAACTGATTGGGTGAGAGACTAGAGCACAGACGCCATATTCAATTTGACTATTTGACATGTTCATGTTCCACTACCCATGTTTTGCTGAGTTTTTGTGTACTTTTTTCTGACACTATAAAGTTCACGCAAAAAAAAGAATTTTGTACTCAGTCATTTTTTTTCAGTACAAATATCAAAACATTCTTAAATCAACATTTACTTGAGAAACAAAACGACTTAAGACATTTTCTAAAGAAATTATCAAAATTAAGTGAATTTATGCTTAAAACAAGAACAAATATCTGCCATTGGGGTCAGAAAAATAAACTTAAAGAGAAAACAAGATTATTTTTCTGATCTCACTGGCTCATATATATATATAAAGAAAAATTAAAATGTGCTCACCCTCAGGTCATCCAAGACCAGGATGAGTTTGTTTCTTCATCAGATTTGGAGAAATGTGTCACTCATCAGTGTCTCAGCAATGGATCCTCTGCAGTGAATGGGTGCCGTCAGAATGAGAGTCCAAACAGCTGATAAAAACACCACAATAATCCACAAGTAATCCACACCACTCCAGTCCATCAGTTAACATCTTCAGAAGACAAAAGCTGAAACAAATCCAGCATTAAGATGTTTTTAACTAAAATTTGAGTCTATAATCCATAATAACGCTTCCTCCAGTGAAAAAGAGGTCTGGTTTGAATCAGGAGAGAAATCTGTACAGATCAAGCAGTGTTTACAAGCCAAAACAGCTCTAAACAAATATGTGGCTGGATTTTGATGTGAGAGACAACAGCAGATGCACTTTTTCATTGGAGGAATCGTTATTATGGATTATGGACATCTTAATGATGGACTTGTTTCTTACAAACACAGTTTTTGGCTTCACAAGATGTTAATTGATGGACTGGAGTCAGGTGGATTACTTGTGATTATTAATTTTTTGGGTGAACTATTTTGGGTAAACAATTTTTAGATATTCGTAATGAAAACAAGACAAAAACACTGAGTGATGATTTAAAAACTATAAAATTATAGATTATTTTATAATTTCTTAATTTCTTACTACAGTCATTTTGTTTTTGATTCAGAGAGATTGTGCTGAATTATGCATTTTGCTGGAGCCTCTGTGTGTGTGTGTGTGTGTGTGTGTGTGTGTGTGTGTGTGTGTGTGTAAGATAATCTGAGTATTAATAATGCAGACTATTGCCTCTCAGACTATTGCACATCAGTTATGTCAGTCTTGCTGATAAGAGATCCGCTTTTCTTCATTAGAACGCTGTGACCTGTCTTCATTACTGGAGTCTCACACACACACACACACACACACACAAACACACACACACACATACGTATAAATGAGGACAAACTGTAGATTTACACTGGTTGTGTAAATCCTGTGAATTATACTGTCACATTCACTTCCCAGTAGACCCTGTGTCCCTTGTGTGAGTGTGTGCGTGGGAATATTTTTACACTAAATAATGTGTCATGTTTTTGGCTTAACATGTTTTCTGTATTTCTGTATCTTTAGTTAGTTTTCTAGAAATCATTCTGTCTAAAGCAGCGGTTCCCAATTCCAGTCCTCGCGCCTCCCCACTCTGCACATTTTGTATGTATCTCTTATCACTTCAGACGTTTGTTCTATTCGACTGTAAGTGCCCTGCGAAGTGGACATCACAGGATATGGAATTGGAATTGGAATTGGACATCGACCTGGAATTGGGAACCGCTGGTCTAGAGAACATAGGTCTTTTGTTTAGGAGGTTTAGGAAGAAAGAGAGATGCATTCCCAGGTTTTTCGCAGTCAACAGATGAAATCATCAGTACGGTATCTACTCAGCATGGGAATGTTCAGTTATCTCAAACAACTCAAGCCAGCTTTTCAAACTGAATTGAGATGTCTCTTCAAATAATTATGTTTACAAGTTTTCACTGAATCAGAATAACTGTGCCCTATGGCCCTCGTTTTCCTTTTACTGCTGCTAACATTGCTGCTGCTGTTCCTGTCAGTGCTGCTACTCTTCCTGCTCCTGCTGCTGCTGCTCCTATTGCTGTTAGCACATTTTTTCCCTTGTCTAAAATGCTTTGTTTAAAAGTCTCCTGATTGATCTTTTTCTGGGCTTCTTTTTACTGCTCATCAGTGCTGTCCTCCATTCTCCTCCACCATCTCCTCAATCTTCTCCAGCAGTCCTGTGACCTGAGAGCGGTTCCTCCTGTTCCCATTATTGAATGAGTGAAATCTGCCACCACATGAATTAACAAGAGCCCTGAGGTCATCACTACTATTGATGCACTCATCTATTGATTCACCCATCAGATGATCAGCGTGAGTGAGTAGCTTCTTCTCCAAATTTCTCCTGAATCCATCTCACTGTGTTTCTCTCCTCGTCTATGAATCTCACATCCAGTCTGATGACCAGCAGAAACGCATGAGGACCAGGAGCAGACTTGTAGATGCACTTCTCGATCTCAGCCCTCAGTTCTTCTGCTGACATTCCAGTATCAAACAGGCCTGGAGTGTCAGTGATTTTGACGATCTGGTCACCAATCTTCACTTCTTCTCTCTTACAGGTTTTAGTATTTGACCGTGGTCCAAAACCTGTCTGAAAACGCTCTTGACCCAGTATAGTGTTTCCAGTTGAATTCTTTCCAGCTCCAGTTTTTCCCACTAGAACAATCCTCAGATCTGATAAAGAAAGAAGAATATATTATATTTACACATCATTTAAAAACAAATAAATAAAATGGAAATAATTCATCAGATAATATGTTGCAGTTAACATGACATACTATATATTAATGTATAGATACATATCTTTCTCTGGATCTCAAAGAATCCAACCACAATTGTGTGACTGCAGTGTAACCAGTGCTGGTAGATTACTTACTAATTGTAATCCGTTACTGATTCCAAATTACATGACAAAAATTGTAGTTAGTAACATAATCCATTACAATACACATTTTAGGTAATATAATCAGACTACTTACTTTTGACCTAACTCACGGATCACATTGATTTAAACAGGATAATCTTGCGCCATATTGATATAAAAATACAAAGAAAATGAAAAACATATTCCATTTATTGTAATTAACAACATGAAGTGCATCAAACATTACATTACGTCAAGGTTTCCCAAACTGGGGTTTGTGAAGGAACTGCAGGTGGTTTATGAGTTTAATGAAAAGCTAATAATTAAATTATAAAATTGTTAAATTAAAATAAACCATTTTAAAACCAATCAAAATAAAAACCTTACTAAGAAAATTAAATATTGTTATATTTGTTTACTTGCATGTCATGTGACCATAACCAACATCAGAGA
Organism: Spinibarbus caldwelli; assembly: GCA_039654775.1. Classification (NCBI taxonomy): domain Eukaryota; kingdom Metazoa; phylum Chordata; class Actinopteri; order Cypriniformes; family Cyprinidae; genus Spinibarbus; species Spinibarbus caldwelli. The sequence continues at coordinate 1,589,076 of CM077247.1, read as the reverse complement.
ACCAATTAACATGCAAATGTGATACTTAATTATTTAAATATCAAATCAGTTAAACTCTGTTACTCTGAGTCTAACCTATCTGTGCATTTAAAAACTTAGAAATGTGACCATGTCGTCATTTACCCATCCTAGCTTCATTCCAAACCCATAAAACTCTTTCTTCTGTGGAGCACGGGGGCATTATTACGCATCTCCTGAATGAGTTCAGAATCCTTCGATCAAAAACACAGACGAAGAAGATGCAGAAACCAGCAATCTCAGAGCTGGTCTTTAACTGTTCAAACAACTCGGCTAAAAACTATGGGTGATCAGGCTTTCATTGGCTCATTGGATCATTGGCTCCTAAATTGTGGAATTCCCTGCCCTCTTAGATTAGGAATGCAGAATCCCTTAGTGTTTTTAAATCGAACCTTAAAACTTACTTTTTTAGGGTAGCTTTAATGTGATTTATGTTATTACTTTGTCTTTTATTATATTGGCTTTGTATTGTTTGATTAGTTTTTTACTGCCTATACTTTTGTGTGTTTCTTTTAACTTCCTACTTTTATATGTATGTAAAGCGCTTTGAGATGCTACTTTTAAGGACGCTATATGAAATAAAGTTTATTATTATTATCTCATGTGTAAGCAGATGTATATGAAAACTAATGCGATCATCAACACTAAACAGCATATAAATGAAAATTGCCTGATGTTAGGAGTGAAATGTTGATCCAGGAAGCGGTACTGTGCAAGCTTTAGGAGCATTGATGAAAGTCATCTACTGCATCTTTGCTTTGATAGTACTGAATATGAACCAGATATAGTATTTGATAAAAATGTGATTTTCTCAGCGTTTTGCTCAAACAGTTTATTTTTTATTATTATTATTATTATTTTTTTTTTTTTTATGAAACTTACCTGCATTCAAGTGTTGATAAAAAAATAATTGCATGTTCAGATGTTCATACAACTATTCTGGGCGCCATGAAATTTTAATGAAAATAATCAAAAATGCTGGCAGTGCCTGGTAACTTTTTTTACTCTAACAGGGAAAGAGTTGGTGATAAAGTAGGGGTATAATGTTAAATCCTTCATATTTATTCAGTGGACTGATGGATTTAATCACAGCAGCAGAATGGACAGAGAAGTTCCTTGTAATTGTATTTTATTGAGCTCCTTAGCAACAGACAACAATTGTTATCATTTGTTACAGGCAACTGATACGTGATCTGTCTTTCCGTGCCAATAGAGACAATAGGAGAGATACTGTCATTTTTTTATTTTTTTATTTTTTTGAAAGGCAAATTTTTAAGCATGAGCAGACAATAGCCTCTTTGTATGATTTTAAAAGAATAAGTTTGCTTTTATCTAATTATATACTTTTAAATCATACTGCCAAAATCATACAGCCTTCGTATTCTGAATCCTTATGCTCTCTGTGCTTTCATATTGAGTGAACATGCCTTTGGAAAGGAAAGGTTTAACATTGCTTCAACAGATTGTAACCAAACTAGTAAAAAAATGTCCACCTTTTTATTTTCTATTGAACTGTATCTTTTCTTTTTTTTTCTTTTTTTACCACAAACAAAGCGTATTTTTTGCTTTTTTTGCTATATGTCTTTGCTTTGAACAAATGAGATCCGGTTCTGGCCAGTTAAAGAAAGATGAGTTCAGTAAGTTCCTTTTTCCTGCTTCCGACCATTAATCCTAAAATTATAATATACTTAGTTTGCCTTTATCAATAAATGTAAACAAATATACTTATTTAATGTTATTTCATGAACAGCACTTATGTGACACATTTACGGTGTGTTTTGTTTAACATTACCAAGGTAACACTGTTACAGCACTCAATTAACAATGTAGTTGACCTGAAAGGCACAATTTAATCATGATTATAAATATCCGTTGACCTGTAATCTATATCTGTATACTGTACTGTGTATTGCAATGCCTATACCAAAGATGTTGCTATCATGTGAAATGTTACCAATATTCTCTTCATGTAATTAACAGTTAAGATGATTCAGAATTTCTCACTGTTTTCACTAAATCAAAGCCTTGCAGACCAATTCCAAATCTTGTTAATATAATTTAATTGTAAGTTAATGAAGTTTAACTAACCTTTATCTGATGCCATTGTTGCTTTAAATAGTTCTGCTGTTGTTGTACTGAGAGTGTCAACCTGAAGTATGAACTTAGTATTTGAGCATTTACCTGCTGTTCTCCAACAAAAACTCCACCCATCTCTCCCTCTCCCTCCCTCTCTCTATAATTAACTGAAGATGAATAAAATACAGATTAAATAATTATATATGCAAATAAGAATGTCTAGCTAAAATCATTTAAATAAGATGTTGAACACAGGATGAACAAAATCAAATGTTTTTAGGCCATTTATGGGAATCCTGCAGCTGTGAATAGACTGGGGAAAACTGGGTTAGTTTTCGTTCCCTTTGCGAGGGTTTGAGTAAATTTTTGCCTGATTTTTTTTATTTTATTTTTTATTTTTTTAATCTCGGCAACCCTAGTTGGTCGGACCATCATATGTGATAATTTCATTGTCGATTTGCTAATTATGTGCCATGTAATTACTAATATAAAACTTTGTTTGTTTTTTTTCACACAGAGAAGACAAAAATATGTTTGCATTTATTTTTTAGCCAGTAATAAATAAATAAATAAAATAAAATAAAACTCGCTGGACAAGTGACCTCTAATCAGAATGGTTAAAGAAAGTTAATAGGGAACATTTTTACAAAGTGCTAGTACCACATTAAACGTATGGGTAATTCAATACATTGTTGTATCGGGGAATGTGATCGAGTCAACAAAATCTCTCTCCAGCCAGGAAACCAAAGTTGACCACCCTGATATAAGCACAGGTAACGAGCTCTGTTCGTGTCCACCAGAGGACAGCAGATCCTCACAGATCAAACCGAACCTGCAACATCAACCTCTAAACCGGGGTATACGTTTATGAAGTCAAACGCACTAGTGCTTTTATCTTAGTTTATTCACGGTGTTGTGACTTGTGTTTTTTTTAGTTTTTTTTTTTTTTTTTTTTTTTTACAGTTAAACATCGAATGCAGGGCTGAGGGAGTTTTTGTGTAATTCTGTGAGGTTTTATATGAATCTATGAATGAACTTCTTATTCCAGCTACAGTAAAACAGACTGAGAGCGCATTTGTTTTGCTCGTGAATTAAGCATCATTCCCGTCGATCCGCATCCCGTCGCCATGGAGACGGAATCCCGCTGCTTCATCTGACCATAAACTCCTGCTGCTTCCAGTTTCAGGCTGTTTTTGTTCGGGGAAAGTTTCTTCAAACAGACGCAGATTTATTCTTCTGATCGTGGAGATTTTCCGCGTCACATTCACAGATTCAGCGATGCTTTCATAAGAGCTGCAGAACACAAGAGTTTCCAGTAAGTAACATCTTCATTTTTGAAACACTGAAACATGTAAACAACTTCCTGCTGTAGTCTAGATATTATATTATTACCATCTTAGAGTGTTTTACACAGCGTTTGTCTGTGAATAAAATCATCATCATCATCATCATCAGTGAACAGTTACTCTGATGTTTTGTTTTGTTTTGTTCTTTGATCTAGTATCTGTATCTGTTTCAAATGCTTCAGATCATCTTTTCTTCATCATTTATGCTTATCTTCTTATATTCAAATGTCAAATGTAAAGTGTGTTTGTGCATCTTTCTTTACAATGAATGGCACATGATTTTATAATGATACAGACTTTTTAAAAGTGGGTTTCCAACAGAATGAAACAGAATGGGAAAAAAAAATAAATAAATAAAAATAATATTCTTCCTCAGTATTTTTGTCTTGTTTTCTGTCACAGCTATCTAAATATTATTAAATCAAGATACAGTTACTTTAGAAGTGAAATGACTGAAAATATTGTGTTTTGTTTTGAGTGAGTTATACTAAAACAAGAGAAAACATCTGGCAATGGGGTCACTTTCAAAGTGAAAACAAAAGTATTTTATTACTTCATTAACATATATTTTTTCTTGTTTTAAGCATAAACTATGAAAGTTTGTTTCTGCCACAGGATAAAAAAATGAAAAGTATTTATTCAATTGTGAATAAAAGTCAGAACTGAAAGATATAAACATAAAATTTAGAGAAAACAGTAAGAATTGTGAGGGGAAAAAACAGCTGTAAATGCCTTTTTTATTTTTTTATTCCATGGCAGAAACAGGTTAAAATTTTGATATTTATTTTTGAAAACAAGACTGAAGTAATTCTTGAGTCAAGAAATTTTAGAATTTTGTAATGGAAAACAAGACAAAAATACTAAGTAATAAAATCCTTTTCACAGTGTTATCGATTATCGATTTAATGTTTTTGTATCTGTATATCAGAGGATGGTCAGGAAAAGCGGCGTTGCGCGTCGTTCATCGAAGCGCAGCTCTCAGATCTCGGCTCTGAAGCATCTCTCTCTGCTGGATCCGGCTCCTCCAGAACCGCCTTTACTCCAGACCGGTCCAGAAGAGAGTCCTGTCTGTCCAGACCGGGTTTACCTGCACGCGGCTGCCATCTTTCAGAGCACACACCTGGAGAAACCGCCCGCTCACAGGCTCATCAGCTACGGGAAAAGGTCAGAGGTCAGACTGCCTGTCGCAAAGGATGAGGCGTCTCAGCGATCAGCGTATCAGCTCGCCTTCAACACACTCAAATGTAAGGATGAAACGTGTTTAATAGAGAAATTACTAAATCAAGCAGCATCAAAGTCAGTTCATTTTCTTTTTCTTCCCAAAACACTCTGCCACAAGTGCACTGCAAAAATGATTTTTTTACTTCGTATTTTTGTCTTTTCTATTACAAATATCTAACATTTTTTTAATCAAGTTGCATTTTCTTTACTTAAGTCTTGTTTTCTGAAAAAAAAAAACATCAAAATGAAGTGAGTTTATGCTTAAAACAAGATCAAATATCTGCCAATGGGGACAGAAAAATGAACTTAATTCCAAGGGAAACAAGATTATTTTCTGACCCCGTTAGCGGATATTTGTTCTTGTTTTAAGCATAAACTTGCTTAATTTTAATGCTTTTTTTGTTTTCCGGAGAAAATTAAACATAATATCAAAACATTAACATCAAGCTTGTATCTTGATTAAAGAATGCTTAGATATTTGTACTGGAAAAAGACAAAAACAAATAAATAAATACTCAGGAAGATAATCTTTTCTTTTTCTTTGCAGTGTGGTATCCTAAATTGTGCTTATTTAGATCAAATTACACCAAATAAGACTATTTTTTTTAGGTTGGTGCACATTTCAGAGCAACAAAACATCAAGTAGTGCAATAAGGCCAGTGGCTCTTTCAAAGACATTATAACATTAAATAACATTCACAACCCATTTATTTCACAGAAAAGTGATGTATTACTCAACAAAACAGGATATTCAGGGAGAACAAAATGTAAGGCAGGGCTTGATTTTCTCTATGAGGAATTTGACTGGATGATGAAAAGGTTAAAAACTAAGAGGGACTGATGATGCCAACTAAAAAAAAAAAAACTTTATTATGAAGACAAGTTTTCATTTAGAAAAACTGTTGAATCATTCACAAGAAGAGATTCAATGCATGTGTTTTTAGAAAGTAAAAAACGCAGCTAACAAAAATATGTTAGTGTTTTGCCAACGTTCCCATTACGTGATGAAAATGTCATTTCTGAATCTTCTCTGGATGTTCAGTTTTTGAAATGTTTTTTAAACATTTCTTGGTTGTGCAAATGTTGAAGAAACATTCCATTTTATAGTTTTGCAGACATTATGGGAATGTTACTTTTGAAGGTTGTCTGAACATTCTGAAACAATCAATAACATTTAAAAACAGTTATATGAACATCAAACTGAAACGTTTCAGATATAAAACGTTTCATGTACAATGTATAAAGATGTTGTTGTGCTAATGTTGTGAGAACATTATTAAAGACCATGTAACTGACTAAACATTCTATTAACATTATTGGAAGAACGTTTGTGCATAACATTGAAATAATCTCACAAGAACATTCTGAGAACATCCTCTGTTTGCTGGTTAGGGTGAATTGTGATTTCACATTGACTCTCATTGAAATGCAGACGTCATATTGAGTGTGTTTATTCCCATTCACTGTTCATGGAGTGGGCTGGGTGCTCCTCCATATACTGTCTCTGTCATGCTGGTTAATATCTTCTGAGGCCAAACTTGCAGATTTCGTCCCGTGTGATGGTCAGTATCTGTTAGCACTGTGTCCTTTCAGCAGAATATTTAATCTGCTGGATCTCCAGAGGACGACTGCTTTAATGAACGCCGTACATGTCTGCTAAACAACTAACTAATGAGTCTCTTTGTGCCCAGGAGACTAAGACAGAGTCAGTACAGCACAACACACATTCTGCACTGTGTGAGGATCGTGATGTGTCACAATTAAAGCTACACCATGCAGCTTTTACTTTTTGATCAAAAATAATGTGTTATTAATGAAAGAGTGCCAAAAAAGTCAGGTTCTCAACTCATGTCTTTACTCAGACTACTCTGTTTCCAACATGTAAATATTGTTTAAATCAAGATACATTTACTGGAGAAGCAAAATGAGTTAGGATATTAAAGGGATAGTTCACCCAAAAATGTAAATTCTGTCATCATTTACTCCTCATGCTGATCGAAATCTATAAGACTTTGATTAATCTTAAGATATTTTTAATTAAACCTGAGAAGTTTCTGTCCCTCATTTTAACATCCAGGTAACCAAAACTTATAAGAGCCAAATGGGACATAAAGGCATCGTAAAATAAATTAAACGGTGTAATCCAAGTTTTGTGAAGCGATATGATCACTTTGTATGATGAACAGATTTAATTTAGCCTTTTATTCACATATATATAAAATAGAATGAATCACATATGGTAATTACAGAAGCTTGTGCATGTTTTGTATGTACAATATATATATAATGTTTGGATGTAAATAAAAGCATATATTAAATCTGTTCATCATATAAACCAATCATAGATCTTAAGAAGAGTTGGATTAAACCTCTCAATTCATATGGATTCATTTTATGATACTTTTATGACCTTTTTGGATCTTTTAGGTTTTGTTTACCACTGGAAGGACAGAAACCCTACAAGTTTCTTTAAAACCATCTTAATTTGTGTTTCTTATGTGTCTTATGGGTTTAGAACAACATGAGGGTAATGATGACAGAATTTCAATTTTTCAGTGAACTATGCCTTAAGTCAGAAAAAAAAAAGATGAAGTGAGTTTACACTTGAGACAACAAGAAACAATATCTGTCAGATTGGTAACAAAACAAAAAATGTCAAAGGCAAAACAAGATTATTTTGACTAGATATTTGTTCTTGTTTTAAGCGTGAACTGCTTTAATTTTGATGCATTTTCAGAAAACAAGACTTAATATCTTAAGTCATTTTGCTTCTCCAGTAAAATGATCTTGATTTATAAGAAAGTTTATATTTGTACTGGAAAACAAGACAAAAATACTGAGGAAGAAGAACATAATTTTTTGCTGTGTGGCAAAGCTACAGGGAATCACCGGTTGTAAAATAAAAACAACAACAAAAAAATTGTATTTATTGTTTTTTTATTTTTTATTTAATATTTGTTTTGATTTATTTTTACTGAGGATTTAAACTCATCTTTTTATGAGAATGGTAACACATTACTTTTTCCACAATATATTTTTGTTAATTTATCTGCCTTCCTCACAACGTTCTTCTGTGTTTAAGATGAGATAGACTTCATCTGGAAGAAGGCAATCAAATCACTCTTTCTTATCTCTTAAGATCTCAGTTATCTTTCATTTAAGTATCAGTATTAGCTCAGCTGTTTATATGATCATTTGGTGAAAAGTGTTTGAGTATATTTTGAGATTTTGGATTTTAGTATCTTGGCAGATCTGAGCCCAGCTGTTGAGATCTCATCTGAGACTCGGGTCTTTTTCTCAGGAGAAACATCTGAGAAGCAGAAGACTTATTCAAACATCAGTTTAATAAGTTTAATAAGTTGAATAAATGTCAGTTTTTCTATTTAATCAAATTGCTGTGTTGGAAAAACATTTAAGACATGAATGAGTTCTCATTCATGACGTTTCCCTGAGAGACAGAATGATGATGGATGACTCTGTGAGCTGAATTGATAGAGTGATTTAAATTAAATTTCTTCATTCTGCTACCCATAATGCAACAGATCAGTCGACCAATCATCTGCTGTCTGAGCTGCTCGGCCGATAAGGGCGTCTGCCGGACGATGAGATGAGATTTGGAGATTGATTTCTCTGTGTGTTTCACTGAAGAACATGTCTGTCAGGCGTAATCCGTCCATCAGTGTCCGACTGTGGATAAACACTAATCCTACATTTCCCAGAATACCTTTCTCCTGTCATCCGCAGGTTTGATGCCTCATCAGCATTCATTAGGCAGAATTAGGAGTTAAGACATGATCACAGATGTCTCACAAACGTCTCTGGGCCTTTACATGCACCTTAATTAGAGACGCTAATGACTTGCAGACGCTTGTTGTTGAGCTGAATGTTAATTTGAAAAGCTCATTGTGGCGTGGTGAGATCACACAATAAATACAAACTCAGTCTATATGTTATACTCAGTCTATACGAATATGTTATACTCTGATGCTGTAGGTTTGAATACTATTGTTTTTATTACTATTTTGTAAAAAATTGAGCATTTAATAATTTTATTTTACATTACAGTTGTAAAATAAAATGATTATTATTTATAACTGTAAAATAAATTTATTATCATTATTAAATATAATATTAAAAGATTTATCACTATTTTAATACTATTGTTCTGCAAAAATGGAGTATTTAATATTTTTTACAGTTAATTGTAAAATAAAACTATTATTATTATTACAGAACTGTTGTAAAATAAATTATTTATTTTACTATTATTAATAAATTATGGTGATGATTATTATTAATAGATAAAGAATTAACAAATATATTACTATTTTAATACTTACACTGTAAAAATAAGTAAGTTTAATAATAATAGTTTAATTTTACCATTGTATTATTTTACTATTTTATTATTATTAACTGTAATATAAAATAATTATTAAATACTCTATTTATTTTATAGTACAATGGTATTAACAAAAGTAATATATTATTTATTTAATATTTTCATTTAATAATAATAATCATCGTCATCATAAATTATTAAAAAATATGATTTTATTGTCATGTATATATGTAATTACAATATGATTTTATTTTGGCCAACTTTAATATTCAGTTTTAGAGGTTTAATCACATCACTATCAGCACTAGTATTAGTGATAATTGACTTAAACCACACTAAATGTTTACACGTTAACAGCTGAAGGCTGTATAATGTTGAAGCATGTTTAAAAGCTGATTTTGCACCAATGAGCTCTGACACCAGCGCAGTCAGATGAGATCAGAAATGAGAATGAAGCTTGTGATATCGATGTGGCTGTTTTGGTTTGGCGAGCGTGTTTCACATGAGACCGCACACCTGGGAAAACCTGCTTTAATCTGTCTTAACTCCACGCTGCACAATCAATACACACACACACAAACGTGACTCACATACACACTAGCTCTCTGTGTGCTGGACACAGACACAGACATCAGGAGATCTGCAGAAAAATAGTTTTGCATTTGCACTCCCAGTGTTTTTTAAAACTAGTCTTAATTTCTGGTCTGTGCGACATTGTCTTTGCAATGAAAATACGGTTGCAGACAGTTCAACAGATGTAAGCCAAAAAAACTGTTTGCACCGTTTGCAAATAGTCTAAGAAAACTTTGCAATGAAAATTCTGTTATAGATGATTAAATACATGTGTCTTTTCAGTGAAAATGTGATTGTAGAGGGTTAAATGGATACAAGACTGAAAAAAATTGTTTGCACAGTTTGCAAACAATGTAAGGCATCTAAATGTAAGAAAATGGTCTTTGGAGTAAAAATGTTGTAAATGGTTAAATTGATCTGTATTTGCAGTGAAAATGTGGTTGTAGATGGTTAAATTTGTTTGTATTTGCAATGAAAATGTGGTTATAAATGGCTAAACTGATTTGAAGTTGCCATGAAAATGTGGTTGTAAAGAGTTAAATTGATCTATATTTGCAGTGAAAATGCGGTTGTAAAGGGTTAAATTGATCTGTATTTGCAGTGAAAATGCAGTTGTAAAGGTTTAAATTGATCTGTATTTGCAGTGAAAATGCGGTTGTAATAGATTTACAGTAAATATAAATGCGGTTGTTAAACAGATTTGTATTTGCAGTGAAAATGCGGTTATAAATGGTTAAACTGATTTGAAGTTGCCATGAAAATGTGGTTGTAAAGAGTTAAATTGATCTATATTTGCAGTGAAAATGCGGTTGTAAAGGGTTAAATTGATCTGTATTTGCAGTGAAAATGCAGTTGTAAAGGGTTAAATTGATCTGTATTTGCAGTGAAAATGCGGTTGTAATAGATTTACAGTAAATATAAATGCGGTTGTTAAACAGATTTGTATTTGCAGTGAAAATGCGGTTATAAATGGTTAAACTGATTTGAAGTTGCCATGAAAATGTGGTTGTAAAGACTTAAATTGATCTATATTTGCAGTGAAAATGTGGTTGTAAAGGGTTAAATTGATCTATATTTGCAGTGAAAATGTGGTTGTAAACAGTTAAATAGATTAGTACAGTATTTGAAGTGAAAACGCTGTTGTAAAGGGTTAAATTGATCTGTATTTGCAGTGAAAATCTGTTTGTAAAGGGTTAAATTGGTCTGTATTTGTTGTAAAGGGTTAAATTGTCTGTATTTGCAGTGAAAATATGGTTGTAATAGATTTACAGTAAATATAAATGCGGTTGTTAAATAGATTTGTATTTGCAGTGAAAATGTGGTTATAAATGGTTAAACTGATTTGAAGTTGCCATGAAAATGTGGTTGTAAAGAGTTAAACTGATCTATATTTGCAGTGAAAATGTGGTTGTAAACAGTTAAATAGATTAGTACAGTATTTGAAGTGAAAACGCTGTTGTAAAGGGTTAAATCGATCTGTATTTGCAGTGAAAATATGGTTGTAAAGGGTTAAATTGGTCTGTATTCGTTGTAAAGGGTTAAATTGCCTGTATTTGCAGTGAAAATATGGTTGTAAATGATTAAATAGATTTGTATTTGCAGTGAAAATGCGGTTGTAAAGGGTTAAATAGATTTGTATTTGCAGTGAAAATGCAGTTGTAGATGGTTAAATATACTGAAAGACTGAAAAGACAGTTTGCAAATAATGTAAGAAACAAGTCAGTGTGTGTTTTCTGGATTTTGGTCTGTAGATGTGGTCTGATTCTGTCTCCCTCTTGTTGAAAATGAGATCAAATCCGTGAAATGCAAATGAAGCAGGCTTGGGTTGTAAAGGGCAGAGACTTTATTGGTCCAGTGACCTTACAGACGGCGTGATCACGCTCACTCTGCACTTATGGGCGTGGAGGGGCGTCTGCATGACTCTTCTGCGGCTTCATCAGTTTTCATCAGGTTTGCGAGTGCAGAGACACGTCCAGAGGAGATTGGAGCTGAATCGTCTCAGGGTTCGTGGGATTGTTGCAGTTCACTGGAGGAGATAAAGGCTTTTTAGCTGAGCAGAAAATCCACCAGGTTCATTGTGATTTTGTCCTTGAGCAGCACAACGGTTCCCCTGCCAGAGATACCGCGGTAAATATCAGCCTGCAGGAGATCCATGCAAATGACCTGATTAAAGCTCTGGGCCAAAATGAGTCGTTTCTCACGCTGGGCTCCTTCTCTTCTGACAGATAGATGAGTGTGTTTGTGTGTGTTTCACACATCTAAGAGATAAAGTAGAGAAATGGAGCTCCGCTCATTGTGTTCATCTGTCACCCGCTCATATTTCTCTTTTTCCTTTCATTTGCTGTTCTTTTCTCTGCTGTCGTCCATCACTGGACTCTCTGTGTCGCATGACTCCGCCCAAATGTATGACATCATTAATTCTGTTTCATGACTCCACCCAGAGCGATGACATCATTGATCCTGCATCGTGAACGATTGTCTAACGCAGAGGTTTTTAATATTTTATATGTCACAAACTCCTAATTATCTTGCAAAGGACCCCATCATAAAAAAGGCATCAATAAAGGTTCTTGCATAAAGACCCAATTTATACTGCCGAAAAGTAATATTATAAATATGTCCACAGTATTATTTGGATAATACTGTATTTTGTTTCTGTTAAGTTACAATATATATATTTTTTTCTTATTCATTATAGTACTGTTTTTATTTATTTATGTACTTTTTTATTATAATCAAAATTGTATTTATTAGTTATTTATTATATTTTAAATCATTTATTATATTGTTTATTTATATATTAAATTATTTATTTGCTAATTTATTTACTTATTTATTTTAATCTAACTATTTTTTATTTTATTCTAATAATTATTTTTATATATTTTAATAAATGTTTAGTTGTTAATTTATTTCATTTGTTTTTAGTTATTATTTATTTAATCATTTATTTAGTTATTTATTTAATCTAATTTAGTTTTTATTTTACTCTATGTTTATTATTTATTTATTTTTAATAAAATTATTTTTAATTTTGAGTATTTATTTTAATAATTTGTTTATTTCTTATTATATTATTTAAATTTTTAATTATATATTTATTTATTTCAATCTAATTATTTATTGTATTTTTGTTTATTTAATAATTATTTATTGACTTATATTAACTAATTAATTAATTTAGATCTAATGTTTAGTTATTAATTTAATGTAATTATTGATTACTTATTTATTTTAATCTTCTTTATTGATTTCATTTTAAAAATTGTACTCTTTATCTGGAAACATTTCCACTGACCCCCTAGCACTCCTTTGTGGCCCCCGTTGGGCTCCTGGGACCCCAGGTACAACAATAATGACTTTATCCAGATTTATGACTCAACCCACAGTCCTCCTACTTCGCTTCTCCACCCAGAGCGATTATTGCTCCTTCTTTAAACCAACAACCTTGGTTTGACTAATAAGCAAAACACAGCGTAATCTCAGTAACCGGCCCTGAACAGATCAGCGTTTCTCCTCAGCGGTGCGATAAACATGATTTTCATTCTGCTGGAGTTCCAGACCGTGAGTGAGGCTGCAGATTTATTCTGTCAGGCGTTTCTCCACCGAGAGTTTGGCTGAGGAGCTGCTGTAAATGTGATCTATGTGATGACCATCACTAGAGTTTGTATCGCTCTCTTGTGCTTTTTCAGTCTCTTTCTTACTCCCGCCCCTGCTCTCTTCTGTTTGGACAACAGCTGTGCTGTGGCCACGCCCATATGCAGTCATTGCTTTATTATTGGATGATTTGACTCCACTCAGAGCAGTGATTGTGTGTCATGACTCTTGTGATAACCATCCCAGCAGGCACAAAACAGGCACACAACGTCATAAGACGTTGATATTTGGTTAAATTTCGGTTGCGACGTCGGGTGACCAAAATTCAACGTAAATTCAACGTCTAATGTCAATGTTAAATTGATGTCCAATACCGACGTCAGCTGATGTTGAGATTTTGTTGTTTTTAGGTTGTGCAACCAAAATCCAACGTTAAGTCAACGTCAAATTGACATCAAATATTGACGTCAACCCGATTTTCATTTTCAACCAAAATGCAACGTCTGTCCGACGTCATGTCCAACGTCAACCTGACGTTACATAGACGTCTGGTGCCTGCTGGGATCTGTCTAATGTAAAGTTAATACCACGGACCCTCAAAAATGATCATCCTCACACAAAGTAAATATATATATATATTTACTGGAAAGACTGGAATAATGATGCTGAAAATTCAGCTTTGATCACAGCAATCAATTACATTTTAAAATATATTCAAATATTTTAAATAGTAAAAATATTTCAAAACTGTACTGTTTTTGCCGTACTTTGGATCAAATAAATGCAGGCTTGGTGAGCAGAAGAGACATTAAAAATCTTACTGTTCAAAAACTTTTGACTGGTAGTGTATTTATTTTGATCTTATTTGTAGTTATTTATTATTTATTTATTTACACCCTTATT